>CM033727.1:42408362-42842823 GCA_019671005.1 Hibiscus mutabilis
CCATTTGCCGAGGCATCTAGCATCATCCTTGTTGGTGTATTCACGGCGTTGTAAAACATTGTTACTTGAGTCCACGTTAAGTCCATCAAGATCTTCTTCAAGATAGTCTCGAATAGTTCTGCTTCGCAAGAATCACTCCTCCTCCCGCCGAACATCTTGATTCATATTGCCGCCTTGATTTGCCATTGCTTCTCTTATCCTTCGCCTAAGTCTTTGTAAGGTTCGCTCGATTTCGGATCAAAGGGATATTCTCGTGAAGTCGGTCTCGCCCGTCATATACCAATGCAAAACCAAAGTTTGTTAGCCCTTTGAATTTTAAACAAGAAAAATAAAAAGAAAGTGCAAGAAAGTAAAACAAAGTCGCTATTGCCAATCCTCGCAACGGGCGCCAAAAAACTTGTTGCGCTGTAATAAGTGCTACGCAAATGTGCAAGTATACACGCCGCAAGTTATAGTATAAAAGATATCGCCTCCACAGGATTGGTGCCACTTCAAGAATCTAGTCTCTTGCAATCGTAAAAAGTAAAAACACAAGTAAAGGATTATAGAAGTTTAACTAATAACTAATCTAGAAAGCAAAAAGTAAAAGAAAAGATGAATTCAATTGAGAGAGATAGGCCAGGTTATCGTGAGTTGAGGTGTGATAGCCGATTGATTGTCTTGGTAAAGAGTGCACGGGCAACTCAGCTGCCGTGGGCAACTTGCACAACGGGGGTTGCCTTGGCAACTAATTGATGGTTGCTTGGGCAACTAGTTGGGCAACTACTTGGGCGATCGGGCAGCAACTTCAAGGTTCGGCGGAGCGCTCTTCAATGGTTTCTTCTTATCCCTAAGTCGAAACTCTAGCTACTTGTGCATGCCTTGATAATACATCCTCGCGTGAATCAAGGGTGAACAACAACCAACTTGCGCTCCTTCTTAGCCGCTGAAATCCTTAACTTATTCCTAAGCCGGATTAATCTTCACCATCATTGATTGAATAAAGATCATATTCATTCGCTTTTGAATCTAACTCTCCCGATATTAGATAAATGGATGAAATCACGAGATCCTCTCCCAATTCACTGCAAACAATAATAAGAACCAAGAATGAATCCTTCTTTGAGGAGGAGTTTGAGTTGGAATTAAATTATCTTTAAAGAATATAATTCTTTATTATAATTTTATTCCTATTAGAACTTCTCCTATCTTCTTGGAATTTAATTCTTCTTTAATCTTTGCATGGCAATCAAATTCCTTTGGGCTTGGGCCTTGCTCCATGTCATCTTGGGCTTGTAAAGTCATTAATTTCGACATCCCTATTGCATTTTCTCTTTTCGACAATTGCCATGGCAACTAGCTCAGCGTCTCCTTCATGCATTGCCCTGCAACTAGCTCTCGGCGTCTCCTTCATGCATTGCCCGGCAACTAGCTCGGCATTGCTTTGGCAAGTGATCCTGCACATACACACACAAAAACACACTAAAGCAGCATCTTTTCCACAAAAACTACCAAGTTATGTAATCAAGCTCAACGATGGAAGGAAACATGGATTAATGCATGAATGGCTAACTATGCAACTAATATGAGCCTAAGTCTAACAATAATATGAGTAAAAAGGGTAAGAAAAATAGTACTTTTGAACACTTATCAATTGTCGGGCGGGAGGAGTTGCCGTGGCAATTGGCTGCCTTGAAAGAATTTCTCGGTGCCTCCCCATTAGCTTTGGATTAGTGCTTGATTCCAACCGGACTTGGGTAGGGCCTTTTCATCCAGTAGACTCACTTGGGACATGCATCTCCTTGCAAAGATTAGAAATTAAGCAAGGGAAGAAAATAGAACCCTTATATTTTGAGCTACATACAAAAATCTCATCACAAATAATTTTTCCAATGTTAATGATGAGATTATGCAAAATAGAATGTATGAGCAAAAGACGTGGTATATCAACGGTAGTATTGTGTGTGGTGGGCATTAAAGAAGTTTTAACAAACTTATTCCATAGTTTTGCCTCGGGTTTAAGCCGAAGGCGATTTACCGTGCCCTTGTATTTACCGTCGTTCCAATGAGTTCCTGGTTGAGTGAGTTCTTGAAGCACCTTGTCGAGTTGCTTGGGAGTGATTTGATCAACGAAGGCTTGATGCTCGTCCTTCTCAATGTAAAGCCCGTAAAAGGTGTTGACGTTTTCGGGACTTATGAGTATGGCCTTTTCACGAACAAAAACATAAGGATTATTTGGGTTAGGTGAGTGAGCATAGAATTCTCTTACCCATGAGATGATTCCCAGTTCCGGTTGATGGCAAAAGATTTGCCACTTTTGATGTGCAATCCTCTCGAAGATGAATGGTTCAAGGCTGAAATCTTGATGAGAGTTGGAGTATTCAAAGCCTTGTTCTTCATGAATCTTCCGGCTTTCAAACTTGGAGTGAAATCTTTCTTGAACCACCGGTGTAGCAAACTTCTTGTATCTTGGTTCTTTAGAGGAACTTGGATGAACTAAAAATTTAATCTTGGATGCCATAGATGATCTTGGTTGTGAGTTTTGTAAAAACAAATAAAAGAAAAGAAAAGAAAAGAAATCTAAAAAGTTGCAAGATAAAAAGTAGGAATAGGTGATGGGTGATGGGTTTTATAGAAAAGATAAGTGGTAAATATGGTGGTTGGGATTAGAGGAAAACGATAAAGGGTTTTGGTTTAAGGAGAGGGTGACGGCAAATTGGGATTGATTAGGGTAAATTGGAGGCTTTATATAAGCCTTAGATTCAACCCATTAGTTTCCTTGTTGAAGTAGTTTTCCTTCTTGGATTAAAATTCCTCTTTATCTTGAACTTTTTTTCCTACAATTCAAAGACAAATCAAATAAGTATTAAAATTAAAGATAAACTAATAAAAAAATCTATCCTAAAGAATAATAATAATCGGAAATAATAAAAAATAAATAAATAAATAAAATTCGAAAAATAATATAAAAAATATTAATCAGAAAAGAAATAAAAATAAAAATAAAATATCAAAGGGAGAGCATGCTCATGCATCTCCTAAGTTGACCACTTCTTTGTTACGTTCCACATGGGCACCATTGTAGTGCTTCAATCTTTGTCCATTAACTTTGAATTCATGGTTGTCAAAGATGGACTTGATTATCACGGCACCATGGGAGAATGGTTTGACAACTTCAATGGTCCCGACCATCTTGATTTTAGCTTTCCTGGGAAAAGTTTTAGCCAAGAATTGAATAGGAGAACTAGTTGCCCTGGCATGAATTGCCGCGGCAATAGTTTCTTGTCATGCCATCGCTTTGTTTTCTCATTGTAGATTCGTGCATTGTTATAGGCGAGTGCACGAAATTCTTCTATCTCATTGAGGTCCAACAAACGCTTTTGTCTGGCACTTTTCCAATCCATATTCACGGTCTTGATTGCCCAAAGATGCCTTGTGTTCGATTTCCACCGTACATGGCATGTTTTTTGCCATAGACAAGTCGGAAGGGGGACATACCTAAGGGTGATTTGAATGCAGTGCGATATGCCCAAAGTGCGTCATCTAGTCTTAATGACCAATCCTTCCTAGAGGGATTTACAACTTTCTCGAGTATACCCTTCAATTCCTGGTTGGAAATTTCTGCTTGCCCGTTGGTTTGTGGGTGATATGCCGTGGCGATCTTGTGTGATATGCCGAAGCGTTGCAACATCTTGGCAATTAGTCTGTTGTCAAAATGCTTGCCTTCACATCATGATAATTGCCCTCGGTATCCCAAACCGTAAATATGTTTTTCTCGCAAGAATCGTTGCACGGTCTTGGAATCGTTGTTGGGAACTGCAAAATGCCTCAACCCATTTAGACACGTAGTCGACGGCAAGTAGAATGTAGAGGTTGCCGAATGAAGATGGGAAAGGTCCCATAAAATCAATCCCCCATACATCGAACAATTCCACCTCGATGATGTTCTGGAGTGGCATCTCATGTCGTCTAGAGATATTGCCCGTCCTCTGGCAACGATCACATTGCTTGTAAAAGTCTTAGGCATCTTTGTACAATGTTGGCCAATACAAACCGGATTGCAAAACTTTGGCCGCGGTACGAGTTCCTCTAAAATGTCCTCCATAGGGTGAAGAATGGCATTGCCGGAGTACATTCTGTTGCTCTTCTTCAGGGACACATCGGCGTATAACCTGATCTGCACATTGTTTAAACAAAAGAGGCTCGTCAAAAAAGTAATGCTTAGCATCATGGAGGAACCGCTTCTTCCCTTGGTGAGTAATGTCATAAGGTAAAATACCACAAACAAGGAAATTAACTAAATCCGCATACCAGAGTATTGCCGAGGCATGTACTACCGTGGCGATTGCTCCCAAAATTACCGAGGCGTCTGCGCGTCAAGGGCTGCTGCAGCAAGCGTCGATAGTTTCTGAGGCGTGCGCGTCCATGGTTGCCGAGGCGTGCGTGTCCATGGTTACCGAGGCGTCGAGGGTTGCCGAGGCATGCGCGTCTATGGTTTCGAGGCAACTAAAATTTGTTCATCCGGAATGCATCGCATATCTCTAGATCCGCGTCCTCCTCCCTATTGCGTTCTAAACGTGATAAGTGATCGGCCACTTGATTTTCTGTTCCTTTCCTGTCCTTAATTTCAATATCAAATTCTTGTAAAAGTAATATCCAACAAATCAAACGAGGTTTGGCATCCTTTTTAGCAAATAGATATTTGATTGCCGAATGGTCCGTATTAACAATTACCTTTGTACCAATCAAATAGGATCAGAACTTGTCAAATGCAAAAACTACATCTAGTAACTCTTTCTCCGTTGTTGTGTAATTCACTTGAGCATTATTAAGAGTTTTACTAGCGTAGTATATCACATGGAAGGTCTTACCTGCGCGTTGGCCTAGGACTTCTCCTACCGCGAAATCACTTGCATCATAGATGAGCTCAAAAGGTAGCGTCCAATCTGGTGGAACGACAATGGGTGCCGAGGCAAGCTTTTTCTTTAGGGTTTCGAATGCTTGGGTGCAAGAATCATCAAAATCGAAGACTTTATCCTGTTCAAGCAAATTGCACAAGGGTTTAGTGATTTTAGAAAAATTATGAATGAACCTCCTGTAAAAAACCTGCATGTCCAAGAAAACTTCGAATTCCTTTAACCGAACTTGGTGGGGGTAATCTCTCGATCACGTCCACCTTGGCTTTGTCTACTTCAATTCCCTTGGATGAAATCTTGTGGCCGAGCACTATTCCTTCATCTACCATAAAATGGCATTTCTCCCAATTGAGGACTAAATCAGTTTCTTCACATCTTGCCAACACCCTCTCTAAATTGCCGAGACAGCTGTCGAAGTCATTACCAAAAATAGAAAAATCATCCATGAAGATCTCAAGGAAGTCTTCGACCATGTGTGAAAAGAGTGCCATCATGCATCTTTGGAAGGTTGTCGGGGCGTTACACAATCCAAACGGCATCCTTCGGAAGGCATAAGTACCGTATGGGCATGTGAAGGTTGTCTTTTCTTGATCTTCTGGTGCTATGGCAATTTGATTGTAACCTGAATAACCATCAAGAAAACAATAAAAGGGTTTACCTGCAAGACGGTCAAGCATTTGATCAATAAAGGGTAATGGGAAGTGATCTTTCCTAGTGGCTTTGTTTAGCTTTCGATAATCCATACAAACCCTTCAACCGGTCGCAGTCCTGATTGGAATGAGTTCATTGTTTTCATTACTTACCACCGCTATACCTCCCTTTTTCGAAACACATTGTACCGGACTTACCCATGTACTATCAGAGATAGGGTATATAATGCCGGCGTCAAGCCACTTGATGATTTATTTCATTACAACCCCTTTCATGGCATGATTCAGTCTTCTCTGGGCCTCAATTGAAGGTTTGTGATCATCTTCCAACAAAATCTTGTGCATGCACACTGTCGGGCTAATTCCCTTCAAGTCGGCAATTGTCCACCCTATTGCCTTTTTGTGTAGCTTCAACATCTTGATCAGCTTCTTTTCCTGCTCAGGCTGTAACTTAGAAGAAATAATTACAGGCAATGTATTATCGGTTCCTAAGTATGCATATTTTAGTTGCTCTGGCAATTGTTTCAACTCAAGAATCGGTGGTTGTTCAATAGAGGGTTTTTTGAGCTTACCTGAGTAATCCAGTGGTTCAAAGTATGTACCTAGTCGATTGACTAGCCATTTTGCCTCTTCTTGTTGTTCCTCATCGACCGGTTCTTCATACTCCTCAGGTTCCTCTTGATCGGCAATGTAGTTGCCGAGGCAACTAAATTCCTCGTCGAAGTTAAACTCTACTGTGGCATGAAGAAGTTGGCATTCTTCTGGATCATCGGCATGCCTTAGTGTTTGGAACACATTTAGTTTAACTTACTGGTCATTCACCCTTATTGTGAGTTCTCCCTTTTCAACATCGATCAAGGTTCTCCCTGTTGCTAGGAATGGTCTCCCGAGAATGATAGGTGTATGCTCATCTGCTTCACAATCCAAAACAATAAAGTCAGCAGGAAAAAATAAATTTACCAACTTTTACCAAGATGTCCTCAATTTTTCCCTCCGGATGCACATAGGATCTTTCGGCTAGTCAGAGCATAACCATTGTAGGTCTTGCCTTCCCGATTCCTAGTTTCGAAAACTGATTTAGGCATCAAGTTTATGCTAGCCCCAAGGTCGCATAATGCTTTCCCGACATAGTGGCTTCCAATGGAACAGGTATTGTGAAACTTCGAGATCCTTCAACTTGGGTGGCATACGATTGTGCAACATTGCCATGCATCCTTCATTTATGGCAAATCTGTTTCAAACTCTCCTAGCCTTGTTCTCTTGGACACAATTTCTTTAAGAAACTTAGCATAGTTTGGCATTTGTTCAATTGCTTCCACCAATGGCAAGTTGATGTGGACTTGCTTTAGGATATCAAGAAACTTCTTGGATTGGTATTCTTGCTTTTGTCGCTTCAACCTTTGTGGGAATAGTGGTGGAAGTCGACATTTTCGATCCTTTCATTGGTTTGGAACTTGATTGACAGCATTGCCGGACAACCGGAGTTGCCGAGGCGTTATCAACTCAAGTTGCCGAGGCATGCTTATCGCAAGTTGCCGAAGCATCCTTATCGTCAGTTCTTGGAGGCATGCTTATTGCCGGTTGCCGAGGCAATTCCTGGTTCAGCATCTGAGGCTTTGCCGCTAGGTTCGTCTTGATATTTTTGTGGAGTTTTGTTTGACGAGTGGGTTTGAACCTCTCTAAGTTGTTGGCCACTTCTAGTGATGATTGCCTTATATTACTCATGGCCAGTTCCTCTTGCGACTTCAGTATCGCTAGGTAAACCTCCTTGCGGTCTAGTATTCAGATTTTGAGCAAATTGTCCGACTTGATTTTCCAATGATTTGATTGCCGCCTCTTGGTTTTGCAATCTCATCTCGGTCCTGTTAATAAAAGAATCAATTCTTTTTATGAAGTTACTATTCTCAGCCATATAAGATTCAGTTTTCATCATAAAAGCATTTAGAGAATTTTCCAAAGAACAAGATGTTGTCGGTTGTTGTTGCGGCAACTGTTGTCGTGGCATATTCTGCTGGAATCCCGATGCTTGTGCATTCTGATTGTTCTGGTTTAGAGCATTGTTGGGATTACTCCATGAAAAATTAGGGTGCTTCTTCCAAGCTGGATTGTATGTATTGGACATCACATTGTTGTTCCGATTGTAATTCCCCACAGAAGCTGGATTTTGGATTCTGCATACATTCAGAAGAATTATGGTTATCACCACATAACTCACAAAAAGAATCCATTACCTTGACTTCATGTGTGTTGTTTGGTTTTTGCATGTTCTGGACCATCTTGGTTAAAGTGGCCAATTGTGCCGAAATTGAATCTGATGATCCTAGTTCATGTATTGTGGCTTGGCGTCTAACTCCTCCTCTTCTAGTATATGGAAATTGATAATCATTCTTGGCCAGCCTGTTTAAAATTTGCATTGCTTCCTCCGGTGACTTATCTAGGAGTATGCCGTTTGCCGAGGCATCTAGCATCATCCTTGTTGGTGTATTCACGGCGTTGTAAAACATTGTTACTTGAGTCCAAACCGGGAATCCGTGAGAGGGCATTTGTGTAGAAGTTCTCTATATCGCTCCCAAGCCTCGTACATGGATTCATCATCTGCCTACCGAAAAGAAGTAATGTCGTTACGAAGCTTATCAGTCAAATTTATAGAATTAAACCGAGCAAGGAAATCACGACAAAGATTGGTCCAAGATGCTATTGATCCGGCAGGAATGCTATTCAACCATGTTTTTGCCCTATCCCTCAGTGAATAGGGGAATAATCTTAATCGTAAGACATCGGGGGTGACTCCGTGTATTTTGAACGAGTTGCAAATCTCAAGGAAAGATTTCAGATGTTGTCGTGCATCTTCAGTTGCTGAGCCGCCAAATTGACCAATTGTGTTGATCATATTAAACATTACCGGTTTTAACTCAAAGTGGTCGGCTTCAATTTCATGTGCGACAACTCCTGGATTAAGTCCATCAAGATCTTCTTCAAGATAGTCTCGAATAGTTCAATTTCGTGCAAGAATCACTCCTCCTCCTGCTGGAACATTTGATTCATATTGCCGTCTTGATTAGCCATTGCTACTCTTATCCTTCATCTAAGTTTTTGTAAGGTTCGTTCAATTTCTGGATCAAAGGGATATTCTGGTGAAGTCGGTCTCGCCCTGGTCATATACCACTGCAAAACCAAAGTTTGTTAGCCCTTTGAATCTTAAACAAGAAAAGTAAAAATAAAGTGCAAGAAAATAAAAACAAAGTCGCTATTGCCAATCCCCGGCAACGGCGCCAAAAACTTGTTGCGCGTAATAAGTGCTACGTAATTGTGCAAGTATACACGTTGCAAGTTATAGTATGAAAGATATCGTCTCCACAGGGATTGGTGCCACTTCAAGAATCTAGTCTCTTGCACTGTAAAAAGTAAAAACACAAATAAAGGATTATAGGAGTTTAACTAATAACTAATCTAGAAAGCAATAAAGTAAACGAAAATATGAGATCAAATGAGAGAGAGATAGGCCAGGTTATCGTGAGTTGAGGTGTGATAACCGATTGGATCGTCTTGGTAAAAGAGTACACGGGCAACTCAGTTGCCGAGGCAACTTGCACAACGGGGTTGCCTTGGCAACTAATCGATGGTTGCCTGGGCAACTAGTTGTGCAACTACTTGGGCGTCTGGGCAGCAACCTTCAAGGTTCGGCAGAGCGTTCTTCAATAGTTTCTTCTTATCCCTAAGTCGAAATTCTAGCTACTTGTGCATGCCTTGATAATACATCCCTGCGTGAATCAAGGGTGAACAACAACCAATCTTGCGCTCCTCTTAGCCGTTGAAATCCTTAACTTATTCCTAAGCCGGATTAATCTTTACCATCAATAGATTGAATAAAGATCATATTCATTCGTTTCTTGAATCTAACTCTCCTGATATTAGATAAATAGATGAAATCACGAGATCCTCTCCCAATTCACTCGCAAACAAGAATAAAAACCAAGAATGAATAAACCTTGAATAGAAAAGTGCAAACTCTTATTTCCTAAACAAAAAACAATAGTTTCTCACAACCACAAAACACAATAACCATAGCCAAATAGATTTAGTTCATGGCTAGGTTCCAAAGAAACACGAGATAAATAATCCCTAGCATGAACCCAATCGAACAAGAAAGAAAAGGATGAAGAAGGAGGCTTGTCGAAATCCTCCTTGCCCTAGATGCTTGTCGAAAATTCTCTCCTCTTGCCCTCCTTGGTGTTGTCGAAATTCCCCTCTCTTTGCTCTCCTTGGATTGTCGAAATTCCCCTCTAATTTATAGGGCTAGGTCAAAGTCCTTCTTTGAGGAGGAAGTTAAGTTGGAATTAAATTATCTTTAAAGAATATAATTCTTTATTATAATTATATTCCTACTAGAACTTCTCCCATCTTCTTGGAATTTAATTCTTCTTTAATTTCTTCATGGAAATCAAATTCCTTTGGGATTGGGCTTTGCTCCACTTCATCTTGGGCTTGCCTAGTCATCAATTTTGACTACCATATCACCTTTGCTCTTGTCGACAATTGCCCTGGCAACTGGCTCGGCGTCTCCTTCATGTATTGCCCTGGCAACTAGCTCGGCATCTCCTTCATGTATTGCCCTGGCAACTAGCTCTAGCCTTGCTTTGGCAAGTGATCCTGCACATACACACAAAACACACCAAAGCAGCATCTTTTCCCACAAAAACTACCAAGTTATGTAATCAAGCTCAACGATGGAAGGAAACATGGATTAATGCATGAATGGCTAATTATGCAACTAATATGAGCCTAAGTCTAACAATAATATGAGTAAAAAGGGTAAGAATAATAGTACTTTTGAAAACTTATCACCTACTCATAAAATCTCCATCATTACAAGTTTAAAGAAATTGCTAATCAAATGTCATCCTTTGGGGCAAAGGGCGGCTGAAATCACATGGGGGTGTCAAGCAAGGAGGTGAGTCAACACCTTACTTTCAATCTCTACAAATTGGTCACTAAAATAATTTTTGACAGGGACTCGTATCGATACACCCTATGGTCGTACTGATACGGCTAGACTAAATTGGATAAGTTAGTTAAAATCAGTTAGGTCGTATCGATATAGGTCATACTGTATCGATACACCTAGCACAAAATTAGCATTTTAAATGAAACCCCTAACTTCCATTCTTTTCAAAAAGGTCCCACAACTTCAATCAAGTCCAAATAACATCCATTACTTAAAGTTTGAGTACAAAATTCAACAATTACATCATTCAGGCTTAATCGGTAAAAAATTCTGATCATCAGAACCTAATTCCAACTAGACTAGTTTACGAGGTGTGACAATTCTCCCCCTTAAGAAAATTCGTTCACGATTTTCACTCTAGCCGGAGAGATGAGGATACTGCTTCTGCATCATTTCCTCTAGCTCCTAGGTTGCTTCCTCCCCTGAGTGACTCCTCCAAAGCACTTTTACTAGAGGCATGGACTTGTTTCAAAGTCTCTTGACTTCTCGTGTGAGGATCTGCACTGGTTCTTCCTATCACGTCAAGTTGGACTGGATTTCCACAGATTCTGGCTCGATCATGTGGGAAGGATTAGACTGCTACTTCCATAGCATAGATACATGAAAGAAATTATGTATACGACTTAACTCTTTAGGAAGACGTAGTAGGTAGGCAATAGGTCCAACTCCCTCGATCACCTCGAATGGGCTGATAAAACAAGGACTGAGCTTCCCTTTTTTTTGCCAAAACAAAGAATTTTCTTCAACGGAGACACTTTAAGGAAAGTCTTCTCACCAATGTTATACTGAATGTCTCTCATTTTTAAATCAACATAAGCCTTATGCCGGTCAAGCGTAGCTTTGAGTCAGTCGCGAATGATTGTTACCCTTTCTTCCCAAAGTAAGTCAAGACCTAACATTTTTCCTTCACCTAACTCAGTCCAACATAGAGGGGTTCTACATCTCCTTCCATAAAGAGCTTCATAAGGAGCCATTTGAATCGAAGCTTGATAACTATTGTTGTACACGAACTCTACCAATAGTATGGACTTTTCCCATGTATACCCCAAATCAATAACACAGGCTCATAGCATATCTTCCAGAATATACAAGGAAGAATCGAGATTGATATAGAAAACTTATACATATGGATAAAAGAGAAATAAGGTTACCTGAATAACCCTTTCAGGTTGGCCATCGGTTTGAGGGTGGAAAGCAGTGCTTAGGTGCACTCGTGTTCCCAAGGCCTCATGTAAGATTCTCTAAAACTGGGATGCAAAATGCAGATCGCGGTTGGAGATGATGGATACAGAAACTCCGTGTAAATGGATGACTTCATGAATGTACAACTCAGCGAGTCTAGGCAAGCTGAAGTCCATACATCATATTTTTTTCGGTGTCAATGGTAGACCATTTACAAAATCCAAATACGTTCCCATTTTCATTAGGGAGGCTTAATAGGTTGCAAGAGACTAGTAGTCACCTTGTGCTCAGCTTTAACCCGTTGGCAGGTTAGACATTGTGATCTCACCTTTCATACCAGACCACCAATACAGCTATTTCAAGTATTTATATATTGTGATAGCTCCAGAATGAATAGAGAAAAGACTCGAATGAGCTTCACTCAAAATTTGGTTCTGAAGATCATCATCGTTAGGGACACAGATATGATTTTGGAAACACAATAAACCTTCAGAATTCATAGTGAAGTCAGGATCTAGCTTATCCTTGATCTTAGCAATGAGAGTTTGCAACTTCTCATTAGATTCTTAGAGTTCTTTGATTTGGGACACGATGGTTGACTGGACTCTCAATTCAGCCAACAACTTGCCATACTTCTTGAGCCAGAGATGAGCATTCAAACATCTCGGTGAGAGAGTAGGCTTCTAACTAAGAGCATCAGCTACGACATTGGCCTTATCGGGATGGTAATCAATGACCAAATCATAGTCCTTCAAAAGTTCCATCCACCGTTGTTGATGGAGATTCAACTCTTTCTGAGTGAGAAGATACTTCAGGTTCTTGTGATCAGTGTACAAGTAACACTTCTCACCGTAAAGATAATGCCTCTAAATCTTTAAGGCAAACACAACAGTAGCTACTCCAAATCATGCATCGGGTAGTTCAACTCGCGTAGTTTAAGCTGACGTGAGGAATAAGCAAAGACTTTTCCTTCTTGCATAAGTAAAAAGCCTAATCTCAGGTGGGATGCATCACTATATACGGTGAAGTCCTTGCCTGACTCGGGCTGCACCAAAATAGGGGCATGTGTTAGGACTTGCTTAAGCTAATCAAAACTCCTTTGTTGCTCCACTGTCCACACGAAGGGGGTTTCTTTACGGTGAAGCTTCGTCAAGGGTGCAACAATCATCGAGAACCCCTTAACAAATCTACTGTACTAGCCTACAAGGCCTAGAAAGCTACGTACTTCTCCAACATTCTTAAGAGGAATCCAATCAAGAACTGCTTGTATCTTCTTTGGATCAACCTGGATTCTGGTAGAAGAGATCACGTGTCCCAGAAAAGATACTTCAGATAGCCAGAATTCACATTTACTGAACATAGCATACAATTGTTTCTCCTGAAGAGTCTGATGCACAATTCAGAGATGTTCTTCATGAGTGGCAGTGTCCTTGGAATAGATTAGGATGTCATCTATGAACATAACCGTGCATCTATCCAGATAGGGCTGGAACACACGGTTCATCAAGTCCATGAAGGTTGTAGGGGCATTGGTAAGCCCAAAAGGCATTACCAAGAACTCATAGTGGTTGTATCTAGTTCGGAAGGTAGTCTTTGGAACATCAGACTCCTTCACTAGCATTTGGTAATATCCGAATCGTAGGTTTATCTTAGAAAAGACAAAAGCACCTTTCAAATGATCGAAGAGGTCATCGATCCTTGGTAACGGATAATTATTCTTGATTGTTACTCTATTCAGCTGACGGTAGTCAATACATAGTCGCATCGATCCATCTTTCTTCTTGACAAACAAAACTAGTGCTCTTTAGAGTGAGGAACTCGGTCGGATAAATCCCTTATCCAAAAGATCTTGGATTTGGGCCTTCAATTCTTTCAATTCAACCGAAGCCATCCTATATAGAGCGATAGAGACTAGTGTAGTCCCCGATTGCACTTCGATTCCAAATTCTACTTCTCGGGTCGGAGGGAGTCCTAGAAGTTCATCGGGGAACACATCAGGGAATTTTTTCACAATCGGCATATTCTCGAGCTTTGGATATCCTTTAGACTCCATAGCACACATAATGGCTTCCTTAGGCTCAGGTTTGGCTTTCATCAAAGCTATGCTCTTCTTCCCGAGTCCACAAAGATACAAATTCTTCTTCAAACAATCTACCAGGCTTGGTGTTCGGCTAACCAATCAAGGCCTAAGATAAGATCAAACTTATGGAAAGGCAAGGCCATCAAATTGGCCAGAAATGGGATCCATTGGATCCTTAGAGGACAAGTTTTACAGATCAATCGTACAACCACATTATCTCCTAGTGGGTTAGAGACAACTATCTTAGAAGTAATTGGTTCAGGTTCTAAAGCATACTTCTCGATCAATGGTTCACTAATAAAAGAATGAGTAGAAATAGGATCCACCAAAGCATAAACAAGATTAGAACATAATTCCACCATACCTGCAATCACGTCAGGATCGTTTTCTTGCTCTCAACCTCGAACATGGTACATCTGAGGTGAGGTCTGAGGGTCACGTCCAACTGAAGGGGGAATTTGAGTTATGATATTTCTCTGTTGATCTTTTCTGTACTTGTTTTGGCCCTCTTCCTTTATTAGGATTGTTCTAAAAAGCCACTGAGGTGGGAGCATTCGGATTCTGCAGGCACTGTCTAATGAAGTGACTAGCTTCCCCATAGAGGTAGCAAGATCTGGCCTATCTGCGACACTGCCTAGGATGTCTCTTATGGAAAAAGCTACACAAAGGGATCTGTGAGCCTCTTCTAGAACCACCTGTGTTATCTACTGAATATGTGCAAGTGACGGATGTTCCCAGGGATTGGGATTTTGACACATCTCGTCTTTGGCAACTGCTAAAAGGTGGCAGACTTCTAGTCCCACTGTCTATTCTTTTTCTGAGGTATGAGAGGTCTAGAATCATCTTGAATCTCTTGTCTGATCTAGCTTGGTTACCCTTCCTTTTTTTCATAAGCCTTCTGGGAGGCTTCAGTAGCAATTGCCCGGTTGACTAGGTTTTAGAAGTCCTCTAATTCCAAGACAGTGAAGAGGGGACATAATTCAGCATATAGACCATCGATAATTATTCTACACTTTTCCTTCTCCGTATGTATGATCTCAGCACCATACCTCGAATACTTGCAAAACTCAGGGATATATTGCTCCACGGGTTTTCCTCTTTGTCTCAGATAGAGGAACTTCTTACGCCTTTTCATAATGTTATGGTCGTTGACATATTTCATACAGAACTCCTGAAGAAAGAAGTCCAATGTAACTCTATGCTCAGGTACAGTGAGTGTCACGGTGTCCCACCAGCTCTGAGCCTCTTTAGAAATCAGTGTCAGAGCGCACTCTAGATTGTGTTCATCATGACACTTCATTTGTTTGTTCCAGACTTTGAGAGTATTTTCCAGCCAATACTCTGTTACTTCAGGGTTATCTTGCTCTTGGCTGGTGAAGGTATAAACCAGATATTTTCTGAGCTTATTAATGGGAGCTCTCAAGACAGATGAAGATGCTTTAGCAAGCTGTGGTGGCGGCTCCAGCCTAAGGGATACAACCACCGTTTGATCATTTCCGCCATGGACATCAAATATTCCTGTTGAGCGGGAAGCATCAGAGGAGGATTGGGTGGGTGATTCTGTCCCACCTGTTCTGGTCAGACTTCGGCTCCAAGATTGTCCCCTTGCGTCGAGGAGGAGCCAAGATGTGGTTCTATCATGCCACGTCTATCACCAGGTGCAAACATCCTTAAAGCTAATCAAACATAAGAGATTGGATCGTGCTAGCTGCAAGTCATGGATAACATATACAAATAAACTCCTAGGTGGCATATGTACATGCAGACTCATGATTGGCCTCGGTTTTGTCCTAGAATCGACTAAACTCTAGCTCTGATACCACAAATGTAACACCCCATTTCCAGCCTAGTAGAGAACTAGGTCAAAAAGTGTTACCGAAAACTTATTCGAAGATCAGAATCTTGTTTGGAATGTCTTATTAATCTCTTCTACGACTTATCGAACTAATTCATCAATCGCTTAGTCAAATTGGGGGTTAATTTTAAACCTTTTCGAACTTAGGGGTTGTAACAACGGGGAGTCGCCACCAATCTTTTTTAATTTATTTATTTTATTTAGGTGATATTGGATCACCTAAAAACTTGATTATTTTAATAAAGCTTGTTTTTCTCATTTTTATTAAAACAATGAGTTTTAGGTCTGCAAAACCAGAAAAATAGGTTCAGTAGTCGGTTACATGTGGGGAAGGGTGAGCACCCCCACAACACCCAAAAAATTGGTACCTAGTCGATTACGTAGTGTTCTAATGACGGAAATTAAGAATTCAAATTTTAATTTAAAATTGTGATCCCTTAAAATATTTGAAAGATTATTTATTTATATAAAGGAAGTTTACACCCCAACGCCTGGGGCATAATTCCCGTTAAAGTATCGAACAAAGGAAAATTATTTTTGAAATTTATGATTTAATATTATAATTAAAAATAATGTTTTGTAATAGAAATTAATGAAAAGCAGCACCCTTATGCCCGAGGTACGTTTTTCACGATAATCCCTAATAAAAAATCATTTAAATTTATAAAATTCGAAGAAAATGAATGTCCTACATATATATATAACACATTATTGTATAAATAATAATAATAGTAATAATAATAATAATAATAAATATAGTAATAATAAAACTAAAAACAGTGACTGAAATGAAACAAATCAGAGATTAAGGTGCAAAATTAATAAAAATAGTGACTAAAATTGAATAAAACAAGAAATAGTGCAAAAATGTAAGGATACAACAACTGAGGGACTCAAATGATCGGAATGAGCACTCTATGGCCTTCTCATCAGTCTCTATATAAGGGGCATCACTAGTGATGTAAGCTATATTGTCTTCTTCGGCATTTACGGTGACCAGCCGTCCGTCAAAAATGAACTTTAGTTTCTGGTCGAGTAAGGATGGATCTGCCTCAGCCGAATGGATCCAGGGTCTTCCTAATAGACAATTATATGTGGGTTTGATATCCATTACCAGGAAGTCTACATCTTATGTGCTTGGGCCCACCAATAACGGCACTTCGATTTTCCCCATCACTTGTCTCTCGGTACCGTCGAAAGCTCGAACTAGAGTGCTACAAGCCTTCATATGAGAACTGTATATTGGAAGCCTATTCAAAGTGGCCAATGGAAGGACATTTAAAGTGGATCCATTTTTGTTCAGGACCCCTGGCAACGTATAGCCTTTGTAGCGAGTAGTAATGTGCAGGGCTTTATTGGATCCCATACCTCTTGAAGGTATCTTATCATCATTGAAATAAATGAAGTTATCAACATTCAGATTGTTCACCAACCTGTCCAATTTGTTCACCGAAATGTCGTTAGGAACGAAGGTTTCGTTCAACACTTTCAACAACGCATTCCGGTGTGCTTATGAGCTTAGTAGTAGAGATAGTATTGATTTACGGGCAGGCAAATTACGAAGGTGCTCAACAACATTGTATTCACTGTGCCTTAGGAATTTTAAGAATTCTTTCATCTCTTTCTTTTTAACTGGCTCGTTGATCGGTGATTCATGTTTAACATCTTGTGTCTTCTTGGGTTCGATTATCAAGGCTTTCCCTTTTGGATCTTCTGTTTCTTTGGGAACATGTCACCTCCTACTCTTGGTAAAGAAACCGACATCATTCACCTCTTTTGAAACAGTCTTCAGAGCCTCCTCTTCCTGAATCGTTACTTCGCAATCATACTTCCATGGTACTTTCTTATTATCATTGTAAGAAAAAGGCCCCAGTTTTTGAATTGTGACCTTCGCTCCCGAACTCTCACCTTCTTCGTATTTCCTCATTCCTGAAATAACGATAACCAGGAGATTTCCCTCATATCTATTCTTAGGGGCTCCTTGTTCTGAGGCACAGATATCTACCTCCTCTATCTTTCTTTCTTCAAAAAAACTCTAATTCTTTGTTGTCAATCAATTTCTGAACGAGGGCCTTGAACTCTGCACAGTCTTGGATATGATGATTCTTTTCGCCATGGTATGGACAATAGTCATTGGAGGCCTCTTTCACATCTCCCGAGATTGGTTGCACCAAGCCCATTTCGACCATATTTTTCCAAACCCACCTTAACGGAGACTTCACTTCCTTGACGCTGGTTTTGATTCTTTTTGTTCCCATTGTCAAAACTTACATTTATGCCTGAATTAGCGTGATTAGGCCATAGATTCCTAGCCATACTTGACCCCGCAGAGTCATCGAACCTTACGACCCCCATCTTAATAAACTTTTCAACAAGTTTTTTAAAAGCCATGCAGTTCTCGATGGAGTGACCTACAACTCCAGCATGATAGTCACATTGGGCATTGGCGTCGTACCATTTTAGGTAAGGGGGTTGTATCGGTTTTGTATAGAATGGAGATACCACATGCGCATTATACAAGTTCTTGTATAACTCCCCATAAGATATCAGGATAGGAGTAAATTCCATATCTTCTGCTTTCGCCTTTTGATTTGATCATTGTTTTGAGGAATTTTGGGTATTCGAGGTTGCAGCTTTGGGTTGTCCAACTGTCAGCTACTTTGTATAGCCGACATTATAAACACTTGTATTGCTGGCCTCGCCCTCTTTTCTTCTGTAGTTAGACTTTTTTTGTGTTTTCTTCATCCTCAATTTTTCCACTTCAGATTTCTCTATTCATTATTATGTCAGAAAAGTCCTTTGTGGCAACCCCTATCATACGACCGAGGAAGGGTTTCTTCAACGTTCTAATGAAGAGCATCACCGTTTCTTTCTCCAACAGTGGTTGGACTTGGGCTGCAACATCCCTTCATCGTTGTGCATATTGTCTGAAACTTTCATCAGGTTTCTTCTCCATGTTTTGTAGCGTCACCTGGTCAGGTGTTATATCAATAACATGGTTGTATTGTCTTACAAGTGCCTGGGCCAAGTCCTTCCAAGAATTGATTTTGGCATGACTTAATTGGTTGTACCATTTTGTAGCAGACCCCGTCAGACTATCTTGAAAGCAGTGAATTAAGAGGGGGTCATTGTCAATAAATCCTGTCATCCTCTTGATGAACATTATGAGGTGAGCTTCCAGACAAGTGGTCCCATTATATTTTTCAAAATCAGGCATCTTAAACTTTGGGGGAAGCACCAAATCGAGAACCAGGCTTAACTCTCTTGCATCCATCTTTGGAAACTAATCTACGATTTCCATATCCTTGAACTTTTCTTCCAACTGTTTGTATCGATCCTCGACCTGTTTGGGTAGTTTGACTTTTATTTTTTCGATCTCATTGAAATCTGGAACAACATACTCGATAGGTCATAATGAACTTCCATTCCCCCTTGCAAGAAAGACTCAGCCTGAATGACCAACTGCTTTGCCATTAGAGTGTATATTGATTGATGGACCTTACTAAGAGGATGCCTTGGGTCTTCTATTAGTGCACTAGGATCTATAAAGACCTCTTTCTTTTTTTTAAAACCTTTCCCGGTTAGCATTGCGGCTATCCTAGCGAATAGATCTTCTTGCAATTGTGAAATATGGTCTTGAGTTTCCTGCTGCGTTCTTTCTAACTTGCTTTCAATATCTTTCTTGAAGTCCTCGTATGCTTGTTCAACTTTTGCCAATCTTTCTTCCATGTCTCTAGCTTTGCCTCTGGTGAAGTAAGGGTGTCGAATCTGTGGTTTTGTATGCCCCAAAATTTAATGCGATAATAATTCCTTGAGAATTAAAATCTTAGTAAAATGATGCAGTATTATGTAGTATGATGCAAATGCAAATGAGAAGATGTGGTGTACATGCAAAACACATATTATATTAGTACCACAACATATTTTACACATAAGGTGTTGATTTCAGTACAACTTTCAAAAGGAAACTCGCATTAGAACAAGTTTCTTTACATAAGGTGGGCCTATTTCACATATACTGCTTAGCCTTAACACCTAGGATCTTAATCTTCTTGAGAAGCCATGCTAGCTTCTTGCCCTTGTTAGATTCCGACTCAGTTTGCAGGCTCAAGACGTCGGCTTGAATGGCTAAAGTCTGCAAGTGTTCTGCGATCTTTCATACCTGGACAAGAGCTTCAGACATAACGCGGTCTCTATCCCCGACTTAGTCCTGAGATTGCTCTAGTTGTTCCTGCCAACGATGATTATTCCACCGTTGGATTTCTTCTGAATTTTTAATTAGCCCCTGACAGGTCTATAGAGATATTTCTAATTCTTCAACTTGTTTCTTCAGAGTCTCATTCTCCTTTTTACTTGCTTTTAGTTCAGCTACAGAGTCTCGGCTACGGTGCCTCTGTAGAGAATCTTCTAGTTCTATGATTTATCTTCTCAGATTTATATTCTCAGCTCTGCTTTCAGACAATTCTTCTTCCATGGCCATTTTTTGTGCCTGGCCATCTTTAAATCTTCTTTCCCAGAGATATGCTCTCTCCTTTTCTTCTTGGATCTCAAGCTTCCATTCGGTGGATGTCTTCCCGAGACCGACATATCTTGCTAATACACGAAGTTTCTTGTAATCATTCTGTATATAGCTCAAATCTTCCTCGGCTTTGCTTTTCCCTTTTCTCAACCTTTCGATCTCTTGTTCCTGAGACTGTATGCCGAACTTCAACTGGTTCCTTTCATTTTCTAATCTCGATAACTGACTTTCCATCACGAAGTACCTTCTCTCAAAATCATACTTCGCGATCTCCATCTCCGAGGGATCCACTTGTAAATGTTCCTCTACTGGTACATTATTTTCTGGATTCGGTAGAGGGACATCGTCGTTGATTCTCATGATCTTCCATCGTTGATACCCCGACATAACTCTAGGTTTTTCATCAAACGGTTCCATCCTGCAAGGATACTTCCACGCCTTAGTGATCTTGGAAACATTTTTCTTGTAGTCCTTACCCTTGTATGGAAATTCACAAGTAGCAAGCCCTCTTGTCGCCGGGATGAACTGTCTTGATCTGTATTGTCTAGATACTAGTAACGGAGCATACCAGTTGCACCCCAAATCCAAAGTAGAGGGACCCAGTCATAGTCTCCACTCTTGTATATGATACTGCCAACGTGCTTTCTAGATGATATCTTTTTCTTGGAGGTTTTGAAAAATGGCCTCCCAATTGTCATAAGAGATGTTCTCCTGCCCTTGTGTGGACACGAGATCCTTGAGTGGTGAGTAACTTTCGAAGCATGCCCGATAGGAGATTTTCTCTGGCTTCCAGAAATGACTATGAAACCAGATGAACCTCCCCTCACCACTTATTTTACAAACAATGAGAGGCCTAAAATTTTCGGCTATAATGGCTGGAACGGGGGTAACTCCTTTATCAAGGTGATCGAACAGTTCCATAACAACATCATCGATGTACCCCAACGATTTGGGAAAGATAACCAAATCGTAAATGGCCAGGGCAAACATTTTGACATGTTTTTCTCGCTTGGACTCGACTTGGATCAGGTCTTGTATGAATCTCCAGGCGATACACCTAGTTTCCCCTTTTTACCTTAATCCTGGCTTTTTCCCACTGTTCGTCCATGCCAATCATCTTTAGTAGCTTTTTTCTGAAATGTTGGGGAATCAGGAGACTTGAAATAAGCTTTATCAACCCAGAGTTTTGGGCAACGAATCAAGGCAGTGTATTCTTCAATGGTTGGTGCCATATCAACATCTCCCAAGGTAAAGCAACTGTAGGTAGGATTCCAGAACTGGGCAAGGGCTCGAAACAAAGCTTTATCGATACTGACATCTAGTAGATAAGGCAAATCATCGTAATTGGAGTAGAACAACTGCTTATTTTCTTCATCCCACTAGTTCCAAATTTCTTTTAACTTTTGTAGTTGATTCTGACTCGATCTAATGCTAGTGGAATCCTCGAACTCTAACTTTTCACCTTCTAACAAACTGTCCCCTTTCTGGTGTTGAGTTTCTTCTGACCACCTCTGTATGCCTAGGTTTCCTTCCACCTTATCAAGAACATAATTACAAGGCATTAAAACCACCTATCTCTCTTTATAATGCACCTATCGGGTGGCTCTCTAAACAGGCAGGGGTTCAGCATGGCTCTAGATAGGGTGGGTTTCTACGGTTCATTACATGTGGTTGGGTTCTAACAAAGGTACCCGAGCGGTACTCACTATTCTGCTAAGGCTGGTAAGCACAACTCACGGGGATACGTTTCCCTAGGTCTGCACGGAGATGAAATCTCACTAAGACAAAGGGATGCATATCCTAGAAGCGATTCACCATCCTACACGGAGGGGGTACCTCACGAAGGTAGTTTCTCGCTCCCTCTTAAAAGGGACAGAGCTCAGGTTTAGAGCTCATGATATGAAAACTTAGAAGACATATTTTATAAAATTTTTGTAAAAAATTTCAGAAAGAAAGAAAAAAAGCAGGGATCACAAAATTAAATTAAACCGAATTAATATTTTCTACTCAGTAAGACAAAAGGTAACCAACTCATGGCTTGACTCTAAAAAAAGTCCCAATGGAGCCGCCGAGCTGTAACAACGGGGAGTCGCCACCAATCTTTTTTAATTTATTTATTTTATTTAGATGAGATTGGATCACCTGAAAACTCGGTTATTTTAATAATTTTTTTTTGTCATTTTTATTAAAACAACGAGTTTTGGGTCTGCAAAACCAAAAAAATAGGTTCGGGAGTCGGTTACGTGTGGGGAAGGGTGAGCACCCCCCACAATGCCTAAAAAATTGGTACCTAGTCGATTACGTAGTGTTTTAATGACGGAAATTAAGAATTTGAATTTAAAATTGTGATCCCTTAAAATATTTGAAAGAATATTTATTCATATAAATGAAGCTTACACCCCAACGCCTGGGGTATAATTCTCGTTAAAGTATCAAACAAAGGAAAATTATTTTTGAAATTTATGATTTAATATTATAATTAAAAATAATGTTTTATAATAGAAATTAACGGAAAACGGCACCTCTACGCACGAGGTATGCTTTTCACGATAATTCCCAATAAAAAATCATTTAAATTTATAAAATTTGAAGAAAATGAATATCATACACACATATATATAACACGTTATTGTATAAATAATAATAATAATAGTAATAATAATAATAAATATAATAATAATAAAACTAAAAACAGTGACTGAAATGAAATAAATCAGAGATTAAGGTGCAAAATTAATAAAAATAGTGACTAAAATTTAATAAAACAAGAAATAAAGTGCAAAAATATAAGGATACAACAACTGAGGGACTAAGACTGTGATTTCCCCATAGAAAATACGCGGATCCTCCTACCGGGTCGGGTTAGCTGTGTGGGTTGTTGACCAGAATGGCGTCGTTTTGATGGGCCATTAAATACCCCTTTTCACAAAAAAAGCTAATTTTCAACTGATAATATTAAAAAACTTTCAGAGCTCTCTCCAGTCTCTCTATCGAAGCCGGTATGGCCAGTCGAGCCACTGCCTTGGGTTGTCGCTCACCGGCGTCGTCCGCAGTCGCCAGAATGCATGCAAATGGTCGTTATGGTTCGGTTTTGACTCTTAGATATGGATTTAAGATCAGTTTTTTTCTAATTCTTATCCTAGGTAAGTAGATCTAACCAAAATTGAAGAGTTTTAATATATTCTTTTTACTGTCTTTTTCTATTTTTTAAAATTGTTTTCCCTTCTAATCTCCTTTTTATTGCTTTTGTGCTCGAATGGGAAATGAACTAGAGAACTCTTGATTTTTTATTACCGATCTCCAAAAAGGCCCATTTTACATCGATTCACCGTGGTTTTTATATCAGGATTTTTACATAAAAGAAAAACAAAAGGTAAACTACATTTATGGTTGATTTCGCCCGGTGATGATGTTTTAGATAATCATCATCTGCCCCTTTTTATTTTCTGCAGATGAAGGAGTGAAGATTTATTCTTATCCGGCCACGTATGATGGTGATGAGGACAAGGTCGGTGGTGTCAGGCGATTGGGCGGTGCGGCTTGGCTTAGCGGCGGCAGCAGATATGGATTAGGGTAGTGGCGGCAGCTAGGGTTAAGGGTAGTTTAGGATATTATGGTTTTCTTAGTAACGGGTCAAATATGGTATTGGGCCGGGTATGAGTTAATGGGCTAGTTATATTTGGGTTTGTGGGCATATTTTTTTGTAATGGATATTAGGTTGTACATTGGATTGGGTCTGGTTAATATTTGGGTTTGTAATATGGATTTAAAAGCCAAAATTAAAATAGGTGACTATAGGGGACAAATTGTAAATTTTACAAATTAAGGGTCTTTATCAGGATTTATTTTTACAAGTATTCATTTTAACTTACCGATTATTAGTCTGTGAAATTTCGTTGTTAACAGAGGTCATTTACCTATCCGATTAGGCCATTTAAAATTTAGTGACCAATCTATAAGTAATTAAAACTGTGGTTTAAATCTTTTAATAGAATTAACTAATATCGTACCGATAAAATTAAGGTCGTATTAGTACGCTAAGACAAATTTCTCAATTCCAGATTCAAGGGTAACAAGCCCGTATCGATACATTTAAGCCTATATTGATATGCGTTGACCAAGGTTGACCCGTTTCGGTATAGCCTAAAGTCGTATCGATACAATTTATTTTTCCTAACCTTACTTCCCAATTCTGTATCGATACACCTCCTTGCGTATCGATACGCTCTATTTTTCCAAATCCAAATATGCAAGGCCGTATCGGTACAGCTTGACCCGTATCGATACGCCTTACCTGTAATGACAAATTTTTTCTGGTTTTTATTCGAATTAACAGATCAAATGGCGTCCAATCTTTATCAAATTTTACCAGCAGTATTTAAACACTAAATTCTACTATCATGTGATTTTTTAGGTCCATTTCAATCCGTTTACTAGTTTTTTTACCTTTTAGTGCCCTTAAGCTCTATTTAACTAGCTTCTTAAATTACAATCACACCACCTTCCATTTTTAGTACTTAAACACTTTAGGGCCATTACATACATATCAAAATAGACCAATTTAACATGTCTAAGCCCTATGCCACCTTTCTAGGAGTTCAAAACAAAATATAAGTATACATGAAATTGGCGGCAGTGACTTGCAACTTCGACAACACGCTCAAGGCTCAAATTGCTTCAGGGTCCTGAAATGCATAAGACACATAAATGTTAGGCTTACATAGCCTAGTGAGATAGTTATAACAAATGCAATATCATTTCATCAATGGCATAAATGACGTGTAACATGCTTGTCTAACATTTACATAAATCATTAGTCATATATAAAACATACCCGAGCCAAATGCCATATTTTCATAAATCAAATGTATACAATAAACACATATCATCTCCTTGGACATAGCAACCAATGGATATGCGGATTCTCCTATACACCAAATCATATCGAAAGTAGGCCTTAGCCTTAAGGCATAGCTCCAGAATCCCTTACAAAATCCACCCTTTCCCCCACATGTAGGTCATAGCCCCAGTCTGTAGTCCAATCCCTTATATAGTGAGCTCGAATAATCCTATGGCATGCCAATTGTATTCAATGTCCTCAAGTGTCCAAGGTTACACATATCATCATAAAACTCACCTTTGTGACCGTAGGCCATATCATTGAGCTTCAAGTAACATTTCATATCATTAATGCATCATAACAATTCGTACGAATGTCAACACTAACATTAAATGTTTTTCACATATAACGTACGAAAAATGATTCATAAGACATTGAAATGCATCAAAAGCATTGGAATAACCTTACCATACTTACCATGCAAAGTTCGCAATTGTATACTCTACTTGAACTAACCAAACGAAGACACATCATAGACACGAATCAAATGCAATCGAGATGGCACCTAGCCAATCCCATGAAACAACTACACTCACCTAGTGCTCGGAGGCTTTAAGGTTCATGGATAGCGATCCCCTTGCCGTTGGAAGAGCTCGGAATAGCCGATGATGAAGATGACTTATCTTCCACCACTTGAGCTAGTTCAAAATTAGAACATTACATTAGAATCAAAACTAATGATTCATAAATATTTTTTCAAGCTTACAAAAGCTCATAAATAACATCGAAATAAGGAAATCAACCATATAACACATGGACTTAGCTTGAACATTCAAGGCTTAAATCTTTAAATTAAACCCTAAGAATTGATGGAATCATCAAATTAAAATAGGGGTTTTACTTACCCAATTGTAAGCTTTCAATTGATATATCGAAATCAAACAAAGGCCAAGGATTAGATCGAGGTGCTTGCTTGAGCTTAGGGAGGAAGATTCTCAGACCATTTAAAATCTGTTAATCATTTTCCTACCTCCCTTATTGCTAATGGAAAGGTTTCCCTTAGGCAAGGGTTTGCCTACTCATCAAATCTCCATCATTACAAGTTTAAAGAAATTGCTAATCAAATGTCATCCTTTGGGGCAAAGGGTGGTTGAAATCACGTGGGGTGTCAAGCAAGGAGGTGAGTCAACATCCTACTTTCAATCTTTACAAACTGGTCATTAAATTGGATAAGTTAGTTAAAATCAGTTAGGCCGTATCAATATAGGTCATATCGTATCGATACGCCTTGCCCCGAAATTAGCATTTTCAACTTCGATCAAGTCCAAATAAATTCCATTACTTCAAGTTTGAGTACAAAATTCAGCAATTACATCATTCAGGCTTAATCGGTACAAAATTTCTAATCACCAGAACTTAATTCTGACTAGACCGGTTTATGGGGTGTGACAATCCTCATCATCAATCCCATTATCCTCAAACCCAAAAACATTAGCTAAAGTTGTTGAATCAATTTGAAATTATTTTCCCATAACGTATGATTGAACAGCAACAACTTTGATTTTCTCTCGGTTATAAATACATCGGACATTTGAATAAAATACCAAAACAAGGTTGCGGTATAAAATCCCAGGTAAACCCAAAAATTGCATACACTTTCATTCTTGCGTAAGCCCAATATATTTGAATTGAAATCTTTCAAAAGATAAAAAATGGATCAAAATTACGTGCTCACATCGAATTTTGTAATTTTGAATGATTTTAAAACGTTCAATGCCATTGGCATATTTTGGGATATCAAAACACTTTTGAAGAATATGGGTTAAGTTTGGTTTGTTACCATTGATTTCGAAATTGGGATTTGGAGGATTGGAACTAGAGGAAATTTCTTTTCTTGCACGTTTCTTAGGTGCCATTACAAAAACTAGAAATCAAATCAAACCACACAAAAAAATGTATGCATAAATCATCACATTCGATCCAAAGAATAATCCAATGATCAAGATATTGATAAAAACCTATATTGTATAGTTTAAAAAGATGTACAAGTATAAAAAGAATTTTTGATAAAATAAAAATTGAAAAACAATGTTGAAAAATATAAGGTTTAAATTTATATTCGAATAAAAATTTCTATTTTGAAAAAGTTTTTAAAATATCTTTGAAAAACATATTATATACATGCTAAATACATAAATTTGAAACAAAACAAAGTATAAATATGAAAAAAAATAAAGACGAAAGAAAGTAAGTTTATACCTTAAATATGAGATTAAGGATGAATGAGGAGATGATGATGCACCAAAGTTGATGATTTTGATAGGGGTTGATGAGAAGCCCAAAAACCCTTAAAGAATTTGAAGAGTTGTGTGAAGAAAATAGAGGGATTTGAGAGGTTTTTATAGGAATTTTTGTATTAGGGTTTTAGGAGAAAAAAAAGGGTGTTTGAATTAAAGTGAGATTTGCTCTTTAATGCCCATTTAAATTCCCAGCAGTGGTGCATACCACCACGTGGTGTATCGAAACACTATGCTGAAACGGTTATTAGTTGTTTCGATACACAATACCGTATCAGTACAGGTCAAAACTGTATCAAAACACGTTCAAGAAATCATATTGATACGATTGTGCTAGATATGTTATTTTTGGCAACAAGAAGCTCAAAATTTTGATTTTACTCAAATCAAAATGTATGTGTATGATCAACATGTTTGGACTAAAATAGATACATACTTCCCCTAGCAACAAGCATAGATGCATATAGGAGCAAAAGCACATAAGCATAGCAACCAATCCAATTCAAGCACATTTTAAGACCAAAAAGGGCTCTAAAGGTCAAGAAAGGCTAGTTAGACCTAACTCTCTCCTAAGAGACCAAAAACGCTCTTTATCTAATGGTTTGGTAAAAATATGTGCTAGTTGATTCAAGGTTTCTACATATTCTAGAACTACATCATTTTTCATGACATGATCCATAATGAAATGATGTCTTATTTCTATGTGCTTGATTCTAGAATGTTGGATGGGATTCTTTGTGAGACATATAACACTAGTGTTTTCACACTTAAGAGGGATGGTACCTACATCAATTCCATAATCTAAAATTTGTTGCTTCATCCAAATGACTTGAGCACAACAACTTTCGACCAATGTATATTCCGTTTCGATGGTAGATAAGACTACACTATTTTGTTTCTTAGAGAACCAAGATATGAGCATACTACCTAGGAATTGACAAGTACCGAAGGTACTTTTTCTATCTATCTTACAACCTCCATAATTTGCATATGAGAAAGCATGTAAATCAAATGAGGAATCTCTAGGATACCAAAGGCCTAAAAAAGGTGTGTCTTCCAGGTATCTAATGATTCTCTTAATGGCTATAAGGTGTGATTCTCTAGGACTAGCTTGAAATCTAGCACATAAGCAAACACTAAACATAATGTCGGGTCTACTTGTGGTAAGATAAAGCAAAGATCCAATCATAGAGCTATAAAGCTTTAAGTCAACACACTTACCTCATTCATCTTTGTCAAGCTTTGTAGAGGAGCTCATTGGTGTGACTTGAGGTTTCACATTCTCCAAGCCAAACTTCTTGAGCATATCCTTGATGTACTTTTCTTGATTGATGAAGATGCCATCCTTCATTTGCTTGATTTAGAGTCCCAAGAAGAATGAGAGCTCCCCTATCATGCTCATCTCAAACTCACCTTGCATTAACTTAGCAAATTCTTGGCAAAACAACTCATTATTAGAACCAAAAATTAAATCATCAACATAAATTTGAACTACTAAAATGTCTTTGCCACTTCTTTCAATAAAGAGTGTAGTATCCACATTTCCTTTGTTAAGACCTTTTTCAATTAGAAAACTTTAAAATCTTTCATACCAAGCTCTAGGAGCTTGTTTCAAACCATATAAAGCTTTAGAAAGTTTAAAAACATGGTTTGGGTATTTTGGATTTTCAACCCCGGGTGGTTGTTCTACATACACCTCTTCATTAATAAAACAATTTAGAAAAGCACTTTTAATGTCCATTTGAAAAATCTTGAATTCATGATAACATGCAAATGCAAGAAGCATCCTAATAGATTCCATTCTAGTTACACGTGCATAGGTTTCATCAAAACTGATTCCTTCTTCTTGAGTGTAACCTTAAGCAACAAGTCTAGCCTTGTTCCTCACTATGTTACCATTCTCATCTAGTTTATTTCTAAAAACCCATTTAGTTCCTATGATAGATTTATTACTAGGCCTATCAACTAATGTCCAAACTTGACTTCTCTCAAATTGATTTAATTCTTATTGCATATCCAATATCCAATAATCATCTTTTAATTCTTGTTTGATATTTTTAGGCTCAATGAATGAGATAAATGCAACATTTCTAGCAAGTCTAAGAGAAGATCTATTGGTTACCCCTTTGGATAGAGCACCTAAAATCTCACCACCTTTGACATAGTTGAACTCCCTTGGGTAGCTCACTTCCTTTTCCTCTAGAGACATGTCCTTCAAGGCTTCTAGAGGTGGATCTTGTGCTTCTTCTTCTCTGGTTGGAGCTTCATCCACCTTTGATGTTTGTCCTCCATCAATGGCATCAAAAGTTCCTACATCATCACTATCACAAGAGTCCATCGAAAGAAAGTTATCATCGAAAACCACATGTATTAACTCTTCAACAACTAAAGTTTTTTTTATTAAATACACGATAGACTTTAGAGTTTAAAGAATATCCAAAGAAAATAGCTTCATCACTTTTAGTATCAAATTTGCCTAAATTGTCTTTTCCATTATTCCAAACAAAACATTTGCAACCAAATGAGTAAAATAGCTAATGTTAGGTTTTTTGGATTTTAAAATCTCATAAGGGGTTTTCTTTAAAATTGGCCTAATCATTACTCGATTTACAATATAGCAAGCCGTATTAGTGGCTTCCACCCAAAAATACTTAGGCAAATTGTTTTCACAAAGCATGTTTCCAGCCATTTCGTCTAAAGTTCAGTTTTTCTCTCAACTACCCTATTTTGTTGAGGAGGGCGAGGAGTGGAAAAATTTATGGCTTATACCATTTGAGTTACAAAAATTCTCGAAATCTAGATTTTGAAATTCAGTTCCAGGGTCACTTCTAATGTGAGAAATATTTTCACCAACATCATTTTAAGTAATTTTTAAAAATGTGATGAACTTTTCTAAAGCCTCATCCTTGGTAATTAAAACTAGAACCCAAGTGTATCTAGAGTAATCATCTACTAAAACAAATGCATATGATTTTCCACCCAAACTCATAGTTCTAATAGGACCAAAGTGACCTATATGGATCAATTATAAAACTCTATAAGTAGAAACATCATTAATAGGTTTAAATGAAACTCTTTTATGTTTACCTTTTGCACATGCATCACAAATTTTGTCAAGTGAAAACTTTATTTTAGGCAAACCTCTTACTAGATCTTTTAAAACCAATTTTTCTAAAATACTCATGCTTGCATGCCCTAGTTTTCTATGCCATAGCCATGAGTCATGTTCATCTTTTGCAATAAAACATGCATTTGAAATATGAATGTCATCTAAATGCACCATGTAATTGTTTCCTATGCGACGATCAATAAGCACTTTTTGTTTGTTTCAATGTTCAAGATTTTGCAACCATTTACATTTACTTCAAAGAGAACATTAAAACCTTTATCACATAATTGACTTATGCTCAATAAATTGTGTTTTAGACTGTTGACATATAAAACATTATCAATGAGAATACAAGAGTGATTACCAATGGAACCAATTCCTTTAATGTGGCCTTTGGAGTTGTCACCAAATGTTACCACTCCTCCACTTTTTGGCTTTAGCTTTAAGAATCTACTCTTGTCATTGGTCATGTGTCTTGAGCAGCCACTATCAAGGTACCATGAGTTTGCACATGTAGCTTTGGCCTTGTAGCAATGCTCCCCTACAAAAAAAGAATTAAGCCTTGGTTTTTGGTACCCAAATCATTTTGGGTCCATGAGTATTAGCTCCCAAAAACTTGGTTCCCTTGGGAATCCAAGAAGCAATGGCATGAATATTATTAGAAGCAACTAGTTCCATAGGAACCCAAACACTTCTAATTCTTTTACCTTTAGAGAACCTTTTGAAGCCTCTTTGTTTGTGGTTACCAAAGTTTCTTTTATATTGTTGGATTTTGAAGATTCACCTTTCTCAAAATTAGATTTCCCAACTTTGTTCAAAAAATCTTTGAGATCATTCACCTCCTTGTGGCGATGATCATGAAACTCGGAAAGAAGGTTGTTCAAATAAATATTTTATTTTTCAAAATATTTTTGATTTTCTTGTAAATCTAGAACCTTTTTTCAAGTCTGGAGTTAGTTTTGGATAAATAATCATTTTTTCAAATCGGAACTTATTTTCTTATTTTTCAAAATTGATCCTTTAAATTTCTCCACCAACTCGTCATAAACCTCTTGATGCTTATCGTAAGCTTCTTGGAGCTTATCGAAAGTAAAATCAAAAGACGATGAGTTAGAGGTTACCTTTGGATCACCCCCAAAAGCCATGAGGAAAAGGTTGGCAACTTCTTGCTCCTCTTCATCTGATGATTCCTCATCACTCTAAGTAGCAACGTTGACCTTGAGCTTCTTCTTATTCTTTCTGAAGCTCTTTCTTTTGAGTTGAGGGCAATCGGTTCGAATGTGCCCCAACCTTTTGCACATAAAAGCATATGAGTTGATCATTATTCTCCTTCTTGTTCTTGTTCTTGAAGTCTCATCTTCTATTGAACTTTCTTCCCCGGTTGGACTTCATGAACTGAGTGAATATTTTGGCTAGCATAGTCATCTCCTCATCTTCCTCCTCACTTGTATCACTCTCTTATTGTTAAGCTTTGAGAGCAATTTTGATTTTCTTCTTCTCTACCTCTTTCTTATCTATCTTCTTCTCTTCTCTTTTCTTCTTCTCCACCTCTTTCTTCTCCATATTCTTCTTTCTTTTTCTTCTTCTCTACCTTGCTTCATGATCTTATAAGTAAGAAGAGAACCCATAAGAGCATCGAGCTTCAAAGTCTTCAAATCCTTTACCTTGATAATAGTAGTTATTTTCCCATCCCAAGACTCAATAAGAGAATAGAGGAGTTTTCGAACAAGCTTGTCTTCAGGGATAACTTCTCTGAAGCCTTTGAGACTATTGACGATAATGGAGAAACGATCAAACATATTTGTGACATTCTTATCAGGCTCCATATTGAAATTTTCGTAACTCAAGTTGATGAGTTAAATCTTGGTCTCTTTTACATCGTTGGTTCCCTCATAGGTGGTCTCGAGCGTGCCCATACTTCCTCTGTACTTGTACACGAAGACATCTTCGAGTACATATTCGGTCCAAGTGCACAAAAGAGCATGTGCAAGACCTTGTCGTTCACTTGAAGCTTTCTTCTTTTTTTATCCATCATTTGTTGCTTGGCCTTAGAAACTTGCCTATCTCTTTCTTGCTTTATTGGAATGGATGGCCCGTCTTAGATTACATCCCAAAGAAGGTAATCGTTGGACTTAATGAATAGTTTCATCCGGTTCTTCTAATATAGGTAGTTGTCCCCAATGAAGAATGGTGGTTTGGTGATAGATTGCGACTCGTATAGGTTTTGGCCGGAGGTAGATGCCATGGCTTGATTGTTGGTTGATTAGATCACTTCTAGGAGCGTCTCAAGTGGATGTTAATCCCTTAATGAGTTAGGCTCGGATACCAATTGTTGAGATGATCAATCAACGGAAAATGACCAAAAGGGGGTGAATTGGCAATTAAAAAATTGTAGGGAAGGAAAAGAAATGATAAAAAAGAGACACAAGGATTTTAGAGTGGTTCAAGCTTCTAACAAGATCTACATCCACTAACTTAGCTCCTCGCTAAGGATTTCAAACAATTCACTAAGGAATTCATCCTTTTTTTCTAGGCTTAGGAGGAAACCGTTACAAATCGATCAAGCTTTCTACCCAAAGCTTGATCAAGATTACTCTTTTACAAGAAGTTGTGGCAAATGAAAATTTAACCTCTCAATAGGTAGATGATTTGCCCAAATACAAATATACATTCCCCGAACTTGAAATAAAGAATTACAATGAGGATTACACAAGTTGAGTACAAGGGTTTGACTCTAAAAGCTCAAAAGTGGTTGGATTTTGCTTCAATACTTTGGACTTATTCAATTGATGTTCAATAGTTGTTGCAGCATCTTTGGAGACTTGATTTTATACCTCATTCATTGATTTTTAACCGTTTGGGTGGTTGAGGTCATCAATAGAGCCATTGGGGACTCTTTTTTCGCAATAAATGTTGTTAGGTGACCAACCGTATTGGTACATGAAGACCTATATCAGTACGTGTCAAAAGAAGGAGTCATTGTGCATATAAAAGCAGAGGCATATCGAAACGGACTCAGTGTAAATTTAGGGGCGTATCAATACGGTATAGCCGTATCAGTACAGATTTTGCTCACTAAAATCTGAGTTAAAAATGTATCGATATGCCTAGGGGGCGTATCGGTACGGGTAATCCACTTTTTGAATTTGTTGATTCTAATAACTGACAAGGGCAACGGTAACTTCATTTAATAAAAAGATTTGGAAAATCTAAAGTACCGTATCGATACGGTGAAGTCCGTATCGGTACACTAAAGCAAATACTTAAACCCAAATGAATGTCGTATCAATACATGGACAACCGTATCGATACATTTTGACGAGTAACAATTCCAGTAGTGAAAAACCTTATCGAAATGCCTAAGGCATATCGATATGCCTGAACATATTTGAAGAATTTGGTTTTGAGACACTTAGAAAATATTTTGGGTTTAAGGTTTTTGATTTTTAAAAAAAATGGTTCAAATCCTTGTCATTTTTTGAGGCTTTTGAGTACTTACAAATGTATTTACTTTTACAATTTGGTGCTTAAACTATTTGTTACATCAAAATTGAATATAGGTTTTACAAACATGTTCCTTTATATGTTCACAAACATGTTCGTTTAACGTTCGAGAACATGTTCGTTTACTGTTCACGAACATGTTCGTGTAACGTTAGCAAAAGTGTTCGTTTATTGTTTGCAAACATATTTGTTTATAGCCAAAATGGTGAAATTACACCCCTACTCCTTAGGCTCCTCACGCTTCACTGTTTGAACTCAAAGGTAACCTTGTATTCAATTTAATCAATATCTTCACCAATATTTAAAATGTAAAAAAATAAAAAGAAAATGAGAACCGGGTAAACGAATTTATTTGTGAACATAAACGAACCGAACACACATATGTTTACGTTCCTCCATTTATTAAACGAACATAAAAATTTTGTACATACTCATTTATTTAGCTTAATAAGCGAACATTATATGAACAGTTCGTTGATCGCTCAATCATTTACACCTATATATGCAGTCGTGCTATTGTAATTGCTCATCTCGTTTATTGTATCATGAGAGATAGACGTCCACTGTTTATCAAGCACCAAAGAAACGAACGAATTTTCTTTAAGAAAACTGTGTAGTTACAAGCATCAACAGCTCTTTCTAATCAGGTTCCGGTTTTACTTAAAAAATATTTTGATATTCGAATTTATTTTGTTATTTAAAAGTTTGTTTTCGGTAGTTTAAATTCACATTTATTTTTACTGTTTTGTTCCTATTTTGTTACGTACAACTCAGTAAAAGTATAAATGTATAATTGTTTAATTTATTGTTTTTTATTAAATAGAGATTACATTCTTATATCGGTATTTGAACCCATACAAGATGAAAACAATACGAGCGTCCTTAGTTACTAAGTCATACAAGATAAAAGCTATATAAATATCCTAAGTCACTAGGTCAATAAGTGGATCTTAATTTACTATTTATTTTAATTCTTATATTAAGGTTTTTCTAATAATTTTAACCTATTAAGAAAAACAAAACAAGCTATAGAAACTATCTCAATCGAAAAATAGAAATCATCTACCTTTTTGGTGTCCTTATTTATGCCCTGACACTAAAAAATAGGTTTTGGGTTTAGGGTTTAAGGTTAGGGTTTGTTGTTAGAGTTTAGGGAATTTAGGGTAGGGTGTATTTTTTAGGATGTAGAGTGTAGGGTATAGGATTTAGAATTTAGGGTTAGAGCTTGGGGTCATAGAAAGGGGCACCGAAAAGGGGCATATAATTTTTATCCATCAATGAATAGAAATCTTCTACCCTTTTTGGTACCGCTATTTATGCCCCGACACTAAAAATTAGGTTTAGGGTTTGTTGTTAGGGTTTAAGGAATTTAGGGTAAGGTGTATTTTCAGGGTGTAGAGTGTAGGGTTTAAAATTTAAAATTTAAGGTTGGGACATAAAAAAGACACCAAAAAATAACAGATAATTTTTATCCATCAACCGAATCACTCACTCTTCCACATGATACATGTTTTGTTATTAGAAAGTTTCCCCCTCTTATTATATACCTCCTCACTTCTTATTGCCCTACGAGGTTGGAACCAAATTCAAACTCATTTAAAAATTGTGTTGGGTAAAACAAGATAAAATTCGAAATAAATAGAATAAATAAGTAAATAAACGGAAATAAATAATAAGAATTTAACAAAATCGAAATAACCGAAAATAGGATTGCTGAGGCATGCAAAAACGCAGTTTCCTTAAGACAGATTTGACACCTCCTTTGTGCTTGAGTTCTTAAGTCGTCAGTCTCTCAGGATACAACAGCGGATGATCTTCAACAGCAGCGCTATTGAAGAGGTCACAAACAATACTCGAGCCTTTGACTATCACAAAAAAAATAAAGCAATTTTTGAGAGAATAAATCTTTTTTGAATTGTATTTTAAAACTGAAGGGAGACCATGTATTTATAGGGGAAAATTAGGTTAAATGACATGTTTAATGTGAATGTTTAGATTGGTTTAATATTTGTGCAAAGCACAATTTCTATTCAAATCATTCAATAGTTATAAATTGAATAAGTGTATATAAACACTTCTCATTTCATTTATACCATCCATGTGGGATATGGGGATTTCATTTCCTTTACTCGATTCACAACTATCATACTTTGAGCATCAATTTCTCATTCATTACTAAATCATTTTAAGCATATGAAATACCGTTGTAAAATTCTCATGGAATAAAATAAGAGCCAAAAGAATCTTTAATCGAATCTCCACCTTTAACCATTCAAAATATGGCTCAAAATAACTATTTTCCTCACGTTTTTCCAAGAGATTGTTGGATAATATCTTCGATTAACCGTGTCATGTTAAGATAAGAAGATCCCCCACTTCTACAGCTTTGTTTGCCTTCTCTCTGAGCTCTCTAATTCGTTTTCTTCTCTCAATCCCTTCATTTCCTTCATCCACCAATTGCTCTATTGCGTTTCGGACATGCCCTTTCTTCAACTTGAATCCAAATTTCTCATCTTCCTGGACCGTGGGTTTATCGACTCCGACGCTCACTCCGATCTTCAGTAATTGTACTACAAGTTTCTCGTTGGTAAACTGGTCTGCAAAGAGTGGCAATGTCAACAACGGGATGCCAGCCGAAATGCCTTCGATTGTTGTTGAATTCCAACCACAATGTGTTAAGAACCCTCCTACTGCCGGGTGTGACAAAATGAGTACTTGAGGCGCCCATCCCATTACTACAAGTCCTCTTCCTTCTGTTCTTTCTTCGAATCCATCCTTTTTAATCCACTCTGCCACTTGGTTTGATGCGTCTTTATTTCCTCTAAGAACCCAAATGAATGGCTTGTTCGATGCCTCTAATCCCAACCCCAACTCTTTAAGTTCCGGCAACTTCATCGTGCTGCTGCTTCCAAGGCAAGCGAAAATTACGGAGCTGGTTTCTTGAGAATAAAGCCACTTCAAACATTGTTGCTCATCGATTGAAGCTATGTTACCTCTCTCAGCCTTGTCTGATTCGTTTTTGTGGCTCAGAGAAACCGGACCGATGCACCATGTTTTCGTTGTCTTCACCTACTCTTTGACATACGAAGGCTCCAACTCTTCGAAACTGTTTATGACAACTCCGTAGGATACATCGTTGGCTTCATCCATCGGAACAAAAATGTCCTTCCACACTTCGTCATGGTTATTCAGGAGTTGGTGTTTAGTGAATTCGACCCTTTCGGTCAAGCCTGGCACCGCGAAGCATTCGTGATCGGATGTTACAGTCTCGAGAATCTTGGAGGACTTTATGTTGTGAATACAGAGAAAACAGAAGCAACAAGTTCCATGGAACCATATCCTCAGAATCTGAAACTTGGTAGCAATCTTGAGAGTCTAATATAGACATATGTCCGAAATGACGCAACTGGGGCGAGGTGTTAGCGTCTCGAATACTTCCCCTACTACTTCGTCCACACTGTTTGCCGCATCAAAGAATCTGTACATGTCCTCCATTGAGTGTATCATGTCTACATTCTCAACCCATCTGCCAATCCAAATTCTTCGCCGGGGAACCAGAGCTGCACTAAACGAATAGGGTGGCCTAATTCGACGGCTCGGTCGATTGTTTTCTGGACTCTGTCTGCATTATGAGGTGTTGTAACAATCGTGACGATCACGTCACACTGTGCCAACAACCGAGCGATGTCGACCATGGGGATCAAGTGGCCTTGGGCCATGAAAGGGAACAGCACAAAGTGAGGCTGGTCGGATTGGGAACCCATGGAAACGGGAGTACAGAAGAATGGAAGAGTGATAAGTAAATTGTGAGACGAGGCAAGTGTGGAGTTGAATTATATACATGGCTGCTGATGCAAGACCATGCATAAGGTTACATTAGGAATAGAAATTATCTACCTTTTCGGTGCCCTATATGCCCCACACTAAAAATTAGATTTAGGGTTTAAAGTTAGAGTTTGTGGTTAATCTTTAGGGAATCTGGGGTAGGGTGTATTTTTTTAGGGTGTAGGGTATAAGGTTTAGGATTTAAAATTTAAGGTTATAGCTTAAATTTTAATTGTTTAGTGTTTTAGTGTTAGGGCAGAAAAAGAGACACGAAAAGAGACAAAATTTTTTTATCTATTACATTAGTTGCTTGGTCGGCACATTTGTCGGGCTTCCACATGAGTTGAATCTTTTTCGTGCGTCGCAAGTAAGGATAAACTATAACAGATGTCATTTAATTATGGGTAAGGTTATATTTGTATCACTTAATTATTAAAAGTTATATTTGGGTCACTTAATTGTAGGTAAGGTTATATTTGGGTCATCCAATTATTAAAAGTTATACTTGGGTCACTCAATTATGGGTAAGGTTATATTTAGGTCATCCTTCATATCTAATATATACATCAATTTGTGAATAAGATTAATTAATGATTTCAAATAAAGTACTCTAGTATTAACGAGGGTATACACGTGATTTGAAAGAAAAAATGACTGAGTTGATGTATTTTTTTTAAATATGAAGGGTGATACAAATGTAACATTACCCATAATTGGATGACCCAAAGCATAGTGTAACTTTTAATAATTGAGTGACCTAAATGTAACTTTATCTATAATTGTGTGACCCAAATATAATTTTTAATAATTGGATGATCCAAATATAACTTTACCCACAATATAGTGTCTAGTTTACCCCGCAAGTAAAACCCCACACCAGTTGACAAAATCAGTCAACCATATGCACAATATCTGATCCGTTCCAGTACTAGGTTTTCAGTTATTGGTATTACTTGGGATCCAAGTCTTGGAAGACTATCTAGAAGTTTATACTTAATTACTTAATTATTTTCATTAGCCCTTTTAATATTTTTCAAATTAAACTTTAGGTTTTTCTATCAATAGTCTATTGATTTGTATACTTTAGCTTTTGCTATCAATAGTCTATTTATATGTATTCTAGTCGCGTTAAAACATCATTTTTTTACAACCATCTATATCTAATCTATTGTCTGACTAAGATGGATCGAGTACTGCAGAGTCCATTATGGGAACTAGGGGCTAGCAAAACTCGACTTTAAAAAATTGATATTTTTTTCAATTTCGAGCTATTCAAGTCGAGTTGTTCGAGTTATTTTAGTCAACTCGAGTAACTCGAAAAAATTTCAAGTTCGAGTCGAGTTTAAATTTGCCCAACTCGAAAAACCGTAAAATCAAAAAACTAAATTTTACAATTTTGTAATTTAGTCCCTGGTTTCATTTTTCTTCAATTCCTCCTTCATTTTAAGTCTATTTTGACCAAATTTAAACCACATATTCCTAAACAAACGTAGAATACTTATTTATCTTCAATTTATATTTTTGAAAATAAATTTCATATATTTTCAATTCAGCCTCTTAACTTTATATGATTTTCTCATTTCTTCAATCCCTCGTTCGTTTTAAGTCAATTTTGACCAAATTTGAACAACATGCTCTTAAACCACTGTAGAATACCTATTTAGCTTCAATTCATATTTTTAAATGAAATTTCCTATTTTTTCAATTTAGCCCTTTAACTTTGAATAATTTCTCATTTCTTCAATTCCTCTTTCGTTTTAAGTCTATTTCGGACCAAAATTAACGCATATGATTCACTAACACTATATAATATCTATATAAATTTAATCCATATTTTCAACAAATATATTCTTTTTCAATTTAGTCCTTTAACTTTACATTTTATTCAATTTGATCATTCAACTGAATTTTTTTCTAATATTTTTCTTCACATCAATTCATTGACTCATTTATACTCCCATCAATACTATTATAAATATATTTTAGAAGTTTAGATGATATTTTTATTAAATAACATTACAAATCTTACTTATACATGTGAAAATAATATGAAGAAGTATATATGTATATCTTATATGATTAGAGAAAGTCATTTAAATTGGAATCAAACTGTACTATAACATAGTGAATAATTACAATTAAATTTGTATAGGAACTCGAAAACTCGACTCGATCGAAAAAATTTCAAATTAAGTTCAAGTTGTAAAATATGATGCGTCAACTCGAATAAGTCGAATTTTTTTGACTCGACTCGACTTGATCGAATGCTCACCCCTAATGGGAACAATCCTCCCAACCCAATTTGTTATATTCACAATGTCAAAACTCGAATCATTGACCTTGTTTAAGGAATCTAGTGCCACATCCCACTAGAGCAACTGGTTGTTGGTCACGTTAAAACATATTTACTTATAGTTATTAAGAACATTTTAAGATGATATGATGTCAAAACATGTAGCATAGCTCCATATGCAAATTTAATACGAACGGTTTTTTAACCCTATGAGTGGTCTTGGTGGAAAAGATGATAATATTCATCTCCAGAAACCTGAGTTTAAGCAACTATGCAAAATCCCAATGAACAATATTTTTCTTTTTCTAAATTATTACAAAATACCGTAGTTTTTATTTATAAAAACTTTCCACTCTCATAAAATCTTCTAAGTTAGTTACTTTTAAAAAAAAAATCATTGTCTTAGTTTCTTTTTTGTAGAATCATCTCAACGATAGTCGCTCCAATATAATTTAAACATTAAACTTGATAAATACAAATCCAAAACAAGAGTTATAGACATTACAATAGGTCCTATGAATACATAGCACAATAAGATCTAAGTGTTGCACACTGAACAATCGATGTGTTGAAATCTACTCCTATAGTGCTCCTCCAATGCAACGTGCCAAATCTAAAAACATGTGAATGAAAATAACGATTCTGAACGTTGAGCTAACTAAGCTCAGTGGATACGCTTGTACTCTACCATGCTTCTTGCAAATCATAAATATGAGCATGTAACTAGAAATGATGACCTGACATTAAAGTCAATACGAGGCGCTACCACTAATCGTCTAAACAATGCTTTGTCAACAAGAAGGCATTCATATTAATCCAAGCAAACTAATCATATAAACCTTAAGTTAGGCTCGGGGACACAAAGCATCGGGAAGATACACTTCATACTCGAAATTACCCCTCATGTATCTTCAAATGAGGCTTGGGGACATAAAGCATTAGGAACATACGTTTGATATCTCATACCATCGTGTTGCAACACATTATCTGGGTATCCAGATCCCAGCACACAAGTTCCCACATGGCACACAATATCAACTTACCAACAAGTGATCCTATAGTTGCTAGCAACATACAAGTCATCCATGCCAATTACCACGTTCTTAAGTGTATGCTCGAATATAGGGGTGAGTTATCTATTTCTCAGTTTTACAATTCATTTTACCTAATAAGGAGTCCATTAAGCCATAGTGTACGAATTATCAGCCTTTTAGGCTCAAAACCAACATTTCAGGCAAATTTGCCTAGTTGGTACCATACCCTACCTCGCGTATCGATACGGTATAGTGGGTACCAGTACTTTCCCTTAGCGTACTGATACACAGGCACCAAAGAGGGGGAATAAAAAAATCACTCAGTCATCGGTACTCGAGCACGAGTATTGGTACGGCCTCTCGGGTATCGATACACTTTCACTAGAGGTGGCAATTGGGTGGGAAATAACCAAAAACTATGGGGATCCAAACCGACGAGTATGGGGAATAACTGAAATCTTCACCCACAAAGATGGGGATGAGGGAAGTTTTATCATCAAAACTTAAATGGGGTTGGGGACGGGGATTGGTATATTCGAACCGTGTGGATAACCGAACCGTACCTATATAAATCATCATGGGGATCCCCGAAAAATATCTACAAGAATCTCTAATATGTTACAAAGTTGGAGTTTTGCCGCCTACCTCATACTTAGTGTGCTTACGCTACAATTCTGCATAATCTTTCTGACGATCCAAGGTCGCTTGCAATCTTTCTTTGATAATCTGAACTTTCTCTTCGGTTTTTTTAATCAAATAGGACAAGATGATCCTCCACTCATTGAGTTCTGTCCAACATAAACGTGTTTTACACTTGTGCCCATACAAGGCCTCGAAGGGAGCCATCTTAATACTCGACTGAAAATTGTTTTGGTAATTGAACTCAACAAATGGGAGGTGTTCCCCCAACTCCTCTCAAATTCAATGACACAACATCAGAGCATGTCTTCCAACATCCAAATAGCTCGCTGGGACTGACCAACAATCTAAGGATGAAAAACGGTGTTGAATTGCAACCAGGTGTCCAACACTTCCTATATCTTTTTCCAAAGCCTCAACGTAAACTGCGGGTCTCTATAAAAAATAACTGATGATGGAACCCATGCAATCTCACAATCTTTTGGATCTACAAATGTGCCAACCTCTCAAGGGTGAAATTTATGTACACGGGCAAGAAATGTGCTAATTTGGCTATGTGATTCACAATTACCCAAATGGCATCAAGGTTTTTTGGGTCAAAGGCAAACCTGTCACGAAATCCATGGTTACCCGATCCCACTTCCACTATGGTATTTGAATGGGTTGAAGCAAACCCAAAGGAACCTAATGTTCAGTTTTAACTTGCTGATAAGCTAGGCACAATGTTACAAACTCCAACATATCCCTCTTTATACTGGGCCACCAATAGAAAGAAAGAAGATATCGGTACATCTTGTTGCTACCCAGATGCATAGCCAATGGACTGCAATGAGCCTCTAGAAGAATCCGATCTCACAAATCCTCTAGGGCTAGAATGCATAATCGGCCTTTAAAGTAAAAGACTCCACCATCTTGCATGATGAGCCTATATCTCATAGGAGTGTTAGGATGTTTTACTACCATTTTTACAAGTTATTAACATGTAATCTGGATTATTCCATTAAAGGTCTCTAAACACCTAAACAACCATAACATCACATCAAGCAACAAAGCAATCAAATTTATGATGCCCATGAAGGCATATGAGTTAGTAGTGTACTAACTTTCCCATTAAAACTGGAAAACAACACCTTTTCCAAGCTCAAGCCTTCTTTTTTCCTTGCTCCTTAGAATGCTCTCCAACCTCTTTCACTACAAGGAGATGTTGTAAAATGATTTACAGCAATGCTGGAAACTTAAAAGAATCTAAAGGAAGATTTCTAAATAAAGAAAATGGAGTCAAAAATCCCATTCCCATTCTTCTCCCTCAACCTCCACCAGAACTCCTTCTCCACCAAACTTGATGAATCTTACCTTAAAATATAGATCTTTAAAAGCTGATTACAACACCCTTAACTGAAATTCCAAGATTCACACTTCAAAACTCAAAGATAAAACCTTTTATCTTTGGTGCTTGGGAGGAAGATGTGAATGGATAAAGAGAGAAGACAATGAACAAGGTGATATCACCATTCCAATTTTCTACAGACCCAATTAAAGAGCTCCCTCATTTCTCTCTTCAAAAAGGGAAATTACCTCTTTACCCTTCCATCTACCTCTCAATCCATAACTAAACCCAAATATTTAAGCCCAAAAAGGCCCCCAAAATCCCAAACACGAAGTCCACGCTTCAGGTTAAACTGACCTTCGGATTCTGAAATCCTAGTCATTACAAATGGGGAAAAGATTTGAGTTTTGCCTTGTGCATAAGATGAGGAAAAGAGAGAATGGGTGTGGAAGAAAAATGTGAGATCACTCTTTCTCCCTTTTTGCAAACCATTTAATGAATATTAAGCCTTGTTTTGAAAAATAGGTTATTTACCATATTAGTCCCTCATACCTTTCCCCCATCACACTTGGGTCACTAACCAAGCCCAAATAGATATTTTATGGGCTCGTTAAGGTGTCCTTGAGCACCTAATGGGACCAAACCAATGCCCAAGCCCAATGACTCGGTTGAACCGACTCACGGATTCCAAAATTTGGGTCATTACAACTCTCAACTCCTTAAAAAAAATTTCATCTTCGAATTTACCTAATGGAAAAAGATGCAAATAAAGAAACCTCATATCCTCATCGACTTTTCACGTGGCTTCCTCAACACCGTGGTTTCTCTATATCATCTTTACTAAGGGTATACACTTTTGGCGTAGCTCTTTAATTCATTTATCCATAACTCTTATCAGCTCTTCCTCATATGTCAAATATGTAACACTCCTTTCTCGGCCTGGTATGGTACCGGGTCAGAGTATGTTACCGATGTTCGATACGGTGTTCAATACAATATTATTACTCAAAATTAAGTGATTCAATGGAAAAATGACAGTGTAATGAATTCAATAATTCGACACTATGCTATAATTTCCATTTTTAGACCAATTTAAACTTTCTACAACATTTAGGGACTAAACTATAATTTCTATAAATCAGAGATCATTTTTTGATGTTAACCTTACCAATATGAAATTCAGTATGTATACAATAAGCGTGTAAATTTTCATACCAATCAGAGGTTGATTACTAAGCCAATGAAACCAATTATTAGCTAGTGATCATTCTGTAATTTTTCAAACTGGGTTTAGTGGCTATTAACTGACTTTCCTGTATCGGTACCGGTACTTGAGAAGTCGTACCGGTATGCATGTGCCGTGACCGGTAATATTGTTAAGTTTGGTGAACTCATACCAATACGGGGTTTATTCATATCGGTATGCGATGCTCAACTCATAATCTTAGAAATTCCAGTAACGAATTCTCGTACCGGTACAACCTTAGCTGTATCGATACTGAGATTTTCAAGCATCTGGGTCTGGTACGCCCTATAACTGTACTGGTACCCCTTTTATCCAAAATTCCAATATCAAAATTTCATATTGTTACACCCCTATACATATCGGTACGCCTTAAAGGCCATGACCAATAATGCACACACATATTGATACGCTATCACCTGTATCGATATACCTTGTACTATAATAGCAAATTAAGCCTGGTTTTTATACTTTTTGACTAATTGAGCAGTGTCAAAATCCAATGAAATTTTACACGCAAGTTTAATTAGTCATGATCTACTAGCATACCAAAATGCATAGCTATATGAATCCATTTACTAGGATTTTACCTTTTTAAGCTAAATATGCATATTTTACCAACTTTAGGCATATTCAAAATGGTCACATTAATCCTTTAACTACACACAAGCCTTACATAGAACATATACATCAAAATGGTCAAATATGACTTGTCTAGCTAATATACCACCATACTAGGAGTTCAAGGGACAAAACACATTACTTCAAAATGGTGGTGACATGCCAAAACCTTACTTTTTCCCTGATCACGGATGAAACCTCCTTTAACCTAAAATGCATTAGGCATACTTTGCCTAGTGAGGTAGTCATAAAATATCAATAAACATGAGATGCATAACAATCATGCTATGGCAATAACAATGCAATACTTCATATTTAAAGATATATTCCACATATATATCAACAATAATCCTTGGATCGAATCAAGATAGTGGATACATGAATTCCTACACCTCACCAAATCAATGAATGGTCTAGTCCCTCCACCTCGCCAATTGACCAATAACACAAACATCTCTCCGCCTCGCCATAATAAAGGTTGTAGCCCAAGGACCGTATTTCACACGTACCAATGAGCTCATGAATTCTATGGCATGCCAATTGTATCCAAAGCCCTTTCGAATCCAAGGTTCAATAACAATAACGATGTCAATGGGAATGGCAATAACAATGAAAATAACCATATCGATGGAAATAACGGTAACAATATCAATATCGATAACAATGGAAATGTCAATGCCAATACTTCAATGCTTCAATGATGCCAATGGAAATAGCAAGGTTTCTCTTAACAATATTTCAATGTCATAACTTACCGATGCTTACCAATATAGTCTCCAAAGAGATTCGATGCAATATCCTTAGACAAAATGTTAGCTATGCAATATTCAATAACAATGAACTAGGAAATGAACCTAGCCTATTCTTGAGACTCCGACTACACTCACATAGCTTTCTAAAGTTCCTATGGCTCTCGGATTACAACTCCTTTGTTCCTATCCTCTAGGAGAGATGATAGCTCTTCTTTCTCCAACCCTTGAGCTAGATGGAACACAAGGAAATTGGTACAATCAATATAACAATGTCAAAATCGATATCTAAGCTTAGAATATCTATTAGCTAATAGATTTCCATGGAGTAAAGCCTTGAAGAACATGGGTTTAGCCTAGGTGTTCAGTAGCTTCAACTTAAAATTAAACATCCAATATATGTGGAATCGAACAATATATAGGGGTTTTAGCTTACCAAATCAGTGAATATTCAATGAAATCGTTGGATCAAAGAAAGCTTAAGTTTTGCAAAACTCAACAATGGAGGTGCTAGCTTAAAGGTGGGGAGGTATTTGCTTGAGTAAGTATGAGGATGAAGTTAAGAGTTGGTGGAAATGGTTTTAGTGTTATAAAATACTTAGCTATATGAAACATAGCCAGTTGCTTGCCCTTCTCAAGAGGAAAGCTTTAAAATAATATTAATATCTTTTCTTCCTTTATAGCAAACCCAAACTATAATTACTTTCTATCATATTATCATCTTTTCACCTATCACTATGCAACTTCACGTGAAAGGGTGGCAAGCTAGGAGGTGAATCATCATAAAAATAGGGAAATCACAATGATGGTCCCTCATCTTTCCAAACTTTGCACTTTTTTCCTATACTTTCAATTTTTACAATTTAGTCATTAATTGACTTTCAATAAATTCAATTAGGTCCTTAACCAATAATTTGACTTAGTTAGATTCCAATATCAATGTAATTGACCATACGGTCAAATTCAACGCAATATTTAGACCTTTCTGATGTAGGATTTTTAATCGCAGATGTAACGACCCAAAATAGGGCTTGGTAAATTAGGCCTCAGGATTAGAAGCCTAAATCCAAAGATAATGGGTTTGGGCCTTATGACAAAATAAATAAAATAAGATAAGAAAAGAAAAGAAAAATGGGGGGTTTATATTTTAGGTTGGTTGGTGGTGTGATGGGAGAGGAAAAAGGAAAAAATAGATATTTTCATGGGAGAGGAAAAAAAGGAGAGAAAGGTGGAGGTGGAGGTTTTGAACCTCGATCTACGCCCATCAGAGCCGCCTTGCACGACATCTCCACCGCCATTGGAAAGATCTCACTAAGACGAGTCCAATAGTGGTCGTCTTGCAACCGTTCGAGCCGCCGTTCGCCAGAGTGAAGAGAAAGAAGAATCAGGAAAGCATGGTTGGGCATGTTCCGGCCAGAACCAACATGCTCACCGGCCGAAGAACTACCAAACTGAAGCTCATCGGCATTGTTTGACCATCAGAGGGTGGCCCATACACCGTCCGTACGGGTGGGCATATGCTAGGCAAAGCGGGTGCACATGGCCTGTGTGCACCGCACCGTACGGGATGATTATCCTGCGGGTGCACGTGCACCCTGCTGCATGAAATAATGCCCAGCAGGTGCACCAAGGCTGCGGTGCGCCTACTTGCACTAGATCTCGCTCTTAGGGTACACCCAGCATATGGTGCATCGCGTCGCACCAGATTTCCAAGGCAATTGACCAGTCTTTGACCGAGTATTGACCGACCGTTGACTTTTTCTAGGGGACCCTACCTGGGAGTTTCTTAACTTTTTAGATCCAATGGCGCAATCCATTTTGCCGAATTTGAACCCGGTAAGCTATTTTTATGCGTTTGACCTCATAATTTGAATAGGGGATGCATAAATTAATGTAGATTCATAATTGTTGTTATACAAGGATTTCACGGGATTGGATATCGGGTCAAGTGGAATATACGGGAAGCTCAGATGAGGATATTAGCCTAATGTTAGTACACCTCGAACACATGTCGCTTCCTAAGCATCATAAATATAATTGCCATGCGTGTTAGTATCTATAAATAAGGTAGATGAAAAATATGCATGTTGGGGACCATATTTATGAGATTAGATAACTATACGAGATGCATGATGATAATACGAATATGATGGGACTGTTAGAGGCTTTAGAGACTGTGTAGGGTTGTCTACGATACTTGTGTGATATTTGATGATTTGTTGTTTGGTTGATGAATTGTGGTGTTCTGTATGCTTGTTTGAATGGGTTGATGTGATTCGATGGAATCTGTATAATAGATGAATAATGGTTATATTTGAATAAATAGTATTAAAGTCGGTAATTAATATTAATGGGATTAAGGCGTTAGCAAACCAACTCTAATAACTTTCATAAGCTTTAGGGATTGTGTAAGGTTGGTAATATCGTAATTTGAGGAAATTGTGTGAACTCGTGAATAGGGTATCGGTACGAGCTTTGGTCATACCGGTACGCAATTAGGGGTCATACCAGTATAGGTCGACCCATACCGGTAGTTGTGGAAAATTAATAAATTCCAATAAGCAGTTTTAATATCGGTACATTTGTGAGAACCAATACCCGGGGTACCGTATTGATACCCATGTACGAGTACCGTTACCTGATACGATAAATAATCTATAATGCAAAGATAAGGTTAGAAATTGATTTGAATATTAAAAATGGAGCTAATGAATGTGATTAATTATATATGAGCCTAATGAGTAATAAATCGGTAAATGTTGAGTGACTTGTTTTGTATAGTAAACCATAGTGGTCATTGGTGGATCGTGTGTTGAGTTGTGCTAAGTTCAGGCACTTGTGTAGTTGAGTCACCATTTGTTGGCAGGATCTAGATACCCAGTGGTAGAGTGGCAACATTTGAAGACCACTCGATGTGAGATTCTGAGTGATGATGCTCGATGCGAGATTCTGAGCCATTCCACTCGATGTGAGATTCTGAGTGATGACACTCAATGTGAGATTCTGAGTATTGATGCTCGATGTTAGATTCTGAGCATGAGTGTACATTCCCGATGTTGGGTGACATCGGGCCTCCTCTAGTTTTATGGTGATGTTATTATGTGTTTCGCTCAGAAGGTCTGGTGGGATCCCGAGTATGGTTGGTCCTTGTGGGCCATATATGATAATTACCATGTTGAGAGCATATGTTTAGGCGACTAGTGGTAGCGCACATGTTTACTTATCTATCCTTATTGCTCGTGCTAGCTTGCATGCTTATGTTTATGATTAGCATGAAGTATAGTAGAGTAGATGTGTACCACTGAGCTTTGTAAGCTCAATGCTCAGAATCGTTGTATTCGTACGTAGGTTGATCATTGGATCATGGGTTCAAGGAGCACTATTAGTTCTTAATTTCAGATGTGGAGGCTTCTAGAGTATGATACTTATGTTTAGTGGGCTATGTATTCATAGGGCCTTACGTGGTTGAGTCTGTATTTCTTATTTTGAAATTATATAAATCAAATCAAATGTTTAATGTTTTAATTTAAATTGGAACTCCTTTGTACTGTTTCGATTATTTTATTATATTTTCAACTATTAACTTTAAATGCTTAAGAAATAACTTGTTTGGACTAAACCCGTTTTGAGGAATTTCATGGTTTTGGTTTGGGCTTGAGGCCCAAATTGTGACATCCAGGTTGGGGGTGTTATAAGATTGGTATCAGAGCTTAGGTTTAGCCGGTTCTAGGAAACCCTAGGGTGGTATAGGTGTTTTAGTAAGGTGTCTAGTAAGTACAAGCCCTTAAATTAAGTTCGTACTCCTTAAGACTAGAATCTTGATGGTGCGTCCAATGTTATGATGATAAAGATGGTTACGATCGTGGCCGAGAAGGCTGAGTTAAGTGTTGAACCGCTCATAGGAGCGATTCCAATGGTGAGTTCGCCCCAGATTGTCGAGATGCGAGATTAGTTAAACGATGCTAGAGTCAGGGATGAGTCCTTCTCTCGCCACTAAAATGGTGTCTTCGTTGCGTGTTGTGGTCATTCTGAAGCCTATAGATACGTTCTGAGAGTTTATGGCAAGGAATCTTCATCGTTATACGTGATTAGCCATTGTGTTGCAAGTTTGGACAAACCACTTTCGAAGTCGATCAATGGATGCTTGTTGGTGGAGGACCCTTTGTTCGCTTAAAAGAAAGTCTTGTCGATACTTGGAGAGTATCATCACGCTTCTTAGAGGTGTTTCTTAGGGATAGTGGATTCGGGATCCACTAGTACGTTAGAGTGGGGCCAAAGTTAGACCTTCTACATGTATGAGAGAGCTACCATTTCGGGAGTTGTTTCACCTTGGTAATTGTTTTGGTTAATCAAACGTGATGCTTTTGATTTGTATTATAGTTCCTTGGAAGGGGCCAATAAACATTGGTAGAAATTCGGGCTACGTGAAATCGTTTTGTTGTGATAGTGGTGCTGACTTGATTAAAGACGAGTAAGGTTTCGAGATCTTCATGGATGTTTTGTGGTATTGACAGGGTTGTATTTTTGTGCTAGAATAAGGGAAGATATGCCTACCCAACATTATGGAATTTAGGGTACTTGATCTTTAAGGAATTTGAGATTCGGATAATGGCGTGAGTCGAAGTATTTGAGAATTATGGATCGTATGATCGATCATCACCTAAATAAAGTGAGCTTGTTGAGTGATGAATTGTACGGGGTTAGTTTGGGTTAGAGTATCATGCTTTCCGTGTGGGGCGGTCAAGGATTTTTAATGATGGTTGTGTAAGGGAGTACCAATACTAGCTTTATGCGGTATCGGTGCTTGTTTTTTTTGGTGTCGAGACTGGTCGGTCAGTACCGATGCCTATGTGTTTCGTTTGTTGAGCTCTGAGTTAAGGATTAAGTAACTTTGGAAGCTGTAAGAAGTAGCTCTGATTGTAATTAAAATGATACAGTGTTGTGATCAAATTTGGGTTCGATGGTTTTTGGATGGACTTGAGATTCTTGTTGTGGAAATTTTTAGAGAATGACATGTCAAGGCAAAGGATTCTTCCTTTATGATAAAGTGGTCAGAACATGGTGAATCTTGAGAACAACAGTTGTCACCAAACTTCCATCGCGTGTTTTGGGAAACAACATGGAGTAGTGTGTTTGAGATAATAGTAAGTGGTTGACCTTCCATCAGTTAGAAGTCCAGCATCGAGTTCTTCAAAGTTGTTGAGATTTTCCTTAGTGGTAAATTAAATAGATGACCATGGATTTTGTAAAGGATGTGAACACACAGTTTTAATGGGATTTCTTTGAGTAATGATATAGTCTTTGGTGGGTATCGTTCGATTTTTCAGCAAATGTGAGACCTAGATAGAAAGTCAGCTTGGTTTGGTTGTGGTTGTGCGACTATTTGGTGCATACATGCTACTTTTGGCACGAGAATTCAAAGTTCGTGATGGGACCTTACCCCTTGGTGGGATTGTACGCGATAAAAGATCCGAGTGAGGGTATTAATGACATGTTTTCTGGACACGTGATAGTTTGAAATATAAGATCTTTGCATGAACCGAGTTATTTGGGGGGTGCTTTAGTTGACGATATGAGTTATCGTACAGATTTTAAGGTAAGCGTTTGAAGTGGGTTGAGATGTTGTCCGTTTTCAAAAGTCCTGCTCTGGGCAAGCGATGATTTTGTTAGGGTATGTCATCAAGGTTAGAGTCTCCTTAGGGAGTCACCACGAGATGGATCGCTTTGTTTTGGTTAACTACAGTTGCGTAACCTCATGTTATGTTAGATCATGTGGAGTTGTGGGAAGATTTGAATGGGCAACAATCCTTTGGGTTCTACAGTGTAAGATAAGTTTCTTTGATGACGTATTGGTGTGACATTTTTGTCAGGGTACCGTTGGGTTTTGCTTATGGTCTGAGACGTATCGAACGAAGATGAATTCCTTCTTAGAGAAAAAAATCAGTTGAGATTATATTTGTACCGATAGAAGACAAGGGTTATATTGATCAGTGTTGAGATTAGAATAGCACAACGGGAAATCTTTGAGAACGTTGAAGAGTTGTAAGGGTTGAAAATCTTCGTTGAGTTATGGATGCAATTTCGGGGACGGAATTTCTTTTAAGGAGGGGAGAGTTGTAACGACCCAAAATTGGGCTTGGTAAATTGGGCCTCAGGATTAGAAACCCATATCCAAAGATAATGGGTTTGGGCCTTATGGCAAAATAAATAAAATAAGATAAGAAAAGAAAAGAAAAATAGGGTTTTATATTTTAGGTTGGCTGGTGTTGTGATGGGAGAGGAAAAAGGAAAAAATAGATATTTTCATGAGAGAGAGAAAAAAAGAAAGAAAAGAGAGAAAAGTGGAGGGGGTTTTGAACCTCGATCTACGTCCATCAGAGCTGCTGTGCACGACACCTCCACGGCCATTGGAAAGATCTCGCCAAGACGAGTCTAATGGTGATCGTCTCGCCGCTGTCTGAGTTGTCGTTCGTTAGAGTGAAGAGAAATGATAACTGAGAAAGCATGGTTGGGCATGTTCCGGCCAGAACCACCGCAAATGAAGGCCACTGACGTGCTCATCGGCCAGAGAACTGGAGCTCACCAATACTATCCCACCACCGAAGGATTGCTCACGTGCCGATCTTGCGGGTGGGCGTGTGCCAGGCCAGGCTGGTGCACATGGCCTGTGTGCACCGTGCCGCACATGATTATTATCTTCCGGGTGCACATACACTCTGCCGCATGGAATAATGCCCCGTGGGTGCACCGAGGCTGCGGTGTGCCTGCCAGCACTATATCCGTACTTAGGGTACACCCAGCTTACGGCGCACTGCGTCGCACTAGATTTCCAGGACAGTTGACCAGCCTTTGACTGGGCGTTGACCGACCGTTGACTTTTTTAGGGGACACTACCTGGGGGTTTCTCGATGTTTTGGATCCAATGGCGCGGTCTGTTTTGCCAAATTCAAACCCAGTAAGTTGTTTTTACGTGTTTGACCTCGTAATTTGAATAGGGGATACATAAATTAATGTAGTTTCATAATTGTTGTTATACGAGGATTTTACGAGATTGAATACCAGGTCAAGTGGAATATTCGGGAAGCTTGGATGAGGAATTTAGTGATGTCAGCATAAGGTTAGTACACCTCAAACTCATGTTGCTTCCTGAGCATCATAAATATAATTGCCTTGCGTGTTAGTATCTGTAAATAAGGTAGATGAAAAATATGCATGTTGGGGACCGTATTTATGAGATTTGATAACTGTATGAGATGCATGATGATAATAGAAATATGATGGGACTGTTAGAGGCTTTAGAGACTGTGTAGGGTTGTCTACGATGCTTGTGTGATATTTGATGATTTGTTGTTTGGTTGATGAATTGTGATGTTCTGTATGCTTGTTTGAATGGGTTGATGTGATTCAATGGAATCTGTATAATAGATAAATAATGGTTATATTCGAATAAATAGTATTAAAGCCGGTAATTAATATTAATGGGATTAAGGCGTTAGCAAACAACTCTAATGACTTTTATAAGTTTTAGGGATCGTGTAAGCTTGGTAATATCGTAATTCGAGGAAATTTTGCTAACCCGTGAATAGGGTATCAGTACGAGGTTTGGTCGTACTGGTACGCGATTAGGGGTCGTGCCGGTATGGGTTGACCCGTATCGGTACTTGTGAAAAATTAATAAATTCCAATGGGCAGTTTCAGTATCAGTATATGTGTGAGTACCGATACCCAAGGGTACCGTATTGATACCCGTGTATGTGTATCGGTACCCGATACGATAAATAATCTATAATGCAAAGATAGGGATGGAAATCGATTTGAATATTAAAAATGGAGCTAATGAATGGGATTAATTATATATGAGCCTAATGAGTAATAAATCGATAAAAGTTTAGTGACTTGTTTGGTAATAGTAAACCATAGGGGTCATTGGTGGATCGTCTGTTGATCTATTCTAGGTTCGAGCACTTGTGCGGTTGATTCAGCGTTGGTTGGTGGAATACGGATACCCATTGGTAGAGTGGCAACACATGAGGACCACTCGATGTGAGATTCCAAGTGATGATGATCGATGCAAGATTTCGAGCCATTCCACTCGATGTGAGATTTCGAGTGATGACACTCGATGTGAGATTTTGAGTATTGATGCTCGATGTGAGATTCTGAGCATGAGTGTATGTTCCCAATGTTGGGTGACACCGTTCCTCACTCTATTTTTGTGATAATGTTATTGTGTGTTTCGCTCGGGGGTCCGTTGGAATCCCGAGTATAGTTGGGCCTTGTGGCCCATGTATGATGATTGCCATGTTGAGAGCATGTTTTTAGGCGACTAGTGATAGCGCCACATGTTTACTTATCTATCCTTATTGCTCATGCTAACTTGCATGCTTATGTTTATGATTAGCATAAAGTATAGTAGAGTAGATGTGTACCACTGAGCTTCGTAAGCTCAGCGCTCAGAATCGTTGTTTCTGTGCGTAGGTTGATCGTTGGATCGTAGGTTTGAGGAGCACTATTAGTTCTTGATTTTAGCATGTGGAGGATTCTACAGTACGATACTTGTGTTTAGTGGGCTATGTATTCATAGGGCCTTAAGTGGTTGAGTCTGTATTTCTTATTTTGAAATTGTATAAATCAAATCAAATGTTTAATGTTTTAAATTAATTGTAGCTCATTTGTACTGTTTCAATTGTTTAATTATATTTTCAACTATTGGCTTTAAATGCTAAAGAAATAACTTTTGACATCCGGGTCGGAGGTGTTACAGCAGAACCTAATTCTGACTAAACCAGTTTTTAGGGTGTTACAAAATCAGTATTGATCTTAATCTCCTCAAGCGAGATGACATGCGACAGATCAGAGCGGCAATGCCTCAACATTGAGACATGGAAAACATTATGAATGCATGCCATATCTGTGCTAATGTCAAACAATAAGCTACGGGTGCAACTCTCTCTAAGATCTCGTACGGTCCAATAAACTTTGGACTCAATATACCCTTTCGTCTAAAACGTATGACTTATTATTATGGTGACACCTTAAGAAACACTTTGTCGCCTACCTCATACTCGATGTGCTTACACTTTAATTTCGCATAAGCTTTCTAACAATCCAAGGTCACTTGCAATCTTTCTTTAATAATTTGAACTTTCTCTTCATTTTGCTTAATCTAATCGGACCCGGCGATCCTCCTCTCATTGAGTTCTGTCCAACACAAAGGTGTTCTACACTTTCACCCATACAAGGCCTCGAAGGGAGCCATCTTAATACTCGACTGAAAACTGTTGTTGTCAACGAACTCAACCAATGGGAGGTTTTCCTCCCAACTCTCCTCAAAGTCAATGACACAACATCAGAGCATGTCTTCAAAAATTTGAATAGCTTGCTCGGACTGACCACCAGTTTGAGGATAAAAGTCAGTGCTAAAATGCAACCTGGTGTCCAACGCTTCCTAGATCTTTTTCCAAAGCCTGGAAGTAAACCACGGGTCTCTACAGAAATGATCGATGAAGGCACCCCTTACAAAGGAAAGGTTTTCCAACCGATATCTACTCCCAAGATGCCCAAGGTGGAACCTTCCTCACTAATGCCAGCTGACACAGTGGCATTGTTTTCCCAAATCTATAGATGCTAGGAGCTTATTTTGCAAAGTTAGAGGAGGTTGGGGAACAAAACTTGGTGCTATGGCAATATGTTGGAGCCAGGGACTGAGACCTAAAGATAACCCTTGAGGGCATCACCACCAATCCTTTACTAACATTTCCAGAGTTTCGCATTGAGCTTTATGCGCCCGAAAGAATGTCAGCCAGCCCCCAGTCTGTTCACACTTCGGCCCAACAATCTAATGTCATAGTATTTGTCTTGCATGTTTATGTTGATTCTGCTAAAACCGAGACTTCGCAAAAGTTTGATGATGACATACCTACCAAGACTGATGTGCCACCTATTGCCCCAGCTTCGTCCCCAGCCTCCTAGCTCCTGTCGCATCTGAGCCGACACGAGTAATTGAAGAGGTCCTTCAAGTTGTGAAAACCTTCACTGTTTCCTCGAAGCCACAACTGAAAAGGAAGAAATACTTGCCACCAAATCGAAGGAGTTTCATCCAGAAAAAGACATGTCTCTCGCCCGGAACATTCTAAAGGGGGCTCTTCTTCCCCTTAACTCCTTAGTTTATATTTTTCATTTTTATCATTCATTGCATTTGTATATATGTGTTTACATGCATTGAGGACAATGCACACCTTTGGTTTGGGGGCTGTTGCCTCGCATTTATTGCTATGACATGTCATTTGTTTTTATGTTTCTGTTTGCATTTTGTTTCTATATAGAATAGGTAGAAACATGCATACCAAACCACTAAAAAATCTTTTATCTTGGCTTAGTTTAGACCTAATAATTTTTCCAACACATTGCTAGCATAGTTAGAATTTGCACTAGTATGCCTTGTCCGATGATGAAATTAGAATCTTTAGTTAGCATGAGCCAGTAGATCAGTAATGTTAGGTTACTTGGCAATTAATATCTAATTTAGGGAACTCTAGTCTCACTTAACACGTGGTATGCATCTAGTTCCCATGACAAACTTAAGATTCTTGAAACTGAACTCAGAATAAAAAATGAAACAGTGCAAAGGTAAAAATAAAGAATAAGGCAACAATATTTTGCAAAAGGCAAGAAAATTATTAGAATTGTCCTATGCCTTAGAGACAATAAGTAACTTGGGGCTTCATGGTTTGCTCCCTCTTAGCTCTCAGGCTAACAAAACTTTAGGGTATGAGTGTAACGGGTTAGCCAGTGATGACATCTGGATTAACGTGGGGGTTCATTGTACTCTCCCTCTTACTTCTCGTGCCAAACAACATCATGACATGAACCCAAATTTAATGCCAACAAAAAACCCTTGGCAAATAAAAAAAATCTAAGTTTGGATAGTAAAATTTCACTAAGGGAGTTAAAGGGTACTTGGTGCAAATTGCATACACTTCATGCACACTTCATGACCTTAGTTAAGAGTTATATTGTTGCATCTGAATTTTTTGATCTGTTGGCATTACTGCTCTGGGATATTTGAGGACAAAACTAGGACCAGATTTTGCTTGCTAGCCTGTGTTGATAATTAGGGAAATTTTGCCGAGGTACTGTATTCTATTTTTCTATTTTTCTATTCTTTAGTTGCATTACTTGAGGAAAAGCAATGAGCTAGGTTTGAGGGGTGTTAACTCCTCAAAAGTTCTACTTTTCATGTATATATTGTCATGCTTTTGCTTGACTTTGATTACTTATTTGTGCATTTAGTTAGTAGATTCATACATTTGCATCTAGAAGTTAAGGAATGTTTCCATTGCCAGAGTGAAGGGGTATTTTCTTGTTGTGGCAAGTAGGTCATGAGCGGGTTTGGCAGAACAAGACAGGGGCGGGAAGAGCATAAGAGAAATGTCGAGTGCGTTGGAAAAAACAGGACAAGGATTGCCAAGCTCGGCTGGCAAAAGAAGGAAAACTGATTCTCGGTCAGTAGCCGTTAGAGCCATGTCAACCCTAAATTCAAAAAAAGGATTAGAAGATAACGCGTCTATCTTGGTGCATAACAAACTTTCAAGATTCAAACCTAACCTAGGGTTTACGCGAGTGCTTATATAAATAAAGCCATCGATGAGCCAAAGGAGGTTTCACCGTTAGAGAGTAGAGGGAAAACCGTGGTTCGACCAGGTCGTGACTAAGAGCTCTAGATCATTTGAAGGGCTACATCGAAGAATCTCCTTCTTTGTCCATTTCTCTTAGTTTTTTAATTCTGATTTGATGATGATGTCTAGAAACGATGATTTATTGATGGTTACCCCAGCCATGAATTAATTTCCTTAAGTTCACTGGGATGTTTGCGATGAACGCTAGTTTTTAGGGTTTTTAATAATTGAATGCTTTGGCATTTTTGTCTATTTGGCTAGTGCTTAGGTTCTTCATATTTATTGTCATACGATAGTTGGCGTTAAGTGCTTATTATCTCTTAATATCTTAACAGACTTAGGAGGTAAGGATTAATTGCAAATTACTAAGGAAGAAGCTTCGACAGAAGATGTTCAAGTACATGAGCTTACTTCAGAAGAAAATCTACCCCTTAGGAGTAAAGACTAAAATATTGACAGGTTAATTATTAAAAAACATCGCTATAGACGTATAGGAGTTAATAGTAATTAACTTAGGGTATTGCCATCGACAGAGGCAATACTACCATAGAATCTGCTCGAAAATAAATCCAAGGCTGAAAGTTGTTAATTTCCGTTCTCGCTAGTATGAAATCTAAGCATCCCTTGCCAACACCCATCAATCATCTGAATACACTTGTTTGCCAATCTTCTTGACTTTTTTCTTTATTTTCCTTCAATTATTTTATTAAGTAAAATTCGATCTCATTACAAACTATCCATTTCAATTCACAATCTAAAGATTGTGGGATTTAATTCCTGGATAATCCTTGTGGATACGATACTCAGCTTACTGTTGTATTACTTATTGGCTGTGTATACTTGCACGCAAAAAGACCTATTCTTAGTATATTTTTACTGGTATACTACATTAATTCATCATTTTTTTGCCAAGCGTTACTCATTCGATAGATGTACAAATGTGCAAACCTCTCAAGGGTGAAATCCATGCACATGGGCAAGAAATGTGCTAATTTGCTCAAGCGATTCACAATTACCCAAATGGCATCAACCTTCTTTTGGTTCAAAGGCAAACATGTCAAGAAATCCTTGGTTACTCGATCCCACTTCCACTATGGTATCTAAATGGGTTGAAGCAGATCCGAAGGAACCCAATGCTTGGTTTTAACTTGCTGACAAGCTAGGAACCTAGTCATAAAATCTGACACATCTCTGTTCATACCGGGCCACCAATAGAAAGGATGAAGATCTTGGTACATCTTGTTGCTACATGGATGCATAGCAAACGGACTACGATGAGCCTCTCGAAGGATCCGGTCTCACAAGTCCTCTAGGGCTACAATACATAATTGGCCTTTAAAGTACAATACTCCACCGTCTTGCACCTTGAAACTAGATGTCTCCCCTCACTACGCCATCTCTATATTTGCCACTAATTCATTTTCTAATGTTTGAGTTCTTTTTATCTCTTGAACCAAGGTAGGCTCCACCTGAAACTCGACTAACAAACCACCATCCTCGGTCATCCTTAAGCGAGCAAACATAGACCTCAAGTCTACCATGGACTTCTGACTCAAAGCATAGGCTACCATATTAGCTTTTCTGGGGTGATACTCTATAATAAAATCCATAATACTTGAGCAGCTCGATCCACCTTCTTTGTCTAAGGTTCAACTCCTTTTTGGTGAGTAGATATTTCAAGCTCTTGTGGTCGGTGTAGATGTAGCACTTTTCTCTGTACAAATAGTGCCTCCAAATTTTTAATGCAAAAATAACTGTTGCGAGCTCCAAATCATGGGTAGGGTAATTTTATTCATGAGGCTTGAGTTGTCTCGAGGCGTAAGCAACTACCTTACCCTCTTGCATAAGAGCACATCCAAGCCCATTTAATGAAGCATCGCTAAACACCATATGATCTTTACTCAGCTCAGGTTGCGTCAAAAATAGGGCTTTCGTCAGATACGCCTTCAACTGTTCAAAACTTTGCTACATTTTTCTCATTCCACTCAAATGGAACTCCTCTTTGTAACAACTTTCTCATTGGGGCTGCGATAATGGAGAAACCCTTGATGAAGTGCTGATAATAACCGGTAAGTCCAAGAAAACTACGGACCTCTAAAATATTCCTAGACGGCTTCCACTCCACCACCGCCTATATCTTTTGTAATGCACATTAATTTCGTCTTCCGCAACAATATGGCCCAAGAATGACACCTTGGAGAGCCAAAACTCACGCTTAATGAACTTGGCGTAAAGTTGTTTATCTCTCAAGATCTAAAGAACAACACGAAAGTGATAATCATGCTCGTCTTCCAATCTTGATTAAACCAAGATGTCATCAATGAAGACCACCACAAAATGATCCAAATAGGGCTGAAAATCCAATTCATCAAATCCATGACAAAAGGCATAACTAAGAACTCATAATGGTCATATTGTGTCTAAAAAGCGATCTTTTAGACATCATCATCTCTTAACTTTAATTGGTAATAGCCCGACCCCATGTCAATCTTTGAGAACACACAAGCACCCCTCAATTGATCAACAAGTCATCAATCCTTGGAAGAGGATAACGGTTTTTCATTGTTACCTTGTTAAGCTGGCGGTAGTCAATGCATAACCTCATCGAGCCATCTTTCTTTTTTACAAACAAGACCGGTGCATCCTAAGGTGAGATGCTTGGTCGGATAAATCTCCGCTCTAACAACTCTTAAATCTAATTTTTAATTCTCTTAACTCTGTCGGTGTCATGCAATAAGGAGCAATAGACACTGGTGTAGTATCTGACAGTACTTCAATCCAAAATTCTAACTCACAATCCGATAGTAGTCCGAGTAATTTTTTGGGGATACATCAGCAAACTCCCTCATGGTCTGAAGGCTCTCAGGCATCAAACAATGTCAAACTTGGTAAATTTCAAATTATGGGTCCTATATTAATTATTTTAATATTTGGAACAAACCCCAACATCAAATTATCCAAAAAAAGGCTTCAATTGAAATCTGGATTTAATTAATATAGTAATTTTAGGAAAGGATTGAGGAAAGGTAAAAGTATAAGCCCTTAGAGGAAAGAGGAAAGTTAAACCAAAATATGAGATAGTGAATTTTGATAATTCAACATTTACCTCAATGTGAAGAGCCAAGATGCTCATCTTTGTTCCCTCACATTCCCTTAGGTCATGGGTTCTAGACCTGGTAGGAGCATCCCCTTCCTTCCCCCTAGAATTTCTCCTTCCCCTCCCCTCTAGGTAGGATTAGGATCAGAATTTATTAAAAAATATTTACCTCAATGTTGGACACCTAGATTAGGGGATTTGGAAGAACAACAAATGTCTTCATCATAGGCGGATCCTCAATGTTTAGACACCTAGCTTAGGGGATTTAGAAGAACAACTAATATCTTCATAAAAGGTGGATTTGGAAGACTCTGTTGAAATTAAAAGTGTTGTTGCATGCATGCATTATGTTCTAAAATGCAAAGGACGGCATGCATTTTACCCATATTTAAAGTATATGTTGAGCTCGAATTCCTTCAACTGATGTTGTCAAGAGGGGGTGAATTCGCTTTTGAGTGATTATGGTGGAAGCAATGGAAAATCAAATATTGACACAAAGATTTATAGTTGTTCTACTGTCAACTAAGTCTACCTCAACTACCTTAGCTTCCCCACTAAAGATTTACCACAAATTCACTAAATTTGTCTTTCCTTTTAGGCTAAAAGAGATAACCTTAAAAATCCCTCAAAGCTTATACACCAAAGCTTTGAGACACTTTCTTACAAAGAGAAAATACAAATTAGAAAACAAAGGAAAACCTCTCTAGTCAAATGTGTTTGCAAGTTTAAGAACTTGTCCAAAACCTAAACACATTAGCAAATTTAGCAGTGTAGCTCACTAGTGTTTTCTACAAGAGTTTAAAAAATTAAGCACTAAAACATTTTTCTCATTGCATGAATGTTGACAATAGCTTTCTTAGACTTTCATGGATGCTTGATGGTGTCTTTTAAACCCTCTAATAAGCTTGTGGCAGATCTAAAATTTTTTATATCTGACATTTTTGAAAGGAAATTTAGTGATCCGTATCCGATCCAAAATTTTTGGATATCCAAAAATTGGATATCCGATTTTTTGGATCGGATATTCGAATTTATGACTTATTTTAATTATTTTAAAATTTTTGCGGTCATATCAATAAAAATTTTAGGTTTTCAAATATAGAAATCATTAAATTATTGAATATAACAAGATTTGTATCCATGGAAATTTCAATTTTTCATATATAACAAGTAAAAATATCGAATATAACAAGAATCATATCTATAAAAAAATTAAATTTTTGGATATTCGATCCGAATGTGAAATAACTATCTGTATCCGATCCAAAATTTTTGGATATTCGATCCGAATTATCCAAAAAATAAAAAATAGATCGGATATCAAAAATTTCGGATCGGATCAACGAATAAAATGGTCGGGTCAATCGGATCGGATTTTTTTGCACACCCCTAGTTGGGGACTTTATTTCCAACCATAAATGGTTTTCGGGTGTAGGGCATACCGATACTCAAGTCACTGTATCTGTACCTACCTAAAAGAAAAATAGTTGTTAGACACAAAAAGCAGGGCGTGTCGGTACTTGATACCAGGGCATCGATACGGGCCCTTGTGTACCAGTACGAATACCTTCGTATCGATACGAGATTTCAACACTAGAATCTGGAAACCCTTACACGTATCAATATTGTAATCATTAATTTTATCCGAGTCTTAGACCCGATTTGATTTCCTTTTATTTCATTTTAATTGGTTGCTCTTATCATCATCATCAAAATTAGAAATTAAAAGAATATTATTAATTAATCAAATAAAGTAAACGACCCATTAATTTTCAATCAATTTACATAATTTAAAACCCAACAAATATATTACATATATGGCCCGTTTGGCCCAAAGCCAAAACCTTAAAACCTAATAACCTAATTATTCTATCTGTCTTTTGCACAGCCAAATGAGAGCCGTTGAATCAAACCAGATTCAACGATTCAGATGCAAGATGGGAGAGACTCTCTAGATCCCTCACGTACGAGTGAAGAGCACACCCAAAACTATCCATCTTATCCACGCATTCACGCACCCGATGTTGCTAGCGTCTACCGTGGCAGCTTCTCTCTCTTGTCCCCCTCCTCTCCAATGGCCACCACAACATATGCAACCAAATTTCAGGATATCAGGAAACAACCAACAATGGAATATAATACATGAATCCGGCCAAAATCTCAACCTGGATGTTACATTTAGGCCTCAAGCCCAACCCAAAATCATAAAATTTCTCAACTGGGTTTAGCCCAAACAAGGTATTTCCAAAACATTTAGATCCAATAGTTAAAAACATAGATAAACAATTTAAATCGTTGCAAATGAGCTCCACTTTAATTTAAAACATTTAAAAAATCGTTACAAATAAGCTCTACTTTAATTTAAAACATTTAAAAAATCGACTTGATTTATACAATTTCAAAAATAAGAAATACAAACTCAACCACGTAAGGTCATATAAATACATAGCCCACTAAACGCAAGTACCGTATTCTGAAAACCTCCACATGCTGAAATCTCATACTGATAGTGCTCCTTAAACCCACGATCCGACGATCAACCTACGCACGGAAACAACAATTCTGAGAGCTGAGTTAACAAATCTCAGTGGTACACATCTACTATATTATACTTCATGTTAATCATAAACTTAAGTATGCAAGCTAGTACGAGCAATAAGGATAGATAAATAAACATGTGGCGCTACCACTAGTAGCCTAAACACATGCTCTCATCATAGCAACACATCATACATGGCACACAAGGCCCAACCATACTCGGGATCTCACCATATCAACCGAGAAAAAACACACAAAGTCATAACCACAAACCTAGAGTGAGGCCCGGTGCTACACAGCTTCAGAAACATACACTCTGAGTGAGGCCTAGTGCCATACAACTTTGGGAACATACACTCTTTGGGTGAGACCCGATGCCACACAGCTTCAAGAACATACACTCATGCTTGGAATATCCTATTGAGCATATTCAAATGAGACTTGGTGCCACACAGCTTCAACAACGTAATTTGGCATCTCTAACCATGGTGTTGCAACACTGTCTCATTGGGTATTTGGATCCCATCAATCAAAGGTAACTCAATCAAACATGTGTCCAAACAGCACACAACATCGACAAGATTACTACACAACATTTACATGATTACCACACTCTATGGATTTTATCACTTATGAAGCCACACATTCTCAGTTTACCAACTTGTTAATATATTATAAAAGTGTACATTAATCATTCTCATTAGTTATTTTTATTAAACCATATCATCTCATTATTAACCCACGCCAACTTCCATCTTTTTATTAGCATTATAGATTATTCCTTCAGTGGGTACTGATACTCGAACATGAGTATTGATACGGTACCCCTGGGTATCAGTACTCACACGTGTACCGATACTAGTATGGCTTACTAAAAATCCTTAATTTCTACAAGTACAAGTAGGGTCGACTTGTATAGATATGATCCCCAATCGTGTACCGATACAACTGAAGCTTGTACCAATACCTTATACACGGGTTCACACCATTTCCTCAAATTATGATGTTACCACGCTTTATTCGATCCCTAAAGCTATGAAAGTCATTAGGGTTTGATTACTAACGCATTCACCCAATTAATATTAATTACCGGCTTCATAATCACTTAATCGAGTAATTAACCCTTAACATAATCCCCATCAAAACTCATCAATCTATTCGAACAAGCATACTAGGCATCACAATTATTTCAATCAAACAATCATCAAATAACCATACGAGCATCTCAAACAACCCTACACGGTCTCTAAAGTCTCTATGAGTCCCATCATATCCATGACATCATCATACATCTCATAAATATCGAGTCTCATACTATCGGTCTCCACAAAAGCTTATTCATCATCTACTTATTTTGCAAATACTAACATGCAAAACAATTACATTTTTGATGCTCATGAAGCAATAGGAGTTCGAGGTGTACTAACCTTATGCCATAACGATAAATCCCCAACCAAGCTCCTTCAATCATCTCTTTAATCTCAATATTTGAGTCAATCAAATCCTCGAATAAAAAAATATGACTACATAAGCCAATTCAAACTATCAAACTAATTTAGGGGATAAACCGCATAAAAATAGCTTACTAGGTTTGAATCTAGAGAAACTGACTGTGCCAACAGACTCAAAAAGTTAATGGCTTGGTCAACGACTCGATCAACGATCATCACGGCTCTACAACTCGGCTTGAATGACGACTTGGCAAACTAGCGCGATTTGGCCCAATAGTTGCCCAGCCCAGGGGGCGCGTAAAGGCTCCTCTGGTGGTCGGACGATGGTAGCGAGCTTCAGTCACGTTGTCCCGATGCTGATGAACACAGTGGTACCCTTCATCTCATGACTTGGCCGTCAGAAGTACCATTTTCAAGGAATCCATAACTTGTTTCCTCTCACCCTAGCGAACGACGGCGACGACGATGACGACTTGGTGACCACCGGCAGACTCACCTCGGTGAGATCTTTCCAACGGTGCCGGAGGTGTCGCGAACGGATGCTCGAATCTCTATAGATTTGAGTTTAAAAACTCATCCCTAAACTTTTTTCTCCTTTCTTCTTCTCTTTCTCCCACTATCCACTTTTCACCTTTCTCCTTCTTCTCTCTCCTCATAATATCTTCTTCCTCTTTTTCCACAAAAACTAAGGATGGTAGACGGATACAGTTTTACGAATTTCGCACCGCATCCGCCCTAGTTGGGGTGGGGATGGGTATAAGTTTGGTGGGTAGTGGGCGGGTGTGGATTTAAAAAGTCATACTCGTCGTGGGTAGTGGGTAGGTGATGGATTTGAGACCTTAAGTCACACTCATCGTGGGTAGTGGGTAGGTGATGGATTTGAGACCTTACCCGCACTGTATCAGCTCACATCCACCTGCCCCACTTTGCATCCGCCTGTCTCGCCCACTAACGACCCACCATATGAATTTTGGATCATTAAGAATTTAGGAATAAGCTCATAACTTATTCTATAAACCTTAAGGTTTTAAAGGGTGTGTTATAATTTAACCAAATCTTAGGGTATAACATTCTTTATAATTGTCTACCATCATTAATTAGTTATACTGACATAAATGTGTTTTAGTTAAGTTAGCTATAGTTAAATTTATACATGTGTAAATGTATTATATATATGCACTTGATCAATCAATAAAATATGCGAAGTTTTACTCTTCTTTACACAAGTCTATGGTTTATTTTTACATAATTCGATATTAGTGGTTGCTTGCCAAGTGGGTACGGGTGAGTACAGGTTGGGTGGTGGGCACCTAGTTAGGTAGTGAGTGTGAGGGTGGATTTGAGAATGTACCCACTTGGGCGGGTATGTATTTGAAAAATGGTACCCGTCGTGGATAGTGGGTAGATGGTGGATATAAAAATTTTAAGTGGGCATGGGTATAGGGAGAGGGTATCCGCACCCACCCCGCCCAGTTGACATCCCTACCAACAACACCTATTTAAAATTCAAACCCTCTTCTCCAAAATAATGGGCCCAACATAAAAGCTCTTAACTTAATATTCCAAGATAAAGCCCCATAATCCGGGTCCGAGACCCGATTCACTAACCCTGAGAATTGGGTCTTTACATGCATATTAAATTGTCATATTTATTTGTTGCACTAGTTTAGTTTAGTTCTCAAGACCTCGGTACCCTATTAGGAGTGTTGTCTCGAGTCTTCGGGCGTCATCTCCTTTGGCTATCGTAGGTTACGAGTTAGTTTTGTGTCTAAATCGTATGATCATGCATTCATACATTTTTAGGGGTTAATAGTTAAAGTAAGTCGAATTTTCATTTTTCTTAATAAATACGATACGAATACATAGGTACCAATTTTTGGGCGTGGTGGGGGTGTAAACTCTTCCCACTCGTAACTGACTCCTGAACTCATTTGATCTCTGGTTGTTTTTTGGTGTTCAATATACCTTACCCAAATGACTGGTGGTGACTCATTTGTTTTCATTAAAAAATACGAACTTTTCCAAAAATTCCCCATTATTTTTTTAAAGCGAGGGAACACTTAATAATTTTTCAATTAGTCACTACAAGTACAAGCTTGGTCGTACTAGTAAGGTATGTTGTGTATCAGTACGAGGAATATCGTACCGGTACCGACTGCCAGTTTTTGACTTTTAAAAGCCTTTGAAAATATTTGTTCAATTCAAAAATATTTCAAACATAATTTTCAAGTTATTTGGACTTTAAATAATTTTTTTAATATTTAAATTAAGTTCAAAAATATATTTTAACTTTATCTCATTCTTCGCAGCAACATTTTGATTAGTGAATGATGTTGGCTATTGTAGTTCATGGACATTAGAGTTGAAGCAGTGTAATATATATCTTCCAGAAGAATTTTAGCATGGCATTTTTTAAGGGCTTCGTATTGCCTATAAATTTGTTACACTTGCAAATGTTGCTCGTGGACAGTTTTATGTGAAAATGAACCGAAACCCGAAAACCTGCCGAAAATCCCAAACCATATTTGACCAAGAAGTCAGAAACTCGAACCTAAAGATGACCCTAACCAAAAATAACCGAACTTGAAAAGCATGTTCCAAATGAATCCTTAGCATATTTGAGTTTGAGTTAGGGGTGGGCAAAATTCGACTTTACGCGAAGAAAAAGACTCATTTTGGCTCAACTCATAATCTCATAAACTCGACTCGAAAAAAATTCAAATAAAGTTTGAGTTATAAAATGGAAACTCGAAATTTTTAGTAGTTAGTTGACCAATTTTTATATTCGAGTTGAGTTTGTCAATTCCGCATGATATATTATATATAGCACGCAAAAATATAAAGAAATATATATGTATATTATATATGCATATAGAAAGCCGTTCAAATTGGAATCAATATGTACACCGCCCAGCTCTAAGTATATGCATATAGAATTAGATATGTGCACCGTTACGTATATGCATATAGAAATATATATGTACAATTAAATTTGTACAGAAACTCGAAAACTCGACTCAACTCGAATTTTATAAACTCGACTCAATTCAAAAAATTTCAAATAAAGTTTGAATCGTAAAATAAGACTTGCAAACTCAAATAACTCGAAATTTTTTAATTCGATTCGATCGAACGCCCAACTCTAGTTCGAGTAATGTATTTGCATGATGTGTGTTTTTAAAAGGACTAGGATTAAAAAATAGATAATATCATGTAATCACACTAGAATATTAAAAAAATATTTTTGTTAAAAACTTAAGATTTCGTTCGTCGTCATTTAATGCTTGTGAACGTGTTTGTTTAGTGTAATGAACATATTTGTTTAGTATAATAATAACCATGTTTGCAAATGTTAAATGAATTTTTTTTGATAAATTCTAAATCTGATCCTAAAATCCTACTTAGTGACGTTAAGAGCTAACATAACCAAAAACATCATTTAAACCCAGCAAATGGTTTTACAGGAATAACAGATAATATTCATCTTAAGAGATTCAGGTTTAAATCTCTTTGTCTGTAATGTGTATGTACATTTTCAAATGGTTAAAAATATACATGAACAGATATTATCCTATAATCCAGGGGTGAAGCCAAGAATTAAAAGTTAAGGGGGCGAAAATTAAAAAAAAAAGAGTATAAAAAGCCCTTGAACTTTTAGGAAAAAATCAATTAAGCCCATAAACTTTTTTATGCTCAATTAAGCCCTTGAACCAAGAAATTGAATCAATTAAGCCCTCGAACCAGCTTTGACCATTAAATCTCGATAGTCTTTCTTGGATCTATTGGTGCAGTGCATTGTGTCACAGTGTCTCGACTTGACATTTTTAAAATTTTATTTGAAAATTGGTGAAGATTTAATGGTCAAAATACTCAAAAGGCTTAATTATTCAATTTTATGGTTCAAGGGCTTAATTTAGTGCAAAAAAAATCAGGGGCTTAATTGATTATTTTCAAAAGTTTAAGGGCTTCTTACACCTAAGCCTAAAAATAAAAAAAGACTGAAAACATCATCAATAAAATTCGATTCACTAACTTCAAGTAAAAACAATTTAACTTTTGTACACATTTTACCATTAAGACAACACTTATTCTATAATATTAAAACAAGTAAAATAAATTATAATTTAAAAGTCTACGGTGCCAAATTAGCAAAAGAATATATCATAAAGATGAACTACGGAGCTTAATTTCTGTCAACCTCATGTAACTTCGTTCATGTTGTAATCACTTTAAGACTATTAAAAAAATAAAAACATCATCTAATGTAACAAAAAAAATCAAAACCTGCAGTGCAGACGTGAACTATTGCAAGAAATCTGAAGCAGAAAAAATGGTGCAAAAAAACATCGAAAACAGCCCAAAATTACCAAGTGAGAGTTACAGAGTCGACGCAGGGCAGAATTGGAATAGAGGGCGAGCTAAAATCAAACGCGAATTCAAAATTTAAATTTATTAGTTCATCAATTAGTATAATAATTTAAAATTAATTTATTTTGTTGTAATAATGCATTAATTAGTGATAATTGTTATGTAAGCAAACACAGTTTATAGTGAGAGACATGTTGACATTGGAAAACTAATTCGTGTAAATATATTTGAGAGATTAGAACTATCTTACACATATGTAATTGTGTTAGCCATCTGATCAACTTGAAACTAAACTATGTTAAACTTTTGGTAAAATGAATCTTTCTCCCTGTTAGGATTGATCGACGACTTTTTCGTTAATTAAAATTATGGCATTGACAACAGCTGTAACTTTGAAAAATCATAATTCTTTTTAGGAAGAAGACTTTAACATGCTACATTAACATTTCTTAACGGGGTTAACAACACTACAACAATGGACAAAATTAAGTCAATATTCCCTTTTAGGGAAAATTTAGAAAAAATAACCCCCAATTAAGATTATTTAAAAAAATATCTTATTTCAGCTCACAAAGGATTAAACTCATATTTAGCTAAAAGCAAGTTTCAAACTCGCATTTAGCTATACACGAGTTCTATGTTGAGTGGCAGGTAAGAAATAAAAAATTAATTTATCAATTTTTTTTACACAGAACTCGCTTTTAGCTAAGCGCGAGTTTGAAACTCGCTTTTGACTAAACACGAGTTTACCTTACATGGGTTGAAAGGGGATTATTTTTCTACATAATCTTTGATGGAGATTATTTTTCTAAATATTTCCCTAAAAGAGAATATTGATTTAATTTAGCCACAACAATGATCATTATGAATTTAAATTAAAAGTAGTAACTAAATTGAAATAAATTGAAAGCACTCTAAAAGTTTATTGATTATCAAAGTAGTTTATCCTACTTTTAAACGGTGGATTACTTGACCCACCATGCACCATGGTGCATCATCCCATGTGTCCAATTGATTGGTTTAGGTACGAAGGAATTAATTTTTTCGGTTGCCTTCCCGGCTCCTCAGAGCTTTGTCTTGATTAATCTGAACCGACCTACATTATACACCTAGTTTTGATGAGTGAGTCTTCTGATAAATTTTTTTTACTTACATAAAATCTCGAACTCGAGACTACTTACCACTTAGATCAACCCGGTTGGTGGTAAGAAGGAATTAATTGGTGGTGAATGTTGTGAAAAATTAATCTGTTGGAAGAAAATGGTGATGCTTCTCGTTGAAAAGAACTGACGAGTGATATGAGCAGTGATAGTTTGGATTGTGTGGGAATTTCTTAGGGTTATGGGTGATTATGGTTTGAAGGAATTGATGGGCAATATAAATTAGGGAAAATTACATATTTAGTACCATAATTATGCCCGTATTATTGTTTTGTCATTTTAATTATTATTTTTGACAAAATAGTACCTAACATTATGTTTTTGTTCTGTTTTGGTACCCAACATTTAAAAACTAATGGAAATGGTGATGCGGCTTGGGTTAATAATAGTTTTAGTCCAAAAACTTATACAATAAATCAATTTAGTCTAAAATTCCATCAATTTAAACTGTAAATTCCTCATTTTTCTTCTTCTTCTTCTTCTTCTTCTTCTTCCAGTTGAACATAATTTGCAATTTTGGACTAAATTGATCATATTATAAGTTTTTGGACTAAAACTACGATTATACCAAGCCACGTCATCATCTCCTTTAGTTTTTAACGGACGGGGCACCAAAATAGAACAAAAACTTAATGTTAGGTACCATTTTGCCAAAAATAATAGGGGTATCAAAATAGTAACACGGGCATAACTTGGGCACTAAATATGTAGTTTTTACTAGAAATTATGATAATGTGGGTCAGAGAAAGGAAGAAAAAAATTAGGGATTATATTGATAGAATATTAAAATGTTATGGGTTATATTTTTAGAATAGGATCAAATTAAAATAAAGTATACAAGTTGAGTATAAATTTGTTATCATTTCAATTTTATTAATTGTCACGCGACATGTCAAATGTATTATTTTTTTAACAAAAATGGATTAATTTGTTAATTTTTAAGTCGGGTGATCATTTGTAACTTCTCCTAGTTACGAGACTTAATAAAAAAACTTCCTTGTAAGCAAGGGACTATTTGAGTATTTTATCCTAAATTTGATTAGTTTTTGTTATCTGTGTGCTGCTCCCTTTCACAAAAGTGTAAATATAATATTTAGGGTAAATTACACGGTAATCATTAAACTATTGATTCTTTCTTATTTTGGTCCTTTTTTCTCGACAATTGTATGGGTCCGTAAAAGAGAAAATAAAGACCGAAGAAACAAAATACTTCCAAAGTTTCAATTCGATAGGAAAAAGAATATTTTTGTGTGAAAGATGATCGAAGTATCTCATCAGAGAAGCCACCGGTAAAGGTGGATGGACAATATAATTTTTAAATAAAGAAGATGGTTTCTTATGAAAGGAAGTTAAACTCTAAAAATTGAGGGGCTTAAACCAAAAAAGTAACCCTTAAATTTTATTTTTCTTAAGTACTTAAACTATGGTTTGGGCAAAATAAGCCTCTAAACTATCATTTTTGGACACTTTAAGTCCGATAGTTATTTAAGTCAAAAGAAAATTATGTCGACTAATAAGATGTTGACACATCACAAAAAAATATTGACCAATAGATAGTTTAGGGACTAAAAGAAGAAAAATAATATGATTTAGGTACTTATTTTGACTAAAAAATAGTTTAAGGACTTAAAGTGATCAAAAATAATAACTTAGAGGCTTATTTTGCCCAAACCATAGTTTAGGTACTTAAAATAGAAAAAAACATAGTTAAAGGGATGATTTTTTATTTAAGCCAAAATGAGGACCAATTTGATGAATGTATATGCTTTGAGACTAAAATTATTTTTACCATGCAATGTCACATCTTCGTTAAAAATTAAAGGAAATTTAATGGCCAGTGATTAAAATAAAAAAAATGTAATGTTAATGACGGTTTTGTCAAACAAAAATATTGCAGTGACCAAAATAAAAAACAATAGTTTAACGATTACTGGTGTAGTTTACCCTAAATTTTAACTAAATCCTCCGATCCCAAGTACACACCTCTCTATTCACAAAGCCCGCAGAAAAACCTAATTTTGATTTCCTGCTCCAAAACTCTATTTGAAACACCCGGATATAATTTGTAGTTTGTCCACGGACGACTACCACTCTTCTTACTGTTTCAATCGTGTTTCAATATAATTCAGGGGAAAATTTTTAAAGAGAAATTGACAAAAGCGAATGGAAGGCGTACCCAAAACTGTAGAAGATGTCTTCAACGACTTTAGGGGCAGACGCTCGGGCTTGATTAAGGCTCTCACCACTGGTTTCTTCTCCTTTCTTTCTTTTTCTTTCTTGATGTTGATGTTATGGATATTTGCTTTATTTTTTAAATTTCGAAATTACGAGCTAATTCAAGTAATGGGTTTGGGTTTTTATGGCAGATGTTGACAAATTCTACCAACAGTGTGATCCTGGTGGGTTACTCTTTCGCTCTTTTCTGCATTTCCTTCTAATTGTTGCAGCATTGACTGTGTCTATGTTTGTTTTCCTCTGCTCGAGTTTTCTTTCTTTAATTATTTACTAATTAACTATCTCTGTTGGATTTTCTGATCTTTTATCCTGTTGTGGAAGCAGACTCTTTGACTAAAGCTAATATGAAAATTTCAATCTCAAATGCATTTTGTGAAAGCAGTTATTTATTTATTTATTGCATGATGGCTGAGTGGTAGGATAAATTGTCTAATATCTTTTTCTTGAATTTGCAATTTAAGTTTGATCTTCAGTTCTGTGAGCCTCTGATTTCTTTCTTGGCTTTATCATTCCATAAGTAGGTCATGGTTGTTTTACGTGGAGTGCACTGCATTTCAAATAATTCCTGATTAATTTTTTAAAAAATAAGAAAAATCTACGGAAATTTTGCCCCTTGTTACTTCCTGGACTGGCTGAAATTTTGCTATTATGTTTTAGTTTCCACGGAAATGAGTTTTTCTTTTTTCCCCCTTCAGCTGAGTTTTGATCTATTTGCTGTTAATGTTGGCATTTATCTTTTGGTGACATTATGATCACTTATTCTGCTGTTTCATATATCACTCTAGCCTTTTGTTAATGTGTATTCCTTGTGTAAAACTTCAAAGTGTAGGTTTATTAAAAATGACGAGGAACACCTTATTAATCTAACTTGAGTGAGACATCATACAATTGGAACTGAAAAAGTGACCAAAATGTACATGTAGTAATGTAGTTTTCTTTGTTTTATGCTGTGCATGGACTGCTCATCACTGTTCATGCTTGGGATTGGGCTCGGGCTCCTTGTCATGTCTTCATTTATGGTTTCTTCCATGGCTTGAATTTGCTTGAGTTTCTGTATTTTTCATATAATTCTTTAACTTAATTACTTTGTTGAACTTATAGTGGAAATGTAATATCTCTTTTCTTCATTTACACTCAAAAATTACTCGACTTCAAAATGTTGCTTACTGTAGTACACATGGTATTGTGGATTTATTCTTAAATTTTAGCTCCCGAGACTAGTTTGATTTCTGATTCTACTGGACAAACCCCTATTGCAATGTGCTGTTCATGGCTGTTTTGATTAAATTAAATTTTTATTTTCTTCATGGTTATATACTAATATTTATATGTTACTAGAAAAAATTGTCTATCATTGAATAATTTCATCTTGATGCAATCTAACTACTTAAAAGGTTGTTAACATGCTGTATGTTGCAATTCATTTTAGCAGTGTTAGATCTGTGAAAAATCTGGTTTTACATCCCTTTTCCGAATGTATTAAATTTATTTGCAGAGAAGGAGAACTTATGCCTATATGGACTTCCAAATGAGACATGGGAAGTTAACTTGCCTGTTGAGGAGGTGCCTCCTGAGATTCCAGAGCCTGTACTGGGGATAAACTTTGCTAGGGATGGGATGCAAGAGAAGGATTGGATATCATTGGTAGCAGTTCATAGTGATTCGTGGTTGCTTGCTGTTGCTTTCTATTTTGGTGCACGATTTGCATTTGGCAAGAATGAGAGGTATACTTGCTTTTATTTTTCAACTGTTAAAACATTGAGTGTCCATTTGCAGAGCTCAATTGCTACAATATCACAGTTTAATTTTAAAATTAGTGCTTACTGCGTTATTCTCTTTGCATGTGCTAATATTGAAATCCAATACCCAAGTTCTCTTCAAATGAGTTCATTTCAAATTTACTTGGCAGGTTTCCAATTTGATTGTAGGATTATGCAATACTAAATGTACAAAGTTGTGGGAAGTTTGTTAATCTTCATTTTATCTTTACTTTTGCATACTTGTTTGTTTTAAGTCTGGTAAATTGGCATGTTGGCAGAGACTCTGGAACTTCTTACTAACATGCCATAACATTATTATGTCTACCCTTACTAGTAACTTTGCATACTTGTTTTTCTAAGCTTACTTTCTAACAGTTGAGGAATTGGTTGTCTTGTTTACTTTATGTCTACCCTTACTAGTAACTTTGCATACTTGTTTTTCTAAGCTTACTTTCTAACAGTTGAGGAATTGGTTGTCTTGTTTACTTTATATAATTGTCATGTTCCTAAGTTCGAGAGTGTACTTTGGATCTTGAGAGGGAGTCTGGATGCCAAAATGCTAATGAGGTGTTCTATTTCATTTTACTCCTGGACTAATATCATGTAATGTTGAATAAAGGCTTGCATTCCTTTGAAATGAAATAGTGACTAGGGTGTACTTTTAAATATGTACCCACCCATAAAGTGATTTGACTATTATTTTTCTTGTTAAAGAGAAGTAATGTGACACAAGAGTTATTAGTTAACTTTTTTTTTATTATTTATCTTATTTATTAATTATTAGATATGTAGATAGATAATTAGGATTATAAGTTATCTTTAGGGTTTAAATCTAGTGCTAGGTTTAAAAAATTATTTTCACCCTAGTAGAAATAAGCTGTAAAATATTACAACCATAACATTAGTATTATTTTCTTTGAATTAATAGACAAAACCTAGAAGTGTTATCACCCTGCATTTTCAAGAGTTCCAACTTCTATCTTATTGTCCTTCAACCTTATTTCTTTCAATTGCTATTGCTTCTCCCTAAACCATACCTAACTTTTAGCTTTGGAGCTTAACTCGATTCTAAATTTATATTAGAGTTTGTTATTAAGCCATGGGTGGATGTGATAGAGGTCAAGGAAGAGAAAATCAAGTTCAAGAAAGAAAACTAGTTGCAGACCATGGAGCCCCGTTGCTGTATTCTGGTTGTATTGCCTGAGAAATCTGTTCTGGGAGACCATTTTGCCAGAGACAAACGCTTAGGATCACACTATTCTACATGTTTCCCAACTCATGTCTAGTTAACTCAAAGCAATGTGAATATGCAGTGTTTAATGATCAATAGGATAGAACTTGCTTAGGGATGGAATATTTAACACGTTTTGGAATTTATATTTGTTGTATTTTTGGAAAGAAGCAAAACAAGTTCTTCGTTCTATTCTTGCATTGCAGTGGCAATGTTGAGGAAGCTTATCCGACCGAAAAAAAGTAAGCATAAGAGGCGTCTGTGAGAGAAAAGGGAAAGGTCCTGTTTGATGGGAATGTGTGGAACAATATCATTTCTCACCTGCCATCTCTTAATTTGATACCTATAATTGTTGTTTTTCTTTTGTTGAATAAAAGAAAGTATTAAATACCTTTTCCCCTAGTCTCGGTGATGGTGACACACATCTGTATTTACCTGCCTCCATTTACACATGCATGCTCCCCTGCCCTATGGTACTTGAGTTTGTGAGGGTGTGGGAGAGGATTCTTTCTGACACTTTTCCTATACTATACTTGAATGTTGTACACGAAAAATTGACCAATAGGCCTTAACGTTACCTTATCCAGTGAATTAGTCGATTTGATATTGCTAATATTGTTGTAAATGGATTTTTTTTGGCAGGAAAAGGCTTTTCCGGATGATAAGCGAACTTCCGACCATCTTTGAAGTTGTGACAGGAAATGTCAAACAACCCAAGGACCAATATGCTAATCACAACAGCAGCAGCAAAAGCAAATCAAGTGCTAAAGGGGTAACAAGTTCCAAAATTGAACTTGTTTTCTTTTCTGCTTTTATTCCTTTTATATGTGTCTCTCTTGTTTGAGATCACCTTTCATATCCTTGCCGTTTGCAGTCACGTCAATCTGAACCCGAGAGTAAGGTGGTAAAATTGTCTCCACCTAAGGATCAGGAAGAAAGTGGGGAAGATGAAGACGACGAAGAACAGGGTGCGACTTGCGGGGCATGTGGGGATAGCTATGGCGCTGATGAATTTTGGATTTGCTGTGATGTGTGCGAGAGATGGTTCCATGGAAAATGTGTGAAGATTACACCTGTGAAGGCAGAGCACATCAAGCAGTATAAGTGCCCAAGTTGCAGTAGCAAGAGGGCTAGAGTTTAAAAGTAGGTTCAGAAATTGGGGCTTATAGTTTAAACCAAATTAGACGAAGCAGACAAGGTTTATAGCTTTTTCATTACAGTTTGGAGTTAAACAGAGTGGCCCTTGGATTAACAGCAGATCGGGGTTTTAAGTTTTGCTACTCTTTGCTCTGTTTAGTTGTTCCTGGGGATTGTGTTTGAAACTGATGCTGGCAACTAGAGCTAGATAACATATAAATGTTGTTGCAGTTTTCTAGTGTTATTTGTAGTCTTAATTTTTTTCATTTTACCAATGATCAGTGTGGTGGCACAGTTAATAAAACCTGGTATATAGCACGATGTTGAGTCACAGTTGCAACATTTTATCTTTGCTAAACCTGTCACGAAATTTTCTCAAGAAACATTTTCTAAATATACCAATGGATTATTATTTTATGTATCTTCACAGGCAGGGTTAAAGGCGGTCGTATGTTTTTATATAATATTTAAAGGATTGTTTTATTTAGCATAATGACATCGAAGATTTTAAATTCTAGAAGAGGGGTTAATGTTTTATTTATTTATCTATTATTTTTAAAAAATAGTAATCAATCACATTTGGTGGTTTTTTAACTTTGTGATGGCAAACGGGTAAAGTTTGTGGATTTTGTATTGCACTTGTCTCAATTGGGACGAGTATAGATATGAGTTGGGTGGATAGTGGACAAGTACAGATGTCAAAAGTCAAGTTCGTCGTAGGTAGTGGGTAGGTGACGAATTTGATACTTTACTCATCTCATATCCGTCCGTTTCGCATCCATCTTCCACTATCTACTATAAGAATTCTGGATTATTATGAATTTAAAAATAAATTTACAAGTTATTTTGTAAACCCTGTGATTATAAAGGTGTATGCTTTGTAATTTAACCATTATGCTTGGAGAATAGTTTGGTGGGTACGGACAATGTGATAGATACCCAGCTGAGTAGTGAATGCTGAATAGATTTGGATATATTTTCACATAGACGGGTATAGATTTGAAAATTGTATTCACATCTCATTCAACTAATCCTATTTATGGGGTTAAAAAATTCTAGAAGTATATCAAATAATTTTTTATTATTCAATAATATTTTTAAGGGACTTTGTATTACATTGATCAATAGGCAAACCAAATCAGAGAATGTTCTGTTGTACCTACCTTTTGGGTAGTTCTACCATTAGACACGTTAGAAATAGGCTAATATTAGGCATACCGGTATAAGTGGTAGCCTGTAACTACAGAATTTGTTACGAAGCGGTTACAAAATCTGCTACAGTAATTGTAAGAAAAGTGGTAGTTACAGAAAAACTTATCATGGTAGTAAATTTTCTAGCTATCTTATTTCTTAAAGGATTACTCTATATGTTAGAAAACACATTATAAATACGATACCTACAACATATCTCATCCAACCTACCTGATTCTTTACAAAATATATAGTAAAAATTGTAACTACCGAATTTATTAACCCATATCTCCTAATCTCAAACCAACCCAACTTATGGTAAGAAATTTTGTAGCTACCTTAAATCTTAAAGGATTACTTTATATGTTAGAAAACGCATGAGAAATACGATAACTCCAACATATCTCAGAAACCTACCTGATTCGTTACAACATATATAGTAAAAATAGTAACTACCAAATCTATTAGCTCATATCTCCTAATCTCAAACCAACCCAACTTATGGTAAGAAATTTTGTAGCTACCTTAAATCTTAAAGGATTACTCTATATGTTAGAAAACGCATGAGAAATATGATACCTCCAACATATCTCAAAAAACCTACCTGATTCGTTACAAAACATATAGTAAACTAGGTAACTACGAAATTTATTACCACATATCTCCAAACCTTAAACTAAACAAACTTATGGTAAGGAATTTTGTAGCTACCTTATCTCTTAAAAGATTACTCTAAATGTTACAGAACGCATGAGAAATACGATACCTACAACATATCTAACACAACCTACGTAGTTCGTTACAAAATATATACTAAACTAGGTAACTACGGAATATATTACCCCATATCACCTGATCTTAAACCAACCCAACTTATGCTAAGGAATTTTGTAGCTACCTTATCTCCTAAATGATTACTCTATTTGTTAGAAAACGCATGCGAAATACAATACCGACAACATATCAAACACAACCTACATAACTCGTTACAAAACCTATAGTAAACTAACTACGGAATTTATTACCCCATATCTCCAAACCTTAAACCAAACCAACTTATGGTAAGGAATTTTGTAGTTACCTTATCTCTTAAAGGATTACTCTATATGTTAGAAAACGCATGAGAATTACAATACCTACAACATATCTAACACAACCTACGTAGTTCGTTAAAAATGTATAGTAAACTAGGTAACTACGGAATATATTATCCCATATCTCCTAATCTTAAACCAACCCAACTTGTGGTAAGGAATTTTGTAGCTAACTTTTCTCTTAAAGGATTACTCTATATGTTAGAAAACGCATGAGAAATACGGTACCTACATCATATCTAACACAACCTACGTAACTCGTTACAAAATATATAGTAAACTAGGTAACTACGGAATATCTTACCCCATATCTCCTAATCTTAAACCAACCTAACTTTTGGTAAAGAATTTTTTAGCTATCTTATCTCTTAAAAGATTACTCTAAATGTTACAGAACGCATGAGAAATACGATTCCTACAGAATATCTAACACAACCTACGTAATTCATTACAATATATACAGTAAACTAGGTAACTACAGAATAGATTACCCCATATCTCCTAATCTTAAACCAACACAACTTGTGGTAAGAAATTTTGTAGCTACTTTATCTCTTAAAGGATTATTCCATATGTTAGAAAACGCATGAGAAATACAATACGTACAACATATCTAACACAACCTGCATAATTCGTTACAAAACCTATAGTAAACTAGGTAACTACGAATTTATTACCCCATATCTCCAAACCTTAAACCAAACCAACTTATGGTAAGGAATTTTGTAGCTACCTTATCTCTTAAAGGATTACTCTAAATGTTATAGAAAGCATGAGAAATACGATACCTACTACATATCTAAAACAACCTACGTAGTTCGTTACAAAATATATAGTAAACTAGGTAACTACGAAATATAATACCCCATATCTCCTAATCTTAAACCAGTCCAACTCATGGTAAGGAATTTTGTAGCTACCTTATCTCTTAAAGGATTACTCTATATGTTAGAAAACACATGAGAAATACAATACCTACAACATATCTAACACAACCTACATAATTCGATACAAAAATATAGTAAAGTAGGTAACTACGGAATTTATTACCCCATTTCTCCAAACCTTAAACCAAACCAACTTATGGTAAGGAATTTTGTAGCTACCTTATCTCTTAAAGGATTACTCTAAATGTTACAGAACGTATGGGAAATACGATACCTACAACATATCTAACACAACCTACGTAGTTCGTTACAAAATATAGAGTAAACTAGGTAATTACGGAATATATTACCCCATATCTCCTGATCTTAAACCAACCCAACTTATGGTAAGGAATTTTGTAGCTACCTTATCTCCTAAAGGATTACTCTATATGTTAGAAAACGCATGCTAAATACAATACCTACAACATATCTAACACAACCTAAATAATTCGTTACAAAACCTATAGTAAACTAGGTAACTACGGAATTTACTACTCCATATCTCCAAACCTTAAACCAAACCAACTTATGGTAAGGAATTTTGTAGCTACCTTATCTCTTAAAGGATTACTCTAAATGTTACAGAACGCATGGGAAATACGATACCTACATCATATCTAAAACAACCTACATAATTCGTTACAAAATATATATTAAACTAGGTAACTACGGAATATATTACCCCATATCTCCTAATCTTAAACCAACCCAACTTATGGTAACGAATTTTGTAGCTACCTTATCTATTAAAGGATTACTCTAAATGTTACAGAACACATGAGAAATATGATACCTACATCATTTCTAACACAACTTACATAATTCGTTACAAAATATATAGTAAACTAGGTAACTACGGAATATATTACCCCATATCTCCTAATCGTAAACCAAACCAACTTATGGTATGGAATTTTGTAGCTACCTTATCTCTTAAAGGATTACTCTATATTTTTCACGTAAGTTGTTTTAAAAAAATGTAATTACTTAATTTAGTACCCCATGTCTCCTACTCTTATAATTGAAATATTTATAATAAAAAATGTTGCATGGGTACCGTTCATGTTGTATCGGTACTATTCTTGTTGGACCTGTATTGGTCATGTAGAATCGGTATTGTTCATGCAGTATCTGTACTAATATAATGGTCTACCGTTTCTAAAATTGTTAAACTATAAACGACAAACCATTGGAATATAATATAGTAGGGCAAATTCCATATCGTTCAAAAATTGTAACGTTACAAGTTTAAAACATCCATAATTATATTAGACGACATGCTGAAGCATATGGAAATAAACAAAAAGATTCAAAGTTCTGAAACATATGGAATAAACCAAAAGTAACAACACCATATATTTCTACATCATCGAAGTCCCTAAATATCACCCGAAACAAAATATAACGTACCAAATTAACCAAAGTATTATCAACACAAGTCACAACAACTAACATTAAAACCAACATAACAAACATAATTAAGCATCGGACTACGGTGGTCAGCTATTGAAGTCCGAAGAGAGAGCAACAACCTGTGTATGCAATGTGTCCAATCGAGCAACAACAACAGCACGAAGTTCCTCCAGCTGTGTTTGCATGGCCAACTGTTGACTACGAATTTCGGCAAGTCTCATATCTAAATGAGATTGCATAGCTGCAAATCACATATCAAAGGCCTCCATCATGAGACGAAAGTGTGGCAGAAGGGCTTTCTCAGCGAATGTACCATCATTATCATTATGAGGGTCATTAACTGGATCGTCAACATCACGTAATAGATCCTCTAAGGCCTCACTTGTCGGTATTTTCCCCTTTCTTTTCCATTCGGTTCCTACAAGCTCAAAATGACATTTCTTTAAAGTTCTAAAATTTATCGGGGTTCCCAAAGGGAGGCCGACATCTAGTGAGCAATCAATACCCGATTTTTCAAAAATGTTACTAAGAATGCAACCGTAAACAAGATTTTCAATACGCCTAGTGGTTGCATAGTTAACAACATCAACAAGTTCACTAAATATTATCTAGGCAAGATTGATTCGTTTAGCATTTTGGAAACAGTGTAGCCACCAAATGTCCAAGAGTCTGAAAGATGAGTACTTTCCGGCCGATGGTCGAAACCACCATGAAACCATAAGGTGCAACAACCTATCATGTATATCTAATTGGTTCACACTAGTGTTTATAGATAAATGAGTCTTAACCGATGCTTTTTCATTGTCCTCACCTACATTGTCTAAGCCAAGATGCTTAGCGATAACATCAACATTAAGCATGATAGTTTTTCCCATCACATATAACCTAATAGCAATAATATGTTCTCATTCCTTGTCTAAGACACATATAGCATTCAAACAGAAGACCCTAACTAGAACATGATATACGTGAGGACTGAGTTTGAAAGTGTTGGTGAACTTCCATGACTCAAGCAGGGGCAAATATTTGAAATTTAAATTCTTATCATTCAAGGTCGCAACACAAGGAATTAGTTCCTCTCTCAAAGGAAAATATTCGAAGTGAGTAACAAACTGACTGAGCAAATTTTGCCCCCCGGTTCGTTGAAGCATAAGGCCTTAATGCTTCTCTCGCTCTGTGTTGATGAGGAAGAGGGTTTGTTGCGCCTAGCCATTGTAACTCAAAATTGAAGCCTAAAAAAAAGGGACAGAAGATTATTGAAAATTTGTCGCAAAAAAAATATTCAGTTTAAAGTTCTAATCGTGTGTTTCTGAAGGGATTACATCATGAAATTAACCATCTTCCAAAGCCCCTCTCCATTTTGAAAACAAAATGAAAGCCTTCTGTCATTTAGGTTTTAGTTTCTAAAGAAATAAGTGAATAAGAAGCAAGATAGTTTTACCTCTAGATTTGTTTGTGTACACCTCGGAACGAGAACGAAAAATGCTTTGAAACCCTTAAGCTTCCCTTAATATTCCCCAAATTTCGTTGCTTATGGGTGGCAGTTGAAGAGACGTGGGAGAATAGAGGGGTTTTGAAAATTTTAAAAAGGGAACGAAAGTGGCCGAATATTTATAGTCCCTCGAACCAGTATGGGTACTTCGAGCAAATTACCGATATAACGATCCTTATTTAATCCTTAGGGTTATGAACAGAATCGGTACTCTTCTTATTATACCGGTACGAGTGGCAAATATCGGTATCAGATGAACTTATTGTCCTTATTGTAAATTTTATGCATATCAGTATTATATCAGAATACCGATATCAATAAACTCACAGTCTCCTTTTATATTGCGTTAGTACCGATGTCACCAAGTAGTACTTGTACTACTTCGCGCACATGGTTACCTACGGACTTTTACAAAATGTCTTACCTATTCTGTACAAAATTGTGTAGTTACATTTATTTCAGCCTATTAATTACACCATAAACTTTACAACTACCCTATTAATTGTGACCATTAATGGTCATTATCTTCACAAAATGGGTATAGAAGGAAGAAGAAAACATCCCCAAATTGTTCCCAAACGTGATCTTCCTCCATTTTCCATTCATCAAACACAAACAACTCACAACCTTTGATTGTGAAAGGTAAGGTTTCCTGCCACTTGACTTAACCTTAAGTGTTAAGATAATTAGTTTTATGTTTAAACCATGATTTTTTACACCATCAACTTATTTACTGTTGTTTTTTTACGTATTTACTAGGTGGATGTTGTGTTATACTTTTTTCCTACTTCAAGCTTATAGAGGACACGGTTGCAATGCAAGGCCAATCGTCTTCACACGATTACAATGCAAGGCCAGCCTACTTCAAGCTTATAGTAGGTATGGTTTTTGACACTCATAATGATGCATGGGAGTTTTATAAGGAATATGCAAGAAATAATGGCTTCAGTGTACATCGTGCTTCAACTAGGGTGCATAAAAATGGTATTGTCAAAAAACAACAATTTGAATGCTCAAAAGCATGGTTTAGGATTAAAACTGTAAAAGAGTGTGAACGTAAACGTACTCCCCGAGCTCTGGCACGAACTGGGTGCATGGATAGAGTACCTGTAATGTCGAATGATTCCGGTAAATGGGAGATTTCATTTTTCCATACTGAACATAATCATCCACTTTGCGAGGAATTGATGCACCCGTTTTTTCGGTCAAATAGAAAAGTTAATGATGTAGATATTCTTGAGGCTAGAGCATTGAAATATATTGAGGTGGGAACATCCCAGATAATGAATTATTTCACGCAACAGTCAGGTGGTTTCCACAATGTTGGTTTTTTTTATCAAAATACCTATACAACTCCCTTGATGCAGCTGCAAGGTCTGAAATTAGTGATGGTGATGTAAATGCCCTACTTGCTTACTTTGATTGTAAGAAAGAGATAGATATCGGCTTCTACATGAGATACTCTTTTGATGAGTCGATGGGATTGCTTAATCTATTTTGGTGTGATTCAACGTCCAGGGCCGACTACTCATGTTTTGGTGATGTCATTGCATTCGACACCACATATACGGTCAACACAAAGGTACGAGTCTATGAATACTTCACTGTCTACTATTCTCAAGTCTAAGAAGACGTATATAGACTTTGTTCATGCAATTGAGAACGCCATTACCGCAATGCGTGTTACAGAGTTAAGGTAAGATTTCTACAATACAAACACTACGCCTTATCAGGTTACAAAATTGAATGACCTAGAAGGGAGTGTAGCAGAACTCTATACAAGGGAGTCGTTTGCAATATTCCAGAATGAACTTAAACTTGAGACTTTGTACTGCCTGGTACATCTAATAGTCGAGTCAGGTGATTATCGAACTTTTCGTTTAACCATGTACAAGGACCCAAAGAAACTGTACGAATTCGTTCTTCATGTGGTAACAGAGACCATCACCTGTTCATGTCAGAAATTTGAGACACTTGGTCTACCATGTCAATATGAGCTGTATGTTCTTAAGCTACAGGATTTTGCATCACTCCCAAAATCTTTGGTACTACCTCGATGGACCAAAGAAGCAAAACTTTTTGCCCCATCTTTTGTAGACTTCAATGTCCCTCCTGAGATGAAGCAGGTTCGATTCGTAGCTCTCCAATCAAGTGCTACAAAATTATTCTATAGAGCTTCTAAAATCGATGAGAGTTTTTGAAAAACCAAAGATGACATACTAAGATTAACAACAGAATTGGAGGAATCGTGTACGATTACATGCTCTGCTTCACATGCGCTGCGTAAACACAACATCTGTGACCCTGCACACAAAAAAAGCAAAACAAAAGAAAAGGCAAAAAAAACAAGTGCCGAACGCAAAACCCCGTCATTGTTCATTTTGTGGAAACGTGGGACATAATAGAAACACATGTCATGGTTTGAAGCTCCAACTTCCACCGCCTTTAGTGGGCCCAACGTCAACTTATTTTCAGAACGAAATGGATTTCCCGCCATACTTTGACCCAAATTACGAACATGACGAATATGTGAGTCACTCTTCTTTTAGCATCCTAAACTGCAATAAATTTTACCTACTTTCTCTTAACTTGTCTGCATCAATTAGGATCAATCACAGCCATGGAATGAAAGCGATCATGTTCGAACTTGCCCCATATTTTGCCCTCCCCTCTCCTCTACTAATTTTTAACTTCTTGCAGTTTATGCGTTAGATGTTGTTGTGTTCTCACTAAAGCAATCTTTTAGGGCTCCCAAGGTACAAAACATTTTCTTACTTGGCAAAGATTAACTTATTACATAAATTCTGCCATTGATGCATTTTGCTACACCTTGTCAAATTTGTAGTTGACAATGTTGCACTAGTACCAGTACTAGCAAAGAATACTGATACCCTCGTACCATTCTGCAAAATAATAATTTTCTACCGCTACCACTTCTGTTATAGTAGTATCGATATTGTCTGCACGAAACAAGTATATAAAGGTATGAAATGTCCGGGCAGTACCGATACTCAATTGTCATACCGGTACGGATTATACATTCTGCAAACCAATTTATTATACCATAGTACCGGTTCTAGTTACGTGTACCGATATTTGCTTATACAACATGTACAGAAATGAACTTATTTGGCCTTCACGTTTCGATCTTTACATGCCCACATCGGTACTATTGACCGTATTACAAATGTATCCAATGTTCAAGCCGCTCCTAATCTGACCTCTTTCGTAATCTACATATCGATTACTGTATATCGGTCCAAAACGAGCTCCCTATGTATCTAATAATGTCATTTTAATACAAAATAATTTATGTATTATGTGCTTTCTCCTACCCATACAGAACAAAAAAGGGGGGTCCAAAAGACGTGCTTGTGACCCATACAAAAATACAGGGTCCATAACACACCTACAAGCCAGCCATACAAAAAATGGAGGGTCCCTAACACCTTCCAATTAGCCCTACAAAAAGGTCATACCGCAACACCTAATCAAATCAAATCAAATCAAATCTGTCGGTTAACAACGTTCATAAAAATATGGTTATTAACATGAAGTGACATTAATACGAAGACACTAAATAATGAGACATTATAAATAACAAAACAAACATAATTACTCACTAGCACTTCGTCGTCGTATGCTTGCACGGTTGGTGAACGACTGTCCTTGTAAGTCTAACACATGCGACTTTGCACTACTTGAAATTTCGCATCTTTTTGAATTTCATCATTGTGGACCAGATCATATAACAGAAATAATTTGTCCCATTCACCAACATTCTGTACAATAATTAAATGATTCCTTCAATTACCATACTCAAATGTAAATATTTTGACAAACAAAACAACTCATACCCATGGACGTACCACATCCTCCATACGCTTCCTATGCCAATGTTGCATCCAATTGATTACAAACATCCCACAGTCATCTCTGTCATTATACATAACAATATTAACTAACTTCATTAATACTAACATGGCTGAAAAATTGGAAGGATTAAACATCTACAATCAATGCCACAATATACCCATTATCTTGAACTTTTACTTTTGGCACCACCACGCGTAACTCTTTCATTGGCACTCGTGGTGAGCCAAAAACTTCAATGAACTTTTCATTCTCAAAACATTCTCCTAAAGATTTAATCTACATGAACAAACACATCATATTTCGCATACTACGTAACTTCGTACAAAAACATTTGCGAAACATTTCGTACATGATATGTGTCATTATCTTACCAATTTCTTCACAACAATCACTCTGCTAGCATTGCCTCGGGTACTCGGTAAGCTATCAAGTAACTTTGCTTCCCGAAGGCCCATATCCACAAGACAAAGAAACCAATGTAGATTGTTCTGATTATTGGGATAAATATTTGCAAATACATGTGTAACTACTATGCGTTTAAAATAAAAAAAACGCACAAAATTTCATATATGGATGTTACTATGGACCAAAGATTATTCTTACCGTTTCAAAGTCAGTCAGCGTCCCATAATTCTTGAATTGGTTAACCCAAAAATGAGCAAGTTGTCCACCATCCATTGCACCATGTAAAAGTTGCCTCTACGTTTCACAAAACTATTTATTAAGCTTCCAAATACGACTATATATTTTTTTATTCTATACATAAAGAATGTAATAGTGAACTTACACTTAAGCAGCATGAAAGATACCCTCTCCTTGCACTACACTTCATTGCAATGTCTTCAACAACCATAATCCACCCAACAACGTTAATAATCTAAATAAGGCAAAACCATTTTAAACATTTTATATGACTTTATTAATACAAATTAAATAATTTCATTGCTTAACCTATAAATTATACTAACCATATTATTAACCCAATGTCCGGGACGTAACGACTTCACTTATAGTCACGTACATGTGGCCAAAATGAATGATGATTTTTCTGCACAATATATATTATTTACCAATTGTTACCAATGCTTGTAATTACACTAACAATGGATGCCTTACTTTTTCAGCAAAGGTGTATTCCATATGTAGTCAAACGTCGCTCTTACGGACGGCCCCACCCCATCACTTATCTCAATATAGGTCAGTACATGAAACACTTGTACCAATACTTATAAATTTTCAAACAAAATTAAATAAACCATCTAATTCGAAAAACATTACATTACATTTAAATTCAATACGAAAGTTCTAGTAAACTCAAACGTCCAAACCAAGTCCTAATAAAATGGAAAACCCCATTACCATCTTCCAATTTATGTCTCATTACACACACAAGCTTGGGAATATAAGGATATTACATTAAATAACGAAGATCAATATCAAACATTTTTATCATCGTAATTACTTAATGCGTGTTTTGAGTTTTTATTCGTCTGCCTTTTCCTTCTCCACTAACCTTAGTCGCTGCTTCCTCATTCGCCTTACCCTACAAATATCATATATGTTACTACTACTTCAACACCAAACATTGACATCTAATCTATACACTAAAATAAAGTTTTACCTTTCTCTTTTTAGTTATCACAGCTATATTTTCCTCCTTCAACACACTCTCGTCATCAACAAACACATCCACCTGGATAGCAACTTCTTCATTTCCCTTACACACAGGAACATCACTTTCTTCTTCTCGCGCTTCCTCTTCATCAAGCCCTATGCCAATAATCTAAATAAGGTTTTTATCATCGTAATTACTTAATGCATGTTTTGAGTTTTCATTCTTTCGTCTTTTCCTTCTCCACTAACCTTAGTTGTTGCTTCCTCATTCGCCTTACCCTACAAATATCATATATGTTACTACTACTTCAACACCAAACATTGGCATCTAATCTATACACTAAAATAAAGTTTTACCTTTCTCTTTCTTGTTACCACAACTACATTCTCCTCCTTCAACACACTCTCGTCGTCAACAAATACATCCGCCTGGATAGCAACTTCTTCATTACCCTTACACACAGGAACATCAAGAACATCACTTTCTTCTTCTCGCGCTTCCTCTTCATCAAGCACGGGAGATACCTTCTCCTTGCAATGTCTTCAACAACCATAATCCACCCAACAATGTTAATAATCTAAATAAGGCAAAACCATTTTAAAAATTTTATATGACTTTATTAATACAAATTAAATAATTTCATTGCTTAACCTATAAATTATACTAACCATATTATTAACCCAATGTCTGGGATGTAACGAATCTACTTCACTTACAGTCACGTACATGTGGCCAAAATGAATGATGATATTTCTGCACAATATATATTATTTACCAATTGTTACCAATTCTTGTAATTACACTAACAATGCATGCCTTACTTTTTCGGCAAAGGTGTATTCCATATGTAGTCACATGTCGCTCTTACGGACGGCCCCGTCCCCATAACTTATCTCAACATAGTTCTGTACCTGAAACACTTGTACCAATACTTATAAATTTTCAAACAAAATTAAATAAACCATCTAACTCGAAAAACATTACATTACATTTAAATTCAATACAAAAGTTCTAGTAAACTCAAACGTCCAAACCAAGTCCTAATAAAATGGAAAACCTCATTACCATCTTCCAATTTATGTCTCATTACACACACAAGCTTGGGAATATAAGGATATTACATTAAATAACGAAGATCAATATCAAAAAATTTTATCATCGTAATTACTTAATGCATGTTTCGAGTTTTCATTCGTTCGCATTTCCCTTCTCCACTAACCTTAGTCCATGCTTCCTTATTCGCCTTACCCTACAAATATCATATATGTTACTCCTACTTCAACACCAAATATTGACATCTAATCTATACACTAAAATAAAGTTTTACCTTTCTCTTGTTCGTTACCACAGCTACATTCTCCTCCTTCAACACACTCTCGTCATCAACAAACACATCCGCCTGGATAACAACTTCTTCATTGCCCTTACACACAGGAACATTAGGAACATCACTTTCTTCTTCCCGTGCTTCCTCTTCATCAAGCCCAATGCCAAATTTGGCATCAATAACACGTAAAGCCTTCTTCAAGTGCATCAGATTCGCACTCATACCAACCACATAATCAACCACCATTTTTTATTCATCCTTCAATGCCTCCAACATCTCTTCAATTTTACTTTACTTTTCTAGTCCAGGTTTCATACTCTATTTCATTTCATTCACATCTGCAACGACCTTGGCAAATGCCTTCATTATCATTTTAGTAGACGAACTCGTATTTCCACCCTCTTTTCCTTCACTGTGACCACCATCCCACCCAATAACCTGTAAATTACATTCATTTATTATATTTATTTTATGTCATTTCTATTCAATACACACTATACCATTTAAGAGGTTACTTACCTTTAATTTTTTCGGAGGACACTCCGTTTTAATGCGAGACACAAGTCTCTTCACCTCCTTCTCCCCCCATGCATGAATGCGAGCTATGCGGTCTGCAGCCCAAGTTCCTCTACTAGGAACTCCTCTCCAGTAATCATATAATCTCACCTACATTCCAAATTACACATAACATTAATAAATTCAAATCATGCTAAACTTTTCACTACAACCACAATACATCAATTTACTACAATCTTACCTCTAAGATTGTTATGCACCCGGTCATGTATGATTGATCGTCACCAAAATTATGTTTCGATATACAATCAGTTAACCTCTCATAGGCAAACTTACACCAATTAAGTTTTCCCTTCAACCTATCAGAGCACAATAACTTCAAACTTTCTCTTGAGACCACAGTGTCCGAAGTTGGACATTGAAAGACACCAACAATGTACAGAATCACCCTCACTTTTAATTCATCTCCCTCATATTCACCGCTTAATATTTCTGCCTCCAAATCAACATATGAAACCTTCGGCCTCACTTTATGCTTCAAACCAAGTTCCTTCCCATTACATTTCTCAGTCACGCATCCAACATCAACACCTTCATTTCTTAACCCCAAAACAGCTTCCACATCCTCCACCATTACACAAATGTCATGCCCATTAAACTTAATCGTTAAACTTTCAAGATCAAAGCTTTCCACTAACTCACGACACAAATCGCGATGAATTTCCCACGATTTTAATCCAAGTAAACTCTCAAACCCAAGTTCTACAACTACACCATCCATCCTTTTATTCTTCATTTCTTGAAACAAATTCGACAACTACTTTATGGTACACCTTGTGGGTGCTTCCTACAAACATACAAATATTTACATCAACATTAGACATCTATAAAATACTAGCAACTATTACTAAGCTCCACTACATTGTCTGCGAAGCAATGCAACTCTTACCTTCTTAACAGTAGCCATATCTTCGCCTTTTGATTTTGCTTCTATATATGTTTCCTTCTGCTGCAAGTACATTTCAATGTACGACCTTTTTTCATCATCAATCATTTTCCCCATTTCCTTCCCAATGTTTTCTTCACCTTTATCATTTAGAATATATTACAATTTTACCTTATGTACACATTACTAGAAAAATAAACAAACACATTCAACAATTCAAAATTTCACACTTACCTCATTAGTCATTTTCTTCTTCCCACCCTTTCTCCCTTTGAATTATTTATACTATACATACATTCATTCAAACATATCGTATTTCAACTTCAATTCAACAAATTAACCAATTTCAAATATTCAATACAAATTCAACTTTAACTTACTAAAAGTTCAAAAAGCCAGACACAGGTTTACGGGCCTCAGCCACCATAACCGTATGTGCCTCATGTTATGTGCTTGCTCGATGTCCTTTATATAGGCATGCGTGGGAAACCCTAGGATAAGCCTTAGGGTTTTTAATTTGCGCGGGATAAGGCTTGTGATCATCTTAGTCGCACTTTGAATCCTATGGCTGACATCATCTTGACTAGGACTGACGTCATCTCGACTAGGGCTGGAGTTATCTTGACTAGGATTGATGTCATTAGTCTTTGATCTTTCACCAGCCGAGCTTGGCATCGTTCGGTCCATCTATGCTAGACCAGCTTGGCATCCGATTTTTTTCCATCCTATTTTTTCAGAGCTTGATCAAGTGCTATTTTTTCGCAGTCTGATCTGGTCCTATTTTTTTGGGTTGGTATTGCCAAGGGTCCTTGGCAAAACTCTTCTCGCAATGTATTGCCAAGGATTCTTGGCATTGGTCTTCTGATCCTCTTGTTTCCTACTCCTACGCTATTTTGCTCTACTCTGCCAAGCCTATAATGATGCCAACAAACAACCCTTCACACTAGCAAAGCACAAAAGTTCTTTATTTCCTAACTCCTTATGCAAATGCATGAATTTAACAACTAAATTTACTTAAAGGGCTAGCAAAGGCTTTGAAAAATAAGCATAAAATAGTACTTTTGAGGATTTAACACACCCCCAAACATAGCTCATTGCTTGTCCTCAAGTAATGCAACTAAAAATATAAAAGCCGAAATATAAGAAAGTACCTCGGCAAAGATTGTCATGGTTCCCAACGCCTGTCATCTAGCAAAATATGATCCTAGGTCTATCCTTGAATATTTAGTATATCAATGCCAAACAGATAAAAAAATTCAAGTGCAACAATATAGCTCTAGTCTAAGGTCGTCTAGTGTGCTTGAAGTGCGGGCAATATGCATCAAGTTTACTCAACTCCCTTAATTGACTTTACTACCCAAACTCAGAATTTATTGTCATCTTTGTTGTTTTTATTCGCCAAGGGTTTTTGCTTTTTTCTGGCAATAATTCTAGGCTTTCTTTGTAATACTATTTGACGTGAGAATAAGAGGGAGCATACCACGAACCCCCACGTTAATCCAGACATTACTAGGCTTTTACTCTTCAACTCATACCCTAAAGTTTTTGACTTGAGAACTAAGAGGGAGCAAACCACGAAGCCCGAAGTTACTTATTATCTCGAAGGTAGAGGAGAGTTCTATTTTTTTCTTGCTTTGGCAAAATATTGTTGCCTAATTCTTTTCTTTTTACCCTGGAAACAAATTTTTTTAACAATTATTCTGAGATCAGTTTCAAGAGAACCTAAATTTGTTTTGCAGACTGGATGCGTACCTCGTGTGGAGTGAAACTAAAGTTCCCTAAACTAGAGTTCAATTGCCAAGCTACTTGGCATTGCTAACCTGCCGGCATACAAGTTCTAAAATTCCAGTTTCTTCATTGGACAAATAAATCTAGAACAAATTTAACTAGACTAGCAGATTATTGATAAAATTTCCAATCTTAATCGAGGCAACATTTTTTTAGTGGTTTGGTATGCAGATTTAATCTAATCTACATGGCATGACATAAAAACAGAAATGTAAATATGAATGCGTGGTATGGCATAAATATGAGGCAACACACACCCCCAAACCCAAGATGTGCATTATCCTCAATGCATGAAACAACACATATATACAACTAAAAATAGAAAAATAAAATGTAGGAATCATGAAAAATTTAATGGAATGAAATACAAAGAGTTTAGGAAGAAGATGACTCCCCTACGGAGACTTTTTCTCGAGTTACTCGGGTTTTCCTCTTCACAAATGTCCCACGATTAGGGGCCATTCGTTTCCTTCTTTTCATGCTTGGCTTTGAAGCGGTAATGGAGGCTCTAATATCTCAGAAAAATTCCTCCATAATCTTGATAGGTTCTGAAGCATCAGGAGTGTGGGTGGCATCAGAATATGTTGGTGCAGTAGGCGTAGCGGCAGACTTGGCTTTGGTTTTCTTGGATTCAATCAAAGAGTCGGTACTAGCAGATTCAACATGGACTGTCCATAGAGGGTGGGCTGGACTGGCTGGCATGGCATCATCACTGGCAAAGACTCATGTGGGGAAATTTGGGAATGTTGGCACGAAATCATGGGACATTTTCTCAAGAACCTCCCTGATGACAACATCCCTTGGCTGAGTGTAATGCTGTAGCTTGACATTAAGCTCCTCGACTTTCTCTAATTTAAGTAGAATAATCTCCTGATGATGGTAGATCTAAGAAATCAATGCCACCGAACTGGCTGGCATAGTAGTGTTAGGTTCTGCCCTTGGCATATTGGGTTTTGGCATGGACGCGGTTGCTTTCCCCTTACCTTTTTCTCTTTGGACTCGATAGTAGTGAGGTTTCTCCATATAGCCGACATAATGGTGGTGCCTTTGATTTCTTGGCCTCTGTACGAATCAAGCTTGGGCACACCATGCTTTATGCAAATGTTAGAAATCAATAATGGAAAGAATAAACTACCATTAGGTTTACTAGCACATTTATATATCTCCTTGATGATGATTCGGCCGACATTGATTTTTCGGCCGATAATGATTGAGTGCAGTAGTGTCAGCCGTTCCTCTTACACAGTTTCTTTGTGGGTAGGTTGCATCAGATTTGCCTCCAAAAAGTGGTTCCACCCTTTCGGTTGAGATTTCAGGGTCAATCTCTTGACTTTTTGATGTCCCTTGGATGATACGATCCATGCCAGGTTCACACAGTTCTGCCAGCAGCTTCTTTCTCTTGGTAGCAGTCATGGAGTCGGCATACTCCTTGTGTTCATCCTCCACATCCCCTAACTCAAACATGGCATTAACGAGATGAGACTTTGGATGGTTTGGACAAATGAAGAAAAAGAGAAAATATGGATCTTGGTTTCTTGCTTGATAAAGAAAGAGGGAAGTGAAAGAGATTTGTTTCTTTAAACGGCTAGGGTAGGTAGAAAGTAAAGAGTTTAAGTGTTTAATGGAGTTTAATAAAGGTAACTTAATTAATTGGGAATAATGATGGAAAATAAAAAGAATTGATTTGATAAGGGGTTAAGTGATCAGGGTGATGTGATAAAGTTGTAAGTGATATGATAGGTTTAAAAAGTGGTGTGATAAGGTGATTAAGTTGAATTTAAATTTCAACTTAATATTTGGGAGCTAGGGTTAAAATTCAAAGAAAAACAATCTCTCTCTTTAATGGGCCAAATTTAATCAAGCTAGGGTAAATCTCTTCTTCCAATATTCCAATGTGTCGCATGCCAAACTCTTGTGTTGGCATTCTACCTGGCACGCATAATTTTCTCATTGTGTCATCATCTCATGCGAAGTCCTACCTCAGAATTATTCCTAGCATACTAAATTTGCACATACTCAAAGAAAAACTCTCAACGCAGCAAAGGAAAATTAAAAAATAAAAGAAAAATAAATATATAAAAAAAAAGTTGATAAAGAAAAACCTTCAATCCTAAAATTTACAAAAAAATTAAACCAGATGATGATGTTATGGTACCTCTGCCAGGAGGACAACCTCCTTGGCATTTTTCTAAGTACCTTCCAAATAGTACTTCAACCTTTGGCCCTTGGTTGGTAGATGGTAAGTTGTGGCAATTTGTTGATTGAATAACCAACTTAGAAAGCCAAGAATATTTTTCCTTTGATCATGCTAAATTCTTGATTGCACAATGAAACGAAATATTTTACCATGGTGGCTTTGAACAACCACCTTAGAAAACTGAAGAATCCCTTGTCGAGGCATAGTCATCCTCATCTTGTTCCAAAATCTCAATGAAATCTTTAGTTTTGAGCCGCAGCATCTCTGGCATTATTGTTATGGCAAAATTTTCATGCTTCAGTTCTTCATTCCCAGTCATTTGGCATCCATTTTTCCTTCTAGCAACAAGCCATTTGAGCACACCTCACTTCATGGCATTAGTTCCGACAAAAATCGATATTCTCTGTCACTTAATTATTTTTCCATCGTACTTTTGTTTGATGGCATCAACTTTCATTCCTTGGAAATTCAATGCTAGGTTCTCATTCAAAATTGCATGGCATTCAATTTCATCTATACATTTAAGAATTTTGAAATTGTCAACAGTACTACCTGCTTGTCTTACCGAGGTAGGGTTGGCAAATGGTGGCTCCACTGGTTTTGTCATAGTGGTGTTGGCATCAGACTATTTTCTGGCACCGAATAACAGTCTGGCATCAGATAGTGGTCTGGCATCATCAGCCTCTACCTCTTCTTTCTCTACCTCATTGGTTCATCTGCCGGCATTGATTTCTCTTCCTAGTAAATTATCGGCTTCTTTCCTTCATCGTCTTGGTTTGGAAGTTGTTCTGGTGTGCTATTTAGGATGCTCAAAATCATTGTTATGTGATTTTCAATTGTTCTACTTGTTTCCTAAATCTCTTGACGTTGAGCATCCATCCTAGCTTTCATATCCTCCCTAAAGTGTAAGTTCTCTTACCAAGACATATGTGTTGTATCAGCAAAGTTGTAATCATCATAGAAGTCTATTTGATCATCGCACGAGTAGCTCGGTTGATGTTGAGGACATGGAAAATTTTGATGGTTATGCCATCGGTTGTAAGCTCCAATATAGTCTTTAAGGCTCATTCTCTAATCCTATATTTTCCTAGAATAAAGGAAACTAAAATTAAAGTTAGAAAAATAAATAATAAAAGAAAAAGAAAAATAAGCAAAAACAAGAAAAAGAAAAATTAGTGCTGAAATAGAAACAATTAAAAATCAAAACAATAAATTCTGTCGCAATTTCCAGCAACGACGTCAAAAACTTGTTCGACTTTGAGAGTACTTGGCAAAAGGGTAGAAAATGTTTTGGAAATGTATAAAAATAGTGCCAGATTTAGTCTTTTGCGTGCAAGTATACATAGTCGGCAAGTAATACATCAGTAAGCTGGTTATCGATCCCATAGGGATTGGCTAAGAGTTTACTTGCTTTGCTTGTTTACTTGTCAAGGGAATAAAAATTTTGTTTGATTTGAAGTTGGTTTTGAAAACGGTTTAAAAGAAATGAAAATAAAAAAACATTGGCAACGTAAGGGTATTCATATGGATGATGAGCATTGGCAGGGGATGCCCGGATTTCACGCTATTCATGCCAACCTTTAATAACGTTCTACCTTGGTTTTATTGCCGAGCAGATTAAAAGTAGTAATGCTTCTGTCGATGGAAATACCCTAAATCAACCACGATAAAGCCCTATATGTCTATAGTGAAGCTTATCATCAATTAATTTGATTAAGTGACAATCTTTGCTCCTAAGGGGTAGACTTACTCCCGAAGTAAGCTCGTCTACTTAAACATCTTCTGTCGAAGCATCTAGCCTTAGTATCTAGCAACTGATCGTTGCCCCTCAAGTCTGTTAATATATTAAGCTGCAATAAGTATACTGTGCAGCGGTCGTATGGCACAGAATTTAGAAAACTGAAAAACCATGCCAACTATTATATGGCAATGGATTCTGAAAACAGTTGAAGTGCGGGCCAGATAGAAAATAAGACCAAAGCATATTGTTGCGCGTAATAAGTGCTACGCAAATGTGCAAGTATACACGTCGCAAGTTATAGTATAAAAGATATCGTCTCCACAGGGATTGGTTCTACTTCAAGAATCTAGTCTCTTGCACTGTAAAAAGTAAAAACACAAATAAATGATTATGGGAGTTTAACTAATAACTAAACTAGAAAGCAACAAAGTAAAAGAAAATATGAGATCAAATGAGAGAGAGATAGGCCAGGTTATCGTGAGTTGAGGTGTGATAGCCGATTGGATCGTTTTGGTAAAAGAGTGCACGGGCAACTCAGTTGTCGTGGCAACTTGCACAACGGGGTTGCCTGGGCAACTAGTTGGGCAACTTCTTGGGTGTCTGGGCAGCAACCTTCAAGGTTCGGCAGAGTGTTCTTCAATGGTTTCTTCTTATCCCTAAGTCAAAACTCTAGCTACTTGTGCATGCCTTGATAATACATCCCTGCGTGAATCAAGGGTGAACAACAACCAATCTTGCGCTCCTCTTAGCCGTTGAAATCCTTAACTTATTCCTAAGCCAGATTAATCTTCACCATCAATAGATTGAATAAAGATCATATTCATTCGTTTCTTGAACCTAACTCTCCCGATATTAGATAAATAGATGAAATCACGAGATCCTCTCCCAATTCACTCGCAAACAAGAATAAGAACCAAGAATGAATAAACCTTTAATAGAAAAGTGCAAACTCTTATTACCTAAACAAAAACCAATAGTTTCTCACAACCACAAAACACAATAACCATAGCCAAATAGATTTAGTTCATGGCTAGGTTCCAAAGAAACACAAGATAAATAATCCCTAGCATGAACCCAATCGAACAAGAAAGAAAAGGATGAAGAAGGAGGCTTGTCGAAATCCTCCTTGCCCTAGATGCTTGTCGAAAATTCTCTCTTCTTTCCCTCCTTGGACTTGTCGAAATTCCCCTCTCTTGCTCTCTATTGATTGTCGAAATCTCCTTCCTATTTATAGGGCTAGGCCAAAGTCCTTCTTTGAGGGGGAAGTTAAGTTGGAATTAAATTATCTTTAAAGAATATAATTCTTTATTATAATTGTATTCCTACTAGAACTTCTCCTATCTTCTTGGAATTTAATTCTTCTTTAATCTCTACATGGCAATCAAATTCATTTGGGTTTGGGCTTTGCTCCACGTCATCTTGGGCTTGTCTAGTCATCAATTTCGACTACCATATCACCTTTGCTCTTGTCGACAATTGCCATGGCAACTGGCTCGGCATCTCCTTCATGCATTTCCCTGGCAACTAGCTCAGCGTCTCCTTCATGCATTGCTTTGGCAAGTGATCCTGCACATACACACAAAACACACCAAAGCCGCATCTTTTCCACAAAAACTACCAAGTTATGTAATCAAGCTCAACGATAGAAGGAAACATGGATTAATGCATGAATGGCTAATTATGCAACTAATATGGGCCTAAGTCTAACAATAATATGAGTAAAAAGGGTAAGAAAAATAGTACTTTTGAACACTTATCACACCCCCAAACTCGAACTATTGCTTGTCCTCAAGCAATGCAAACTCATAATTACCTGCCAAGACTTCAATTTTCATAAACTTAGCTTTGAACTTGATTTCAATTCTCTGAACCGGGGCACAAAGTATGATTGGCTTTTTATTTTTTCGAAAAACTTAGGAGTTACTCGGAATCAAACTATAATGCTTGTGAGTGTGTGCGGAGTTGTGTGCAAGTTGATTTTTCGGATTCTATGCAAACAAGAGGTTTTCAAATTACTTCATTGGGTTCTTTTTAACATGTTTTAACTAGAGCCAGTTATGGGCACCTCTAGTGTTTTGTTTTTAGGTTTATTAAGTTAATTTATTCGACTAGAGCCGGTTTTGGGCACCTCTAGTGATCAATTTTTTTTAACACATACTAGAGCCAGTTTCGGGCACCTCTAGTGAAAATTTTTTTAGCACATGCTAGAGCCAATTTCGGGCACCTCTAGCATTCATCCAATCTTTATTCTAATCCCCCAATTTGTTCATTATCAACCTAAGTTTACTAGAATTCCTTAAATCAATCAAACCACAACAGTGTTTCATCAGATTTAGCATCATAGTAAAATTCTAAGTTTTTCCATGGTTATCCTAGAATAAAAATTCTATCAATTAAGTGCATTGGCATAGTCATCATCGAATATTCATCAAATCTAAGCAATTCTTGTTCCAAATAAAGGCATGGCAAGCAATTTATGTATCCTAAATGTAATACTTAAGATGATTGTAACTAAACATGGTAACTACTAATAACAATCCCCCCCCAAACTCGAGTGAGGCATTGTCCTCAATGCATGCATAAAAATACTGAAAAATAAAATTAATAATATAAAAGAAATGCATACGAGGACTTACTTCGAGAGTTCGTCATCGTAGATGATTAGTTTCCTTTTGGTCGGTGTCTTGATTCTCTTGCTTGAATGCGATGGTTGTTTTCTTGTTGCTGGTGGTGGAATCGATCCTCGTACGGGGTTGTCCTCATCGTCTTCTTCATCAATGTCATTGGCTTTTCGCTTGGAGGATTCAATTGGTGCGGTCTTTGTTGGTTCAATGGAGGACTCGTCCGAATTTGAAAAATCAGAAAATGATTCCGTAGGAGTTGATTCTGGCATAGGTGCTTTACCTTTGGCTTTTGCAGTGGTTGCCGGGATGTCTTTAGCTTTGGTTGTCGTGGCATCTTCAGGGTTGATTGCCGTGGCGTCAGCTTGTGCATGCACAAAGTAGGTTTCCGTGGCGACTGCTTCATTGGTTGCCAGGGCAAGGATCTCGGCGGGAAAGATTGGGAACGACACGCGATTGTCCGGGTACTTTTCTAGGATGACTTGGGTGATGGCATTGTTGTGCTCCTTCATGTACCGCATGAACATTAGTTGTCGATCTTCAATTTGCCTTAGGTGGCTTGCCAATGGGTGCAAAAGCGCTTCAAAGTGTCCCGGGGTTGGTGGCCGAGTTGCCCTGGCGTTAGGTGCTTGGGCATTATGGATTGCCGAGGCGGCAGGAGTTGCAGCGGCAATTGGAGGGCTTGAAGATTTTCCTAGTGCCTCTCCCATTAGCTTTTGGATTTGTGCTTGATTCCAACCGTACTTTGGTAGGTTCTTTTCATCGGTGGACTCACTTGGGACATGCATCTCCTTGCAAAGATTAGAAATTAAGCAAGGGAAGAAAAGAGAACCCTTATCTTTTGAGTTGCATACAAAAATCTCATCACAAATAATTTTTCCAATGTTAATGATACGAATATGCAAAATAGAATGTATGAGCAAAAGACGTGGTATATCAACAGTAGTATTGTGTGTGGTGGGCATTAAAGAAGTTTTAACAAACTTATTCCATAGTTTTGCCTCGGGTTTAAGCCGAAGGCGATTTACCGTGCCCTTGTATTTACCATCGTTCCAATGAATTCCCTGTTGAGTGAGTTCTTGAAGCACCTTGTCGAGTTGCTTGGGAGTGATTTGATCAACGAAAGCTTGATGCTCGTCCTTCTCAATGTAAAGCCCGTAAAAGGTGTTGACGCTTTCGGGACTTATGAGTATGGCCTTGTCACAAACAAAAACATAAGGATTATCCGGGTTAGGTGAGTGAGCATAGAATTCTCTTACCCATGAGATGTTACCCGGTTCCGGTTGATGGCAAAAGATTTGCCACTTTTGATGTGCAATCCTCTCGAAGATGAATGGTTCAAGGCCGAAATCTTGATGAGAGTTGGAGTATTCAAAGCCTTGTTCTTCATGAATCTTTCGGCTTTCAAACTTGGATTGAAATCTTTCTTGAACCACCGGTGTAGCAAACTTCTTGTATCTTGGTTCTTTGGAGGAACTTGGATGAACTAAAAGTTTAATCTTGGATGCCATGGATGATCTTGGTTGTGAGTAAAAACAAAGAAAAGAAAAAGAAAAGAAACTAAAAAGTTGCAAGATAATAGGTTAAGGGTGATGGGTTTTATAGAAAAGATAGGTGGGTGGGATTAGGGGGAAACGAAAAAGGGTTTAGGGTGGGGGAGAAGTTGTCGACAAGGGGTTGTGGTTAGGGTGAATTGGAGGCTTTATATAAGCCTTAGATTCAGCCCATTAGTTTCCTTGTTGAAGATATTTTCCTACTTGGATTAGAATTCCTCTTTATCTTGAACTTTTTTCCTACAATTCAAAGACAAATCAAATAAGGATTAAAATTAAAGATAAACTAATAAAGAAAGTAAATAAAGATGTGTAATAGGATTCTTAAACTTAAATAAAAAAATCTATCCTAAAAATTACTAATAATCAGAAATATAAAAAAAATAAAAAATAAAAAATAAAAATTTTAAAAAATAAAATAAATAAATAAAAATAAAAATATCGAAAGGGAGAGCATGCTCATGCATCTCCTAAGTTGACCACTTCCTTGTTACGTTCCACATGGGCACCATTGTAGTGTTTCAATCTTTGTCCATTAACTTTGAATTCATGGTTGTCAGAGATGGACTTGATTATCACAGCACCATGGGAGAATGGTTTGACGACTTCGAATGGTCCCAACCATCTTGATTTCAGCTTTCTCGAGAAAAGTTTTAGCCAAGAATTGAATAGGAGAACTAGTTGCCCTGGCGTCGAAAAATAAAAATAAAAATAAATAAATAAAAATAAAAATATCGAAAGGGAGAGCATGCTCATGCATCTCCTAAGTTGACCACTTCCTTGTTACGTTCCACATGGGCACCATTGTAGTGTTTCAATCTTTGTCCATTAACTTTGAATTCATGGTTGTCAGAGATGGACTTGATTATCACAGCACCATGGGAGAATGGTTTGACGACTTCGAATGGTCCCAACCATCTTGATTTCAGCTTTCTCGAGAAAAGTTTTAGCCAAGAATTGAATAGGAGAACTAGTTGCCCTGGCGTGAATTGCCGTGGCAATAGTTTCTTGTCGTGCCATCGCTTTGTTTTCTCCTTGTAGATTCGTGCATTGTTATAGGCGAGTGCACAGAATTCTTCTATTTCATTGAGATCCATCAAACGTTTTTGTCCGGCACTTTCCCAATCCATATTCACGGTCTTGATTGCCCAGTACGCCTTGTGCTCGATTTCCACCGGTAGATGGCATGTTTTGCCATAGACAAGTCGGAAGGGGGACATACCTAAGGGTGTTTTGAATGCAGTGCGATATGCCCAAAGTGCGTCATCTAGTTTTAATGACCAATCCTTCCTTGAGGGATTTACGACTTTCTCGAGTATTCCCTTCAACTCCCGGTTGGAAATTTTTGCTTGCCCGTTGGTCTGTGGGTGATATGCCGTGGCGATCTTGTGTGATATGCCGAAGCGTTGCAACATCTTAGCAATTAGTCTGTTGTAAAAATGCTTGCCTTCGTCGCTGATAATTGCTCTTGGCATCCCAAACCGTGTAAATATGTTTTTCTGCAAGAATCGTTGCACGGTCTTGGAATCGTTGTTGGGAACTGCAGCTGCCTCCACCCATTTAGACACATAGTCGACGACAAGTAAGATGTAGAGGTTGCCGAATGAATATGGGAAAGGTCCCATAAAATCGATCCCCCATACATCGAACAATTCCACCTCGATGATGTTCTGGAGTGGCATCTCATGTCGTCTAGAGATATTGCCCGTCCCTCCGCAACGATCACATTGCTTGTAAAAGTCTTGGGCATCTTTGTACAATGTTGGCCAATACAAACCGGATTGCAAAACTTTGGCATGATGCGAGTTCCTCCAAAATGTCCTCCATAGGGTAAAGAATGGCATTGTAGGAGTACATTCTGTTGCTCTTCTTCAGGGACACATCGGCGTATAACCTGATCTGCACATTGTTTAAACAAAATAGGCTCGTCCCAAAAGTAATGCTTAGCATCATGGCGGAACCGCTTCTTCCCTTGGTGAGTAATGCCATAAGGAAAAATACCATAAACAAGGAAATTAACTAAATCCGCGTACCAGGGTATTGCCGAGGCATGTGCTGCCGTGGTGACTGCTCCCAAAATTGCCGAGGCGTGCGCGTCAAAGGCTGCTGCGGCGTCGAGAGTTTCCGAGGCGTGTGCATCCATGGTTGCCGAGGCGTCGAGGGTTACCGAGGCAACTAAAATTTGTTCATCCGAGAATGCATCGCATATCTCTAGATCCGCGTCCTCCTCCCTATTACGTTCCAAACGTGATAAGTGATCGGCCACTTGATTTTCTGTTATTTTCCTGCCCTTAATTTCAATATCAAATTCTTGTAAAAGTAATATCCAACGAATCAAACGAGGTTTAGCATCCTTTTTAGCAAATAAGTATTTGATTGCCGAATGGTCTGTATGAACAATTACCTTTGTACCAATCAAATAGGATCGGAACTTGTCAAATGCGAAAACTACAGCTAGTAACTCTGTCTCCGTTGTTGTGTAATTCACTTGAGCACTATTAAGAGTTTTACTAGCGTAGTATATCACATGGAAGGTCTTACCTGTGCGTTGGCCTAGGAATGCTCCTACCGCGAAATCACTTGCATCACACATGAGCTCAAAAGGTAGCGTCCAATCTGGTGGAATGACAATGGGTGCCGAGGCAAGCTTTTTCTTTAGGGTTTCGAATGCTTGGTTGCAAGAATCATCAAAATTGAAGACTTTATCCTGTTCAAGCAGATTACACAAGGGTTTAGTGATTTTAGAAAAATTATGAATGAACCTCCTGTAAAAACCTGGATGTCCAAGAAAACTTCGAATTCCTTTAACCGAACTTGGTGGGGGTAATCTCTCGATCACGTCCACCTTGGCTTTGTCTACTTCAATTCCCTTGGATGAAATCTTGTGGCCGAGCACTATTCCTTCATCTACCATAAAATGGCATTTCTCCCAATTGAGGACTAAATCCGTTTCTTCACATCTTGCCAACACCCTCTCTAAATTGCCGAGACAGCTGTCGAAGTCATTACCAAAAACAGAAAAATCATCCATGAAGATCTCAAGGAAGTCTTCGACCATGTCTGAAAAGAGCGCCATCATGCATCTTTGGAAGGTTGTCGGGGTGTTACACAATCCAAACGGCATCCTTCGGAAGGCATAGGTACCGTATGGGCATGTGAAGGTTGTCTTTTCTTGATCTTCTGGTGCTATGGCAATTTGATTGTAACCTGAATAACCATCAAGAAAACAATAAAAGGGTTTACCTGCAAGACGGTCAAGCATTTGATCAATAAAGGGTAATGGGAAGTGATCTTTCCTGGTGGCTTTGTTTAGCTTTCGATAATCCATACATACCCTCCAACCGGTCACAGTCCTGGTTGGAATGAGTTCATTATTTTCATTACTTACCACTGTTATACCTCCCTTTTTCGGTACACATTGTACCGGACTTACCCATGTACTATCAGAGATAGGGTATATAATGCCGGTGTCAAGCCACTTGATGATTTCTTTCATTACAACCCCTTTCATGGCATGATTCAGTCTCCTCTGGGCCTCAATTGAAGGTTTGTGATCATCTTCCAACAAAATCTTGTGCATGCACACTGCCGGGCTAATTCCCTTCAAGTCGCCAATTGTCCACCCTATTGTCTTTTTGTGTAGCTTTAACATCTTGATCAGCTTCTTTTCCTGCTCAGGCTGTAACTTAGAAGAAATAATTACAGGCAATGTATTATTGGTTCCTAAGTATGCATATTTTAGTTGCTCTGGCAATTGTTTCAACTCAAGAATCGATGGATGTTCAATAGAGGGTTTTTTGAGTTTACCTTCCTTACCTGAGTAATCCAGTGGTTCAAAGTATGTACCTAGTCGATTTACTAGCCAATTTGCCTCTTCTTGTTGCTTCTCATCGACCAGTTCTTCATACTCCTCAGGTTCCTCTTGATCGGCAATGTAGTTATCGAGGCAACTAAATTCCTCGTCGAAGATAAACTCTGTCGTGGCATGAAGAAGTTGGCATTCTTCTAGATCATCGACATGCCTTAGTGTTTGGAACACATTTAGTTTAACTTGCTGGTCATTCACCCTCATTGTAAGTTCTCCTTTTTCAACATCGATCAAGGTTCTCCCTGTTGCTAGGAATGGTCTCCCGAGAATAATGGGTGCATGCTCATCTGCTTCACAATCCAAGACAATAAAGTCAGCGGGAAAAATAAATTTATCAACTTTTACCAGTATGTCCTCGATTTTTCCCTCTGGATGCACATAGGATATGTCGGCTAGCTGTAGCATAACTGTTGTAGGTCTTGCCTTCCCGATTCCTAGTTTCTGGAAAACTGATTTAGGCATCAAGTTTATGCTAGCCCCAAGGTCACATAGTGCTTTCCCGACATAGTGATTTCCAATAGAACAAGGTATTGTGAAACTTCCGGGATCCTTCAACTTAGGTGGCATACGATTGTGCAACATTGCCATGCATCCCTCTGTTGCGGCAACTGTTTCGAATTCTCCTAGCTTTGTTCTCTTGGACACAATGTCTTTAAGAAACTTGGCATAGTTTGGCATTTGTTCAATTGCTTCCACCAATGGCAAGTTGAAGTGGACTTGCTTTAGGATATCAAGAAACTTCTTGAATTGGTATTCTTGCTTTTGTTGCTTCAACCTTTGTGGGAATGGTGGTGGAAGTTGGATATCTTCAATCCTTTCATTGGTTTGGAACCTGATTGACGGCATTGCCGGGACATCTGGAGTTGTCGAGGCGGTATCAACTGGGGTTGTCGAGGCGTGCTTTTCACAAGTTACCGAGGCGTCTTTATCATCGGTTGCCGAGGCATGCTTATTGCCGGTTGCCGTGGCAATTCCTGGTTCAGCATCTGAGGCTTTGCCGCTAGGTTCGTCTTGATCTTTTTGTGGAGTTTTGTTTGATGAGCGGGTTTGAGCCTCTCTAAGTTGTTGGCCACTTCTAGTGGTGATTGCCTTACATTGCTCATGGCCAGTTCCTCTTGCGACTTCAGTATCGCTAGGTAAACCTCCTTGCGGTCTAGTATTTAGATTTTGAGCAAACTGTCCGACTTGATTTTCCAATGATTTGATTGCCGCCTCTTGATTTTGCAATCTCATCTCGGTCTTGTTAATAAAAGCATCAGTTTTTTTATGAAATTACTATTCTCAGCCATATAAGATTCAGTTTTCATCATAAAAGCATTTAGAGAATTTTCCAAAGAACTAGATGTCGTCGGTTGTTGCTGTGGCAACTGTTACCGTGGCATATTCTGCTGGAATCCCGATGCTTGTGCATTCTGATTGTTCTGGTTTAGAGCATTGTTGGGATTACTCCATGAAAAATTTGGGTGCTTCTTACAAGCTGGATTGTATGTATTGGACATCACATTGTTGTTCCGATTGTAATTCCCCACATAGAAGCTGGATTCCGGATTCTGCATACATTCAGAAGAATTATGGTTATCACCACATAACTCACAAAAATAATCCATTACCTTGACTTCATGTGTGTTGTTTGGTTTTTGCATGTTCTGGACCATCTTGGTTAAAGTGGCCAATTGTGCCGAAATTGAATCTGATGATCCTAGTTCATGTATTGTGGCTTGGCGTCTAACTCCTCCTCTTCTAGTGGATGGGAATTGATAATCATTCTTGGCCAGCCTGTTTAAAATTTGCATTGCTTCCTCCGGTGACTTATCTAGGAGTATGCCGTTTGCCGAGGCATCTAGCATCATCCTTGTTGGTGTATTCACGGCGTTGTAAAACATTGTTACTTGAGTCCACACCGGGAATCCGTGTAGGGGGCATTTGTGTAGAAGTTCTCTATATCGCTCCCAATCCTCATACATGGATTCATCATCTGCCTGCCAAAAAGAAGTAATGTCGTTACGAAGCTTATCAGTCAAATTTGTAGGATTAAATCTAGCAAGGAAATCACGACAAAGATCAGTCCAAGATGCTATGGATCCAGCAGGAATGCTATTCAACCATGCTTTCGCCCTATCCCTTAGTGAATAGGGGAATAATCTTAATCGTAATACATCGGGGGTGACTCCGTGTATCTTGAACGAGTTGCAAATCTCGAGGAAAGATTTCAGATGTTGCCGTGCATCTTCAGTTGCTGAGCCGCCAAATTGACCTATTGTGTTGATCATATTAAACATTATCGGTTTTAACTCAAAGTGGTCGGCTTCAATTTCAGGTGTGACAACTCCTGGATTAAGTCCATCAAGATCTTCTTCAAGATAGTCTCGAATAGTTCTATTTCGTGCAAGAATCACTCCTCCTCCTGCTCGAACATCTTGATTCATATTGCCGTCTTGATTTGCCATTGCTTCTCTTATCCTTCGTCTAAGTCTTTGTAAGGTTCGTTCGATTTCTGGATCAAAGGGATATTCTGGTGAAGTCGGTCTCGCCCTGGTCATATACCAATGCAAAACCAAAGTTTGTTAGCCCTTTGAATTTTCAACAAGAAAAATAAAAAGAAAGTGCAAGAAAATAAAAACAAAGTCGCTATTGTCAATCCCCGGCAACGGTGCCAAAAACTTGTTGCGCGTAATAAGTGCTACGCAAATGCGCAAGTATACACGTCGCAAGTTATAGTATAAAAGATATCGTCTCCACAGGGATTGGTGCTACTTCAAGAATCTAGTCTCTTGCACTGTAAAAAGTAAAAACACAAATAAAGGATTATGGGAGTTTAACTAATAACTAAACTAGAAAGCAACAAAGTAAAAGAAAATATGAGATCAAATGAGAGAGAGATAGGCCAGGTTATCCTGAGTTGAGGTGTGATAGCCGATTGGATCGTTTTGGTAAAAGAGTGCACAGGCAACTCAGTTGCCGTGGCAACTTGCACAACGGGGTTGCCTTGGCAACTAATCGATGGTTGCCTGGGCAACTAGTTGGGCAACTTCTTGGGCGTCTGGGCAGCAACCTTCAAGGTTCGGCAGAGCGTTCTTCAATGGTTCTTCTTATCCCTAAGTCGAAACTCTAGCTACTTGTGCATGCCTTGATAATACATCCCTGTGTGAATCAAGGGTGAATAACAACCAATCTTGCGCTCCTCTTAGCCGTTGAAATCCTTAACTTATTCCTAAGCCGGATTAATCTTCACCACCAATAGATTGAATAAAGATCATATTCATTCGTTTCCTGAATCTAACTCTCCCGATATTAGATAAATAGATGAAATCACGAGTTCCTCTCCCAATTCACTTCAAACAAGATTAAGAACCAAGAATGAATAAACCTTTAATAGAAAAGTGCAAACTCTTATTACCTAAACAAAAACCAATAGTTTCTCACAACCACAAAACACAATAACCATAGCCAAATAGATTTAGTTCATGGCTAGGTTCCAAAGAAACACAAGATAAATAATCCCTAGCATGAACCCAATCGAACAAGAAAGAAAAGGATGAAGAAGGAGGCTTGTCGAAATCCTCCTTGCCCTAGATGCTTGTCGAAAATTCTCTCTTCTTGCCCTCCTTGGACTTGTCGAAATTCCCCTCTCTTGCTCTCTATTGATTGTCGAAATCTCCTTCCTATTTATAGGGCTAGGCCAAAGTCCTTCTTTGATTCCTACTAGAAATTCTCTTATCTTCTTGGAATTTAATTCTTCTTTAATCTCTGCATGGCAATCAAATTCCTTTGGGTTTGGGCTTTGCTCCACGTCATCTTGGGCTTGTCTAGTCATCAATTTCGACTACCATATCACCTTTGCTCTTGTCGACAATTGCCATGGCAACTGGCTCGACGTCTCCTTCATGCATTGCCCTGGCAACTAGCTCGGTGTCTCCTTCATGCATTGCCCTGGCAACTAGCTCTAGCCTTGCTTTGGCAAGTGATCCTGCACATACACACAAAACACACCAAAGCCGCATCTTTTCCACAAAAACTACCAAGTTATGTAATCAAGCTCAACGATGGAAGGAAACATGGATTAATGCATGAATGGCTAATTATGCAACTAATATGGGCCTAAGTCTAACAATAATATGAGTAAAAAGGGTAAGAAAAATAGTACTTTTGAACACTTATCGCATATAGTTTATTAAAAACCAAACTTAAAATCAGCGTTCATCATAAACATCCCCAATCAACTTAAGAAAATTAGTTCATGATTGGGGGTTCTATCCAAAAACCAAAATCATTTAACACCATCAAATAAAAACCAAATAAACTAAGAGAGTGTGTAAGAAGGCAGCCTTTTCTCAATTCGATCTGCAATGTGCCGTCTTTTATGTGCTTACTTGATGTCCTTTATATAGGCATGTGTGGGAAACCCTAGGATAAGCCTTAGGGTTTTAATTTGGGTGGGCTAAGGCTTGTGACCATCTTAGCCGCACTTTGAATCCTATGGCTGACATTATCTTGACTAGGGCTGATGTTATCTTGACTAGGGCTGATGTCATTAGTCTTTGATCTTTCGCCAGCCGAGCTCAGCATTGTTCGGTCCATCTGTGCCAATCCAGCTTGGCATCCGATTTTTTACCATCCTATTTTTTCGGAGCTTGATCAAGTGCTATTTTTTTGTAGTCTGATCTGGTACTATTTTTTCAGGTTGGTATTGCCAAGGGTCCTTGGCAAAACTCTTCTGGCAACGTATTACCAAGGATTCTTGGAATTGGTCTTCTGATCCTCTTGCTTCTTGCTCCTGCGCTGCTCTACCAAGCCTGTAATGATGCCAACAAACAACCCTTCACACTGGTAAAGCACAAAAATTCCCTATTTCCTAACTCCTTATGCAAATGCATGAATTTAACTATTAAATGTACTTAAAGGGCTAGCAAAGGCTTTGTCAAATAAGCATAAAACAGTACTTTTGAGGAGTTAACATATGTGTTCCTATAGCTAATGCAACAACTCTTGCTCCATTACCAACTCGTAAGTTCACATCTTCTCAGATTTCTACTCTTTTGTAGTCCTTGTAAAGATATAAAATTATGAGAACCACAACCGGTATCCAATACCCAAAAAATAGGTGTTGATAAATTAATATCAATAACATAAACATCTGAGACGGACGCTCCGCTTTCATTTGCCTTCTTGACTTTTTCAAGATAAATGGGGCAGTTCTTTTTACAATGACATGTCTTATTACAATGGAAACATTTTCCTTCCAGTGACTAGTCAAGGTAGTTTACGATGTTCAACTTGTCCTTGTCAAGGACCGATCACAATGATAACAATTTTTTATATGCCATAATAAGTCCACAATAATAAAATATGAATTTAGAGTACATTTACCAAGCTTTCTTATAAAAAGGACTTTATACTCCCACTACTTTTATTAAAATTAATAACCCTCAAATATTAATGTTGAAAATACTTTATGTAATGTTTATCTAATCGGTAAAGATCCAAATTTCATATTCTCTTAAGTCAGCATTGGCTTTTCTCTTAAGATTATGTTCTATCTAGTTAAGCAACACTTTCTAATTACATCTCATGTAATTCCTTCATTTGGTGAACAACTCTTGTTCATAATCATCTTATGATTATCCACATAACTAGCCTTTAGGTTTCTAATCCTATTAGAGTAACCTAGTTAAGTCTTTAATCAATGTTATAACCAATGAATATCATTTGCTTATTCTTCGTGTTTGGCCAAGATAGATACAAGTATCTCGCTTTAGCAGAACCTACATTGTATCGATCTAGACTTTAACGAGAGTTAATATTAGGAAGCAATAAAAGACTTAATATTTTATTAAGGGGTTTTGTGAATATTATCTCACCATTTAACATTTGATCTTATCAATTAGCTAGCATGCATCTCATACATTTATTTTAATATATGAATGCAAAAATTATAGCCCATATCTTAAGGTGGCCCGTCCCAAGCCAATAGAAGAACCAAATTATTCTAAGGATAAAAACACTTCTCAAGCATCTTTCTGTCGGTCCACACTTTTGTTCCTCTAGTCCATGCTTCGTCGTATAGATTACAATTTCAAAAACTCGTTTTACATACGAGGGAGTAAGATGAGAAGAGAATTACAATAGAAGTAGAGAAAGGCACGACACGTAGGCCATATTTATAAAAACTTATAAATAAAACTAAATGGCTATTGGGTTATCACCACACATTCCAAACACCGTGCATATCAAACATAATAAAGACGTGGTTTGTTATTAAGGTCTTACCGGATTGTTCCTACGCAAGTGTCAAGCCCCTTGTGGGGGACTAAGGGGCGGAGCCCCTTGCGGGGGTCCGGAGGGCCCACAGTCGCCTGCGAGGTTGTCGATGGCTAGTTAGAGGCGGGGAAAGTTTTAAAGATTAGCATCTTAATGGCTGTGTAAAAATCTCACGATTTGATAACTTTTATCAACATTGTCGTGTTTTTCATGACTTTAAAATCCACGAGATTTTTACTAAAACAACTCTTATGACATTCCTGCATGAAATCTATAGACTAACCATTAGTCTAATATATAACTATAATCCGTGTATGTTAACACTTAACATCTAAAACCCTAAAACTCAATATTGAATATGTTAACAATTAACATATAATATTTCAAACCCTATTGACAAAGATCCTGATGATTAACTATTAATCATCGATCTTAGGAACATCTTTTAACTAGATTAACAAATTAATCGTGATTGAATATATTTGCTCTTACAAATATCATATATTCGCTAAATAAATTGAAAAATAACATTATCTCATACAATTACATCACCCAAGTAATTAAAACCCGAATCTGTATCGTACAAGTTGCTCTAATACCACTACTGGGTCACGCAGGTACACCCATGGCGCAACAAAAAAATTATCTGGTGATTACCACCAGATATCCATGTACGAGGAACGAATCGGGGTGAATAAGGGTGAAGAATTACCTGTTTAAAATCTGGAATTCTAAATTTGGAGGAGATAGATATCCAATCACGATTCTACGATGTCGATTCCTAAGACACAACAACAACGCTCTGACCTCTACGTAGTTCACCCAGTTGAAACAAGCATATAAAACTCTCTAAACTATTTAGATGGTTTTTCCAAAAGCATTAATGATTGCTAGATCTCTCATGCCTTTATATAGCGTTTGAAATCCTAATTTAACTCATTTTAGGATTTTAATATATATATATATATATTAATATATACAATCCTAATTTAACTTTAACTAGGATTTTAATATATATATATATATATATTAAATATATATAATCCCAATTCAACTTAATTAGGATTTCAATATATATATATATATATATATATATATATTAAATATATATAATCTCAATTCAACTTTAATTAGGATTTTAATAGATATATTAAATATATATAATCTCAATTTAACTTAATTTGGATTTCAATATATATTAATATATATCATCCCAATTCAACTAATTAGGATTTTAGTATATATATTAATATATATATAATATCAATTCAACTTTAATTAGGATTTCAATATATATTAATTTAAATCGAATTATATTATTTATATATTAAAAGAGTCATAATTACAATAATTATTTTCTTTTAATATTTATTCAATAGTTAAATTACATATATATCAAGTATATATTAATTTAACAAAATTCGTGTACAACAAATTTGTACATATTTAATTCGCTTAATATAAGCTCATTTCAACTGTGGACGTGACCCTATAGGTTCATGTAACGTTAGTAGTGAATATTAGAACATTTTTAATATTACAAATAATGAGTGACATCTAGCAATATGTCATTGTCACCTAAGTTACAAGAAATCATGAATCGGCATAAGCTTTTCGTGATTAACTCTTTTTCATGTATTACATTATTTTGTCTTTTATATCTAGATTGGACACAAGTCATGGAACAGTCACACTTGTATAGTCTATCTAATATTTCTTGATATCTTGAGTAGACTATTATAAACGAATAACTATGATATCTCATATTAACTTATTCGAGCATGGCCATGCATTTCTGGTCTCACTCAATCAAGTGGCCTACAATATTACTCATATTATGTAGGAGGGACAAATCCTATCTTGATCAACCATATCCCACTACATAGATTGTGACATATCCAATATCAGTCTTTATAGAGTAGTCAGTTACAACACACGTTTGACTGTATCAAAATATGTCACTAACGATATTGAAATAATGATGATCTCAAGTCTGAGGATCATACATGTAGTTATCACTAAGAGCAATGTTGTGACTGTCACATAATAATCCAAGAAACATGTTAATAGCGGGTTAGTCCAGTATGTCGTTCTCTAACACATGCTTATGTATTAATTTTGACATCTCCATGTCAATGACAACACTTTGTCATCAATCAAATACATATTAGTCTTAATGCATTATTGTTGTAAATTCCCACAATAATACTCGACTAAGGGTATTTAAGAATAACCATATTATTCTAAGGACTTATTATAATTTAGTCTATTTATGCACGCAGAATTGTAACTGAAAATAATAATGGCAATGCCTCTTTATGAATGAACAAGGTAAAAACAAATGTCATTTACAATCATCTTATGATTGTTATTTGGGCATACTCTAACAACACATGCATATCCATTCGATTAAATTTGAATTTTTGGTTCCCTTGTAGCTAAAAATGTCATTTTTCGTCAAGGGGTATCAATACGGGGTATCGCATATCGATACGAGTATCAGTGGCAGCATTTTGGTTCAAGTTCACATGTACTGATATGGATTAGGGATCGTTATGGTTAAAACCCGTTCCGGTATGTGGTTTCCATACGCACTTTAAGCGTATCGGTACACGTAGCCGTTGGAGCCTTAAATGAGTCATTAAAAGGGTTTTCATAAATCAAATTAAATTTTACCTTTTTGCTAAAAACCCTAGGTCGTTTTTCATCTATAAAAACCCTTCAAATCTTTTGTTTTTCTCACAAATCATCAAAAATCTTTGGGGGCTTTTGGTTTTAACATCAAACCCAAGTTTACATCTTCAAGTTTTGTGCAAACCGTCCCTTCATTCAGCCATTCTCAAGGTATAAACCCTACTTTCTTTATTTTTTATTTCTTTTATATTTATACACTTTTTATGTTTCAAAATTATAAATCTAATGTGTAATATTTTACAAAAAATTCTTTCAAAATTAATTTTTTTTGTTCGAATATAAAATTATACTCGTATATTTTTCTTTATTGTTTTTCAGTATTATTTTCACCAAAAATTTTCCTATACTTGTATATGATTTTTAAGCTATACAACATATTTTTTTAATACCTTGATCATTGGATTGATTTATTGGATTGAATGTGATGTTTGTGCATACATTGCTTTGTGGTTTAAAATGTTCAAGTTTTTTATTATGGGTCCTAAGAAAGGAGAAAGAAAGGAGATCGCATCTAGCTCTTCCAATCCTAATCCTACCGAATCCAATCCCAAAAACAATGGTACAAAACCAAACCTTACCCAACTTTATTACCAATGTTTTAATGAATCGGGAAATCCAAATGCTTTGGATTGTTTTAAACGCTTTCAAAGCTTCAAAATTCGTCATGAACATGTTGTTTCCATACCGTTCATTACTTCCAATGAATTTAATTTTTGTTATCTTGATTTATTGAGGGAATAGAAGATCGTGCCTTTTTTAAGTATACCCGACATTCTTTATAAAAGCTTTGTCCTTATATTTTACTCTAATGCCGGTGTGCTTACAATCAAGAGAAAACTGAGGTTATAGCACTCAAGTCTTATCTTATGGGAAAAACTTTCCGTCTTGATTCTAAAATTATAGCCGATCTTTTGGGGATGGATGATACAGGTTTAGATGATGAAAATTCTTTTCCTCAACTCTATAATGGCTACGTAACCGTATTAGATGCCCATGAGCGTTTCCTTTACTCTCTCATCACTTGGTGGTTTTTTCCATCTGATGGTAAGTGGTCCACGGTTCGTCAAGTTGTTGATTTTTGGCTCCATTATTTCTGTGAGGGTGTACGTACAAACCTAGCCCAAATTATGTTTGCTGAATTAGTGTACCTTGTCTAAATCTTCTACACCTCCCTAGTCACATCTTTCACCTATGGTACCTCCGTGAGGTATATGTTTCACAAGCTTGATATCAGTTGCTCCTATGATCTTGCTTCGCCTCTCACCGACCCTATTGATGATCATTCTCTCCATCGAGCAAAGTTCACCATCTACAAGTACAAATCCTCCAGTTGTTCCGGACGCTCCGGTTGCTCAACCTTCCCTAGATGCTGTCATGGCCTACCTTGATGGGAAGTTTGCCACCTTGAACTCTCGCTTTAACGCCATCAATACAAGGTTGGATTCTAGATTTGATCTTTTGGATACTCGTTTCACTTCTTTAGAATCTAGAGTTACCTTCATGGAAAATCGTCAAGCTTCAATGGATATGACCCTTACCGCGTTTCATAGAGAATGGTGTGGTCATGCTCTTGGTGATGATCATGAGGAAGATGAAGACGAGGATGATGAAGATGATGATGCTCCTTAGGCTTTTGCATCTCATATCATATTAGGTTTTGAGTTTTATGCACCTATGTTCTTTATTTGAGTTCCTATGACTTTATGTTATTTGCTTTTGGATTATGTTTTTTTGTTTAAGTTTGATTATTATGTTACTTTGAACAATGCTTTGAATTTATAATATTTATGTTGTTTAATTATGCTTGGAGTTATTTATTGCTTTATATATTTGCCCTATTGATTTTGATCTAACAAAAAGGGGAGGGGAATTGAGATTAAATTTTCAAAAGGTTTTCAAAATAAACTATCTTTTAGCCTTAAAGAAATAGGGGGTATCTTTTTTTTCAAAAGACTTAAAAATCTAATTTGGTTTTGTTATATCAAAAAGGGGGAGACTGTAAAACCAATATTTGATTTTGATATAACATTTGAATTTCAAGAACCAATTTATAAAATTAGATAAATTTTTAAGTACTCAAAAAGTCTCACAAAATGACAAGGATTTGAACTTCAAAGTGTTTCTTAGTCAAAAACTAAAACCCCAAATATTTTCCAAGTATTTTTATACTCAAATAGCTAAATTTGGCCCAAGCGTATCGATACACCCTTGGTCATACCGATACGAGTTTTAGCTATTGGAAATCATTTTATACTTCATGGCTATTGGGTGCCGATACGCATATAGTCGTATCGGTACGCCATTCAACTTGGGAACAAATTTTGCTTTGAGTATCGGTATGCCTTTATGCGTACCAATACAGGGTTTTTAGATTTTCCAAATCTTTTGCATTTAATATTTGATTGTTGCCTTGTCAGTTTATTGGAACCATAACTTTGAAAATCTGTTATAGCATACTGAGACCCTTATAAGCGTATCGATACGAGTTTTGCTACACGAGTTAATAGGGTTCTAGGGAGCAAGACTAGTATTGATACGGTACGGACTGTACTGGTACGTCTTTGTAAAATCAAATATCCGTATCGATATGGAATTTCGCGTATCGATGCCACTTTTTACAATGATTATTTCCTCTTTTGGCAGGTACCGATACGGCAGGCCGCGTACCAATGCCGACTGTTGGTAGACAGCATTTATTGCGGGAAAAATGCAACCCAACGGCTCTATTCAATATTCCAACCACCCAAATGGTTAGAAATCAATGAAAGGGTATATAAACAAGTCTCCAAAGCTACAACAACAACTATTAATCAAGTCAAAAGCATTCAAGCACATATCCAACATTCTTTGAGCTATTAGAGTCAAATTCTTATAACCCACTTGAGAGAGCTAAATTGTAATCTTTTGATTCAAGTTTTAGGTTTGACTGAGCTTTGTAATTGGGCAAACATTTACCTTTGAGAGGATTTCTACGTTTGATATTTCTTTTCTTGTAAAAGAGTGTTTTATCAAAGCTTTGGGGTAGAAACTTTGAGTGTGTAGAGGTTTTCTCTTGAGCCTAGAAAAGGGGAGAAATTCTTAGTGAATTTGGGTAAATTCTTAGTGGGAAGCTAAGGTAGTGGATGTAAAACTTGTTAGAAGGTTGAACTACTATAAATCTCTTGTGTCTCAAATTTTCTATCTTTCCAATTTGCTTCCAATCATTTTTTTAAATTGCCAATTCACCCCCTCTTGGCCACACTCCATCGATCGACCATCCAAACACTTTTCCTTCAAAATAGATACATAAAGTGTATATATTTTCTTCATTTAAATTCTTAAAAGTTAAAATGTAGCATTGGTTGAAAAATACGTTAAATATTTATTTTGATAAAAAATATCATAAGTACCTATTTTGACAAAAAAATATTTTAAGTACCTATTTTAACGAAAAAGTATACTTTAAGTAATTTTTTTGATTAAAAATATTTTAGGTACCTAAATAAAGAATTAGTATATTTTAAATATTTATTTGTGATATAAGCCTAATTATTTTAACAGAGTGGATAGAGTTTTTATTTTAGGGTAAATTACAATAATAGTTATCAAATGCTCATATATGAAACAGCTATTTGTGCCTAATTCGTTCACGTTTAATTTAATTCTTGAGTTGAAAAAGGATGAGATCCCGATAGAAAGGAGCAGAAGGATTCATGTACTACGTATGTGCATGTTCTAACCTAGACGACAAAGTAATTTTGATGAATACGAAATCATTTTCTATCGTCTAAGTGTTTGATTTAAAAGTAACTCAGATGTCAAATTAAGACTTCATAAAGGAAGCAATCTAAAGCTAAACATACCCAATATTTAAAACAAAAACCTTTTTTACTTTTTTTTGTAAGAAGGAAGAAACTAAAACTAAGAAGCAAATACTTTCCAAAGCTATAAGTTGAACTTTCAAAAAATAAAATGATTTCATAAATAAATGGTAAGTCTACGGTACAATAGTTTAATATGCGGTTAAATAAAATACAATTGAAATGTTAAAAAATACAAAATTTAAAGTGGGTAACTGAAATGTAATATTTTTATAACATTTTAAGTTTCGTATTTTCTAACATTTTTAATTGTGACATTTTTTAATCATATATAAATTCATTCAATCGATGTTAATAAAATGTTAATAAGAGAACTAAAATAGTAAAAAATAATGCAAGGAATAAAGTTGCACGTACAAATGGAATGAAGAGTCCTCAGAGGTGACGAAAGTAATAAATGGCGATGAGAGAAGAGGAGAAGAATAAATTTGGGCAAGAAAAGAGTTATTTGTCACAGTCCAAAATTTTATACTTCTCTTGGAAGAATAAAGATATTGGTAGAAAATTTAAAAACATTAAAGGAATTCTGAAACTCTACAGAAAAATTTAGAACACTTTGAAATGTTCTAGAATACTATGGAATGCACTAAAAGATTCTAAAAGGCTCTAAAAAATTTAGAAGGTTCTTAAACATTCTAGAAGATCTAGAACATTGTTAACTCCTAGAAAGTATTGATTTTTATGCATATTTCACAATGCTTTTGCTTGTCTTTAGGTATAGATGTTTGCATTTAGTTGTTAAAATCATGCATTTGCATAAGGAGTTAGGGAGTTTGTATTTTGCCAGTGTGAAGGGTTGTTTTGCTAGCATTGATGCAGGTCAGGAGCAGGGCAGGCTTAGTAGATTAGTTCAGTCGCAGGAAGCAGGAAAGCATAAGAGAATTGCTGAGTTGCAGTTGGCAAAGTTGGACCAGAGATTGCCAAGCTCGGTTGGCATAAAAGTGAAGTTAGATGTCTGGTCAAAGAAGTCGTTGAACCTAGTACACGTCGGCCCTAAAATTCAAAATAAAGATAATATGATGACGCGCTTTATCCTAAGTGCTGAATCAAAATTCAAATTCAAACCCATTCTAGGGTTATCCATGTGTGCCTATTTAAGGTAAGTGATCTAATAACTTGCGAGAGAGCACGGTGGTGGAAGAGGAAGCCATAGGCTGTGTGGTTCGACCAACCTAGACCGAGAGCTTGAAGCCATTAAAGGGCTGCATCGACGGATCTCTTTCTTGCCCATTCTCTTATTTTTATTTTTATTTAAGTGATCATGTGGAGATACGATGATATTTTGTGAATGAAACCCCCAACCATGAACTAAGCTTTTACAGTTGGTTGGAGATGTTTGCATTTAACGATTTGTTTATGTTTGGTTTTTAATAATTAGAATACCTTGGCATAGGTTTCTATCTAGCTATTACTTCAGTTTTCTAAATTCTTTGTCATACGACAATTGGCATTGTTTGCTTATTACACCTTAATATCTTAACAGGCATGAAGGGTAACGATTAGTTATCAGATACTAAGGAAAGAAGCTTCGACAGAAGATGAGCTTTTTGACAGAAGATGTTCAAGTAAATGAGCTTTTTGACAGAAGATGTTCAAGTAGATAAGCTTACTTCAGGAGTGAATCTACCCCTTAGGAGTATAGGTTGAAACTTAATCAAGTTAATTAATGAAAAACTTCACTATAGACATATAAGGGTTCAACAAGCTTAACGTAGGGCATTGCCATCGATAGAGGCAATGCCACTCTTAAAATTTGCTCGGCAAAAAATCCAAGGCATGACGTTACTAATAGTTGGCATTACTAGCGTAAAAATTGGGCATCCCTTGCCAACACTAATCACTCATTTGAAAACTTCCTTTTGCCAACTTGTTTTTACTTCATTGCATTCCTTTAAGTTATTTTATAAAACAAACCTTCAAATCAATCCAACATGTTTCCCTTGAAAAGTAAATAATTAAAACAATTAAATTCTTGGTCAATCCTTGTTGATACGATACTCAGCTCATTGTTGTATTACTTGCTAACAATGTATACTTGCACATAAAAGACTCATTCTTAGCATTATTTCTCAATTATTTTCATTGCATTTCCACTCTTTTGCCAAGCGTTAACAAAGTCGGCAAGTTTTTAGCACCATTACCAGGGATAGCAACGGAGTTTATTATTTTGATTTACTTGTTTTGTTTTGTTTTATTAATTTGCTATGTTTGGTGTATGAGCAGGAACCGCCTTAAGACGGAAGATTGACCATACAACCTAGAAATTGAACGAACCTTACACAGATTGAAAAAGAAAGTTTGAGAAACTGCTCATCAAGGTGATGGAGGAGTAGATGGTGTTCAAAACAACCAGGATCCACCAATACAAAATGGGATACAGGCTGCCCCTGTTGCCCATGCTATTGTTGTGGAAGAAGAAAAACATATTAGAGAGCACTTGGCACCAAATATGGACAATCTAATGTTAGGCCTAGTTGGTCTAAAGGTAAGCACAACTAATTTCAAGCTTAAATCGGTAATGATTCAGACTCTTTTGAATGTAGGACAGTTTGATGGATCACCTACTAGAGACCCAAGGCAACACTTGAAGCAATTCATGGAGGTTTGCCAACTATTTTAGCAAGCAAGAGTGTCTGAGGATACAGTGAAGCTGAAATTATTCACATTTTCCCTGAGAGATAGAGAAAAATTGTGGCTAAGCTCATTGCCACTTGGTTCAGTTACTACATGGGCAGATTTATGCCAGAAGTTTCTATTACAATTTTACCCGCCTAAACTCAATGTCAGGCTGAGGAATGAGATCACGACATTTAGACAGGCTGATGACAATACCTTATATGATGCCTGGGAGATAATCAATGACCTATTGAGGAGTTGCCCTATGTATGGATTCCCTAATTGGACCCAGATAGAGACCTTCTGTAATGGACTCAATGCACATGTCAGGGTTGTAGTTGATGCTTCGGCAAATAGTTCACTTTTAGACAAGAATTATACGGAGGCATTTGACATCCTTAAAAGGATTGATGCCAACGATTTCCAGTATCTTACTGACAGACTAGGGGCGAGGACAAAAACAACTAGAAAATTGGAGCTTAATGCGCTGACATCCATCAACGCTCAAATTTCCAATCTTACTAGCATTGTGAAAACTTTGCAAAAGAGTAATGAACCCCAAGAAGTGAAGGCATTATAACCATTTTCCACGATTTGTGGAGAGGATCATCATATGGATGATTGCCCAGTAAACCCTGAATCGGTAAATTTTGTTGGCAATTTTAATCGAAATTTTAACCCACGTTCTAATACTTGCAATGCAGGTTGGAAGCACCACCTAAATTTTGCTTGGACAAACCAAGGTAGTAACCAATTCAATGCCCAACGGTAGAACAATGCACCGCTAGGTTTCAACCAGAATGTCATGCTATAGAGATCCCAGAACAATTTCCAACAATGGTAGAGATCCAACCAATGGAACACTCTCACTGATTACATGGAAAGAAATGATGCAATTGTCCAGAGTTTGGCAGCGTCAATGCGAAACTTGGAAGTTCAACTAGGGTAGATTGCCAACGCACTTAGAAATCGACCCCAAGGAGCTCTGCCAAGCGACACGAAAGAGGCTCGGCATAAAGGGAATGAACAATGCAAAGAAGTAACTCTTCAGAGTGGCAAACAATGCGAGACTAATAAACCTGTTAAGCATTCAGTTAATTGTCAAGCTAAAAAGTTGATGCCAACAGATGACCCCAAAGAAGCAGAGAAAGAAGAAACGAAAGCTGATGATGCCAAACAACAATCTGATGTTGGACCATTATCTGATGCCAGACAAAAACCAGATGCCAACACCACCTTGGCAAAACCAATGGAGCCGACATTCGTTTATCCACCACCACATTTTCCATATAGACTCCAAAAGCATAAGCAAGACCAACAATTTAAGCGCTTCTTAGAAGTTCTTAAACAATTGCAAATCAACATACCTTTACTAGAAGCTCTTGAGCAGATACCCAACTATGTCAAATTCATGAAAGAAATCACGTCCAAAAGGAGGAAATTGGGTGATTTAGAGACTGTAGCTCTTATAGAAGGATGCAGTGCCATGATACACAATCGATTGCCATTGAAGTTGAAAGATTCGAGAAGTTTCACTATTCCCTATACCATTGGCAATAGATTCATGGGCAAGGCACTGTGTGACTTAGGAGCCATCATCAATTTGATGCCAATGTCAGTTTTCAAAAAGCTTGGCATAGAAGCAAGGCCTACCACAGCAACACTTCAGCTGGCCGATCGATCTTTTGCACATCCTAAGGATAAGATTGAGGATGTGTTGGTAAAGGTATACAAACTTATTTTCAGCTGATTTTATCATTTTAGATTATGAGGCAGACGTTAATGTCCTAATTATATTGGGTAGACCATTCCTTGCCACAGGTAGGGCCTTGATTGATGTTCACAAGGGTGAACTTGCAATGCACATGAATGATCAACATGTTGCATTTAATGTGTTTCAAGCTCTTAAATACGTAGATGAACCTGAGGAATGCCAAGCTGACAAGATGATAGAGTCTATTTTCACTATGAACGTGGCACAGATTTGCCAAGACCGAAATTGTGATGCCGGAGAACTGGATGATAAAGATAAGTTGAGTGAAGAATCTGAAGGATCAATCTTGGAGACTAAAGATGTGAGCTATTTTGAACAACTAGAGCCACTAGATTTGGTTGGCAAAGAGATCAAGGCACCTAAGCAATCAATTGGGGAGCCACCAGAATTGGAGTTGAAACTATTACCAGACCACCTCAAGTATGTTTATTTAGGTAATAACTCAGCTTTTCCAGTGATCATTGTTGTTGATCTCACTAATGATCATGAGGAAAGATTATTGGAAATATTAAGCAATTATAAACAATCTTTGGGGTTTACATATAAAGAATGATCCCAACTATTTGTATTCACAAAATCATTTTGGAGGAGAACCATGGCAAAACCATTAAAGGCCAGAGAAGACTGAACCCGAGAATGAAAGAGGTGGTGAAGAAATAGATCATAAAATGGTTGGATGCCAGGATAAGTCATCCCATTTCTGATAGCTTGTGGGTTAGCCCAGTGCAATACATGCCAAAGAATGGTGGCATGATTGTGGTACAAAATAGCAAAAATGAGTTGATACCCTCTAGGACAGTCATAGGCTGAAGAGTGTGCATGGATTATAAGAGGCTAAACAATGCCACACGGAAGGACCACTTTTCATTGCCCTTCATCGACCAGATGATGGACAGGTTGGCAAGTAAGACATTCTATTTCTTCTTGGATGGCTACTAAGGCTATAACCAAATTACCATCGCCCTAGATGACCAAGAGAAAACCATGTTCACTTGTTCATATGGGACATTCACTTTTAGAAAAAATACCTTTTGGGTTGTGTAACGCACCGGTAACGTTTCAACGTTGCATGACGTCCATTTTTTCGACATGATAGAAAATAAATTGGAAGTGCTCATGGGTGATTTCTCATTGTTTGGAAAAACATTCGAGGAATGTCTTCAAAGTTTAGAGCACGTTTTGAAGAGATGTGTTGTGACTAACCTGGTCCTGAATTGGGAAAATGCCACTTCATGGTGAATGAGGGCATAGTTCTTGGGCACAAAGTGACCAAGAGAGGATTAGAGGTTGACAAAGAAAAAGTTGAGGTAATCAAGCAATTGCCAAATCCTACAAGTATAAAAGGTGTAAGATTTTTTTTGGGACACACAATTTTTTACCTTTGTTTCATTAAAGAATTTTTAAAAATTTCTAAACCTTTGTGCTTACTTTTGGAATAATATATTGCTTTTGCATTTGATGATTCTTATCTAAGAGTGTTTTAGGAACTTAAAGAAAGACTGATTAATGCCCCTAAAGTTGTGGCACCGGATTGGAATGAGCCATTCGAGCTCATGTGCGTTGCCAAAGACTATGCCGTTGGAGCTGTGTTAGGACAAAGTTGTGGCAAAGTTTTCCATACCATCTACTATGCCAGTCGGACGCTAAAAGGAGCATATCTTAATTATTCCACAACTGAGAAAGAATTTCTTGCGGTTGTCTTTGCATTTGACAAGTTCAGATCCTACTTGATAGGTAACAAGGTTGTGGTATACACAGACCATTTAGCATTGAAGTATCTCTAGGCCAAAAAGGGTGCCAAGCCAGTACCGATCCGATGGACGCTTCTACTACAAGAATTTGATCACAAAATATAAGACAAGAAGAGAAGTGAGAGCTTGGTAGTTGACCACCTATCACGACTAGATCATCACCGAGAGGATGGTAAGACCGTTGTCATGAGGGATGAATTCTCATATGAGTATTTACTTGCAATCAAAGTTATGCCATGGTACGCTGACATAGTCAACTACCTAGTAAGCAATATTTTGCCACCAAATCTGGCAAGCAATGCCAGGAAACGATTTATGTAATGCCCTGATTTTGGGCCTAGAGGTTTGTAGGTTGATTAGACGGTTCGGTGGACCGAGTTAGAAATTTAAGTAGAATTTAGGATTTAAATCAGATTAAATATTTTTGAGTGAGAAAATATTTAGGAAAAATATCTAAAAATATTTATGTATTATATGGAAATTTTTGGTAAAAGCAATTTTGGAAAATGAGGTTTGGAAATGTGGCATTTTAGCTAGTGACCAAAATGTAAAGATTGAAAACTATTTTTAGTGATTGTTTTGTAAAAGAGTCAAAACTTTGAATATTTAAGGAGCTAATTTACCTAAAGGTTTTAATCAGGCTTTTCCCTTAATTAATTCTATTTTAAATTGGTTTTTAATTAGAAATTAATGGGAAATAAAAGGAATTTGATAAAAATGAGTTTATTTGGTTAAAATCACTTTTCTTACGTAACTACTTTTGCTCTCAATTTTCTCTCCATTTTCTCAGCATCCAAACTACATTTTCAACACCGAAATGATCAGAGATTGATTCTCTTGATTTCTCTTTTTGATTCCTCCATTACTGCTCTTGATTTCTACATCAAACCTTGGATATTTTATTCAAATCTTGCCAATTAAGGATAAAGTCAAGTGTTAGAGGTGATCTTCGTTTCTCTCCTCTAATAAAATGTTCTTTATTGAAACTCCCAAGTTCTTGACTCTTTATAAATGTTTTCTATTGAGTTTTAATGATTTAATTATGGAATTTAGTTAAATCAAGGTTTATTTGATGAGGTTATGTGTTTTTCAAATTGGATCTATTTTGTTGGGTTCTTGATTGATTTTAAACGATATTTTAATTTCTATAATGTTAATATATTGATTTTAATATTGGAATCCCGAGGCTATGTGAATCTCTAATTTTCTAGGTTGCTAGTTATGTGTTTTTGAAGATTTGTGGAGGTTTAATGTATGTTGGAGGTATAAGGATTGTTTTTGGATGTCAATTGAAGTTAATTGATGGATTCAATATTAAGGTTTTGTCTGGGTAATGTTTGGATGATATGTGACGGTGTTCTCGGTTGTTTTCGGGTAGCGATTGATGGTTTTAGTGATACGAAGTTGAGGAGTTGTGTTTCTAGGATTATGAATGCATGATGATGCATTGATACTCTGTTTTATGTGATTAAAATAGGGGAGAGTTATCCTAAGGCTGTTGGTGAAGCTTCGGAGGCTTCGGACGCTTGTTCTCGCAATGGCGAATAAAGCTTTTCGTTGTCGGTGAGTGAGAATGTGGATTTCAGCTTTGAAATGGTTTAAAGGTTATATTGGGGGTTTAAACATAGCTTGAAACACTGGTTTAAAATCGAACATAAGTAGAAAGAGATTTCTCCATCGGTCGTGCTTTTACGAAATGGATTTTATACACTTGTTTTGATTGACATGGTACCTAATATATGTTGGGTCACGCCGGTACACCCCATGGCTCAGTGGAAAAATTATCCAGCGATTACCACCAGAGATCCATGTAAGATGAACGAATCAGGGTAATAAGGGTGAAGAATTACCTGTTTAAAATTCGGAATTCTAAATTTGGAGGAGATAGATATCCAATCATGATTCCACGATGTCGACTCCTAAGCCGCAACGATAACGCTCCGACCTCTACGTAGTTCACCCAATTGAAACGAGCATATAAAACTCTTTAAACTATTTAGACGGTTTTTCCAAAAGCATTAATGATTGTTAGATCTCTCATGCCTTTATATAGCCTTTGAAATCCTAATTCAACTCATATTAGGATTTCAATATATATATATATATATATTAATATATATAATCCTAATTTAACTTTAATTAGGATTCTAATATATATATATATTAAATATATATAATCCCAATTCAACTTAATTAGGATTTCAATATATATATTAAAGATATATAATCCAAACTCAACTTTCATTAGGATTTCAATATATATATATATAATCTCAATTTAACTTAATTAGGATTTCAATATATATTAATATATATAATCCCAACTCAACAAATTGGGATTTTAATATATATAATCTCAATTCAACTTTAATTAGGATTTCAATATATATATTAATTTAAATAGAATTATATTATTTATATATATTAAAAGAGTCATAATTACAATAATTTTTTCTTTTAATATTTATCCAATAGTTAAATTATATATATATACCAAATATATATTAATTTAACTAAATTCGTGTACAACAAATTTGTACATAAATAATTCGTTTAATATATGCTCATTTCAACCGTGGGTGTGGCCTTGTAGGTTCATGTAATGATAGCAGTAAATATTAGAACATTTCTAATATTACAAACAATGAGTGACATCTAGCAATATGTCATTGTCACCTAAGTTACAAGAAATCATGAATCGACGTAACTTTTTCGTGATTAACTATTTTTTCATGTATTGCATCATTTTGTCCTTTATATCTAGATTGAAAACAAGTCATGGAACAGCCACACTTGAATAGTCCATCTAATATTTCTTGATATCTTGAGCGGACTATTATAAACAAATAACTATGATATCTCATATCAACTTATTCGAGCATGGCCATGCATTTCTAGTCTCACTCAATCAACTGGCCTACGATATTACTCCTATTGTGTAGGAGGGACAAATCCTATCTTGATCAACCATATCCCACTACCTAGATTATGATATATTCAATATCAGTCTTTATAGAGTAGTCAGTTACGACACACGTTTGACTGTATCAAAATATGTCACTCACGATGTTGAAATAATGATGATCTCAAGTATGAGGATCATACATGTAATTATCACTATGAGCAATGTTGTGACTGTCATATAATAATCCAAGAAACGTGCTCATAGCGAGTCAGTCCAGTATGTCGTTCTCTAACACATACTTATGTATTGATTTTGATATCTCCATGTCAATGAAAACACTTTGCCATCAATCAACTACATATTAGTCTTAATGCATCATTGTTGTCCATTCCCACAATAATACTCAACTAAGAACATTTAAGAATAATCATATTATTCTAAAGACTTTATTATAATTTAGTTTATTTATGCACGTAGAATTGTAACTGAAAATAATAATGGCAATGCCTCTTTATGATTGAACAAGGTAAAAACAAATGTCATTTACAATCATCTTATGATTGGTCTTTAGGCATACTCTAACAATCCCCCGCTAGCACTAAGACCAATCACTCATGTATCTAATGCAAAGTGACTTAGTGTGGATCATGCTTCTGCTGCGTTAGAGGCTTTGTCAGTAGATCGACAATGTTATCATCTGTTGGTACTGTACATGTTTCCACATCTCTTTGATTTATAATTTCTCGAATGAGACGGTGACGCCTAAGTATGTGTTTAGATCATTGGTGAGATCTAGGTTCTTTTGCTTGTGTGAAGGCTCCGTTGTTATCACAACATAGATCTATAGCATTCAAAATGCTTGCACAACCCCTAGTTTAGATATGAACTTCTTGATCCTAACACCCTCTTTTGCAGCATCGCATGTTATAGTATACTCGACTTTTGTTGTAGAATTAGCTACTGTATCTTGCTTTGAACATTTCCAGCACACAGCGCCTCCATTAAGGCAGAACACAAAACCCGATTGCGATCGTGAATCATCCTTATTGGTTTGAAAGATAACATCAGTATAACCTTTATACTTAGCTCTTCCTCACCTCCTTATATAAGGAATGTATCCTTAGTTCTTTTTAAGTACTTAAGGATGTTTTTAACTGTGACCCAGTGACCTTCACCGAGATCTACCTGGTATCAACTTGTCATACTTAAAGTGTTGTAACGACATCTTTTGAAATTTCTTTTAACATAGGTGTATCAAAGTATTTTTTAAAGAAGAATTCAGCTACTAATTATCCCCTAAATCAATTCCTTGAAATCTTAGCTTAAAATGGGGATTTCTTTTGAAATTTTGTTTCTTTAGAAAATCGATAAAAACTTGGAGTCGCCACCGGCCACTTGGATAAGGTAGGCCAAACACCACAAAACCATAGATTCGTTTTGAAAGGGTTCGGGAGTTGGTTACGTGTGGGGAAGGATTAGCATCCCCATCACGCCTGGTAACCGGTACCAAAATATTTGTTGCTTTTAATCGAAGGAAATTGTCGAAATTTGAAAGGAATTTAACTTGGTGACCTTAATTGAAAATTAACCTTAATCGAACGGGCTTTATCAAATTTACGGGTTCAAGTTAATTAGACATTTAATTAATAAGGTTGACGATACATTGAACCATAGATTAAACCGACATCGAATAAGCCCGATTGCCGTGTTAATTTATGGTTCGAATCCCGCACGTCACCTTTATGCATGATGCAAGCATTTTAAAATATGATGTAATGATTTGGTTAAGTTTTAATTTTACCTTGAGTCGGTAAGGGTTAATTCAAATATTTGGTCACCTCCTTTAAGCTTAGATTGTTGCGACACAAATATCGGAATTAATGAATACCTCCCTTTTTATGATTTAAATTAATTAACATGTAAATCAAATGGGCCAAATGATAACATATAAAATGAATGTCAAACAAAGACTTGAAAATTAAACACATAAAGGCCCACTAAAAGTCCTAACCTAAAAGGCCCAAATTATGGAAATTTAATTAGTGATTTAATTATTAAACAGGTGGTTCTAATGTTTAATCCTAAATTACTTAGCCCTAAACGACTAAAACTCTAACATATTATGAGATTTAATATGAGATTTAACATCGATCTAGGTTTGAAATTAATTTTATCATAAGAAACGTTCAATTAATTTTAATGAATTCTACATTTACTCTAATGAGCCAAGAGCAAATTAAAATACATTGAATTAATTTGAACCCTAATCTAACTAAGGCTCTAAAGGATCTAAACCTAGAATTAACTTAATTAATTTAAGGATCATGCCCTATGAGACACGCACGTGATCTAAATTAATTGAGTTAATCCTTTTAAACCAATCTAAAGCCCAAAAGCTATTAGCTAGGCCCAAGACCTAAGGCCCAAAACCTAAAGGCCCAAACCACTAACACTAGAAAACTTAACCAAGCCCATATATCACAAATGTATCACATATTGAAAATGTACATATTATATTCTTTTTATAAAAAGTACTACATAATTCATTATAAACACCCAAAAACCTATAATACTTTACTTTATACTTTTTTGAAACCATGTTTTCTATGTATATATTTATAAAACTATATGCTCTTTATAAAAGGTAAAATTGTATCATACATTTTTAGATAAACTATATATTATATCCTTTCAAAAATAAACTACATATTATAAACATTTTCGCACATATATCACACAAACACCATATATTAAAGGAAATAAAACATATGGTTTTTGAACAACCGTATATTAAAATAACGACCAAACCAACAGATTTAATCATAAAAACAAAAAATGTTAACAGGGTATGAACTGAAGTAAAAATGCATAGGATTAGGATTTTTAAACACTGGAATTTGGACGAAAACGTAGAGAAATAAAATAAAGGGATGGGACTTAAAAGAAAATGAGGACGCAATCGCAAACCGGCTAAAAATAACAGGGACTAAAATCATTAATAAAAAAGGCGGAATTGCTTGAGGGTGCGATTATACCATGCGGGAGGACTGATAGCGGTATTTAGACTTACGGAAGGACTAATCGTGCGATTATAGCAGGGCGGAGGTCCTTATTATGCTATTTCCCACTTTTAAAACGAAAAGGTTTATAAAATCCTTTTATTTCATTTCATTTCCCTTTTCAGAAAAAACAGAACCCCCCTTTTATAACAATGTTCATCGGTTCATCTAGGTTCTTGATGAACCTAGATTCTGGCGGTCCTCTGGCGCGAAACCTAGAATTCGGCCATCGAGCCACCGTGCTGACTGCCGTATGAAGGTGGCCGGTGAAGCCCAAAACCTTCAGAAAAACCCTTCTCAACCTTAGAAAATAGATCCTAGTTTTCCGAAACTCAAACCCTTCCCCTTTTAAAATTGGAAAATCAAACATGAAATCAAAACTTGAAACCAATTACACCACCATTCCCACGCTTCTATTTCACCATACACGACCTAGGGAGGTCGTAACGTTTGTCAACAATGGAAGGGGGCAGATTGACGCGAGAGGAGAGGAAAAACGACGAGGGTAAGAACCACAGAAACCCTAAATCTTTCTATTTTCTTTATGCACATGCTTTGAAATGTAAAAGGGAGATGTTTATACCTCTGTAAATGTGAGGTTTGCTGCCCCTTTGCTATTCCTTTTGATATTCCACTATGCCTCTTTGCTATTCCTTGGCAAAACTCTTCTGGCAACGTATTGCCAAGAATTCTTGGAATTGGTCTTCTGATCCTCTTGCTTCTTACTCCTGCGCTGCTCTACCAAGCCTGTAATGATGCCAACAAACAACCCTTCACACTGGCAAAGCACAAAAATTCCCTATTTCCTAACTCCTTACGCAAATGCATGAATTTAACTATTAAATGTACTTAAAGGGCTAGCAAAGGCTTTGTCAAATAATCATAAAACAGTACTATTGAGGAGTTAACATATGTGTTCCTATAGCTAATGCAACAACTCTTGCTCCATTACCAACTCGTAAGTTCACATCTTCTCAGATTTCTACTCTTTTGTAGTCCTTGTAAAGATATAAAATTATGAGAACCACAACCGGTATCCAATACCCAAAAAATAGGTGTTGATAAATTAATATAAAAAACATAAACATCTGAGACGGACGCTCCGCTTTCATTTGCCTTCTTGACTTTTTCAAGATAAATGGGGCAGTTCCTTTTACAATGACATGTCTTATTACAATGGAAACATTTTCCTTCCAGTGACTAGTCAAGGTAGTTTACGATGTTCAACTTGTCCTTGTCAATGACCGATCATAATGATAACAATTTTTTATATGCCATAATAAGTCCACAATAATAAAATATGAATTTAGAGTACATTTACCAAGCTTTCTTATAAAAAGGACTTTATACTCTCACTACTTTTATTAAAATTAATAACCCTCAAATATTAATGTTGAAAATACTTTATGTAATGTTGATCTAATCGGTAAAGATCCAAATTTCACATTCTCTTAAGTCAGCTTTGGCTTTTCTCTTAAGATTATGTTCTATCTAGTTAAGCAACACTTTCTAATTATGTCTCATGTAATTCCTTCATTTGGTGAACAACTCTTGTTCATAATCATCTTATGATTATCCACATAACTAGCCTTTAGGTTTCTAATCCTATTAGAGTAACCAAGTTAAGTCTTTAATCAATGTTATAACCAATGAATATCATTTGCTTATTCTTCGTGTTTGGCCAAGATAGATACAAGTATCTCGCTTTAGCAGAACCTACATTGTATCGATCTAGACTTTAACGAGAGTTAATATTAGGTAGCAGTAAAAGACTTAATATTTTATTAAGGGGTTTTGTGAATATTATCTCACCATTTAACATTTGATCTTATCAATTAGCTAGCATGCATCTCATACATTTATTTTAATATATGAATGCAAAAATTGTAGCCCATATCTTAAGGTGGCCCGTCCCAAGCCAATAGAAGAACCAAATTATTCTACGGATAAAAACATTCTCAAGCATCTTTCTGTCGGCCCACACTTTTGTTCCTCTAGTCCATGCTTCGTCGTATAGATTACAATTTCAAAAACTCGTTTTACATACGAGGGAGTAAGATGAGAAGAGAATTACAATAGAAGTAGAGAAAGGCACGACACGTAGGCCATATTTATAAAAACTTATAAATAAAACTAAATGGCTATTGGGTTATAACCACACATTCCAAACACCGTGCATATCAAACATAATAAAGACGTGGTTTGTTATTAAGGTCTTACCAGATTGTTCATACGCAAGTGTCAAGCCCCTTGTTGGGGACTAAGGGGCGGAGCCCCTTGCGGGGGACCGGAGGGCCCGCAGTCACCTGCGAGGTTGTCGATGGCTAGTTAGAGGCGGGGAAAGTTTTAAAGATTAGCATCTTAATGGTTGTGTAAAAATCTCACGATTTGATAACTTTTATCAACATTGTCGTGTTTTTCATGACTTTAAAATCCATGAGATTTTTACTGAAGCGACTCTTATGACATTCCTGTATGAAATCTATAGACTAACCATTAGTCTAATATATAACTATAATTCGTGTATGTTAACACTTAACATCTAAAACCCTAAAACTCAATATTGAATATGTTAACAATTAACTTATAATATTTCAAACCCTATTGACAAAGATCATGATGATTAACTATTAATCATCGATCTTAGGAACATCTTTTAACTAGATTAACAAATTAATCGTGGTTTAATATATTTGCTCTTACAAATATCATATATTCGCTAAATAAATTGAAAAATAACATTATCTTATGCAATTACATCACCCAAGTAATTAAAACCCAAATCTGTATCGTACAAGTTGCTCTGATACCACTACTGGGTCACGCAGGTACACCCATGGCGCAGCGAAAAAATTATCTGGTGATTACCACCAGATATCCATGTACGAGGAACGAATCGGGGTGAATAAGGGTGAAGAATTACCTGTTTAAAATCTGGAATTCTAAATTTGGAGGAGATAGATATCCAATTACGATTCTACGATGTCGATTCCTAAGACACAACAACAACGCTCTGACCTCTACGTAGTTCACCCAGTTGAAACAAGCATATAAAACTCTCTAAACTATTTAGATGGTTTTTTCCAAAAGCATTAATGATTGCTAGATCTCTCATGTCTTTATATAGCGTTTGAAATCCTAATTTAACTCATATTAGGATTTTTAATATATATATATATATTAATATATACAATCCTAATTTAACTTTAAGTAGGATTTTAATATATATATATTAAATATATATAATCCCAATTCAACTTAATTAGGATTTCAATATATATATTAAATATATATAATCTCAATTCAACTTTAATTAGGATTTCAATATATATATTAAATATATATAATCTCAATTTAACTTAATTTGGATTTCAATATATATTAATATATATCATCCCAATTCAACTAATTAGGATTTTAGTATATATATTAATATAAATATAATATCAATTCAAATTTAATAAGGTTTTCAATATATATTAATTTAAATCGAATTATATTATTTATATATTAAAAGAGTCATAATTACAGTAATTATTTTCTTTTAATATTTATTCAATAGTTAAATTACATATATATCAAATATATATTAATTTAACAAAATTCGTGTACAACAAATTTGTACATATATAATTCGCTTAATATAAGCTCATTTCAACTGTGGATGTGACCCTATAGGTTCATGTAATGTTAGTAGTAAATATTAGAACATTTTTAATATTACAAATAATGAGTGACATCTAACAATATGTCATTGTCACCTAAGTTACAAGAAATCATGAATCGGCATAAGCTTTTCGTGATTAACTCTTTTTCATGTATTACATTATTTTGTCCTTTATATCTAGATTGGACACAAGTCATGGAACAGTCACCCTTGTATAGTCTATCTAATATTTCTTGATATTTTGAGTAGACTATTATAAACGAATAACTACGATATCTCATATTAACTTATTCGAGCATGGCCATGCATTTCTGGTCTCACTCAATCAAGTGGCCTACAATATTACTCATATTATGTAGGAGGGACAAATCCTATCTTGATCAACCATATCCCACTACATAGGTTGTGACATATCCAATATTAGTCTTTATAGAGTAGTCAGTTACAACACACGTTTGACTGTATCAAAATATGTCACTCACGATATTGAAATAATGATGATCTCAAGTCTGAGGATCATACATGTAGTTATCACTAAGAGCAATGTTGTGACTGTCACATAATATTCCAAGAAACATGTTAATAGCGGGTTAGTCCAGTATGTTGTTCTCTAACATATGCTTATGTATTGATTTTGACATCTCCATGTCAATGACAACACTTTGTCATCAATCAAATACATATTAGTCTTAATGCATTATTGTTGTACATTCCCACAATAATACTCGACTAAGGGTATTTAAGAATAACCATATTATTCTAAGGACTTATTATAGTTTAGTCTATTTATGCACGCAGAATTGTAACTGAAAATACTAATGGCAATGCCTCTTTATGAATGAACAAGGTAAAAACAAATGTCATTTACAATCATCTTATGATTGTTATTTGGGCATACTCTAACAACACATGCATATCCATTCGATTAAATTTGAATTTTTGGTTCCCTTGTAGCTAAAAATGTCATTTTTCGTCAAGGGGTATTAATACGGGGTATCGCATATCGATACGAGTATCAGGGGCAGCATTTTGGTACAAGTTTACATGTACTGATATGGATTAGGGATCGGTATGGTTAAAACCCGTTCCGGTATGTGGTTTCCATATGCACTTTAAGCGTATCGGTACACGTAGCCGCTGGAGCCTTAAATGAGTCATTAAAAGGGTTTTCATAAATCAAATTAAATTTTACCTTTTTGCTAAAAACCCTAGGTCGTTTTTCATCTATAAAAACCCTTCAAATCTTTTGTTTTTCTCACAAATCATCAAAAATCTTTGGGGGCTTTTGGTTTTAACATCAAACCCAAGTTTACATCTCCAAGTTTTGTGCAAACCGTCCCTTCATTCAGCCATTCTCAAGGTATAAACCCTACTTTCTTTATTTTTTGATTTCTTTTATATTTATACACTTTTTATGTTTCAAAGTTATAAATCTAATGTGTAATATTTTACAAAAAATTCTTTCAAAATTGAATTTTTTTTGTTCGAATATAAAATTATACTCGTATATTTTTCTTTATTGTACCGAATCCTAATCCTACCGAATCCAATCCCAAAAACAATGGTACAAAACCAAACCTTACCCAACTTTATTACCAATGTTTTAATGAATCGGGAAATCCAAATGCTTTGGATTGTTTTTAACGCTTTCAAAACTTCAAAATTCGTCATGAACATGTTGTTCCCATACCGTTCATTACTTCCAATGAATTTAATTTTTGTTATCTTGATTTATTGAGGGAATAGAAGATCATGCCTTTTTTAAGTATACCCGACATTCTTTATAAAAGATTTGTCCTTATATTTTACTCTAATGCCGGTGTGCTTACAATCAAGAGAAAACTGAGGTTATAGCACTCAAGTCTTATCTTATGGGAAAAACTTTCCGTCTTGATTCTAAAATTATAGCCGATCTTTTGGGGATGGATGATACAGGTTTAGATGATGAAAATTCTTTTCCTCAACTCTATATTGGCTACGTAACTGTATTAGATGCCCATGAGCATTTCCTTCACTCTCTCATCACTTGGTGGTTTTTTCCATCCGATGGTAAGTGGTCCACGGTTCGTCAAGTTGTTGATTTTTGGCTCCATTATTTCTGTGAGGGTGTACATACAAACCTAGCCCAAATTATGTTTGCTGAATTAGTGTACCTTGTCTAAATCTTCTACACCTTACTTGTCACATATTTCACCTATGGTACCTCCGTGAGGTACACGTTTCACAAGCTTGATATCAGTTGCTCCTATGATCTTGCTTCGCCTCTCACCGACCCTATTGATGATCATTCTCTCCATCGAGCAAAGTTCACCATCTACAAGTACAAATCCTCCAGTTGTTCTGGACGCTCCGGTTGCTCAACCTTCCCTACATGCTCTCATGACCTACCTTGATGGGAAGTTTGCCACCTTGAACTCTCGCTTTAACGCCATCAATACAAGGTTGGATTCTAGCTTTGATCTTTTGGATACTCGTTTCACTTCTTTAGAATCTAGAGTTACCTTCATGGAAAATCATCAAGCTTCAATGGATATGACCCTTACCGCGTTTCATGGAGAATGGTGTGGTCATGCTCTTGGTGATGATCGTGAGGAAGATGAAGACGAGGATGATGAAGATGATGATACTCCTTAGGCTTTTGCATCTCATATCAAATTAGGTTTTGAGTTTTATGCACCTATGTTCTTTATTTGAGTTCCTATGACTTTATGTTATTTGCTTTTGGATTAAGTTTTTTTTGTTTAAGTTTGATTATTATGTTACTTTGAACAATGCTTTGAATTTATAATATTTATGTTGTTTAATTATGCTTGGAGTTATTTATTGCTTTATATATTTGCCCTATTGATTTTGATCTAACAAAAAAGGGAGGGGAATTGAGATTAAATTTTCAAAAGGTTTTCAAAATAAACTATCTTTTAGCCTTAAAGAAATAGGGGGTATCTTTTTTTTTCAAAAGACTTAGAAATCTAATTTGGTTTTGTTATATCAAAAAGGGGGAGACTGTAAAACCAATATTTGATTTTGATATAACATTTGAATTTCAAGAACCAATTTATAAAATTAGATAAATTTTTAAGTACTCAAAAAGTCTCACAAAATGACAAGGATTTGAACTTCAAAGTGTTTCTCAGTCAAAAACTAAAACCCCAAATATTTTCCAAGTATTTTTATACTCAAATAGCTAAATTTGGCCCAAGCGTATCGATACACCCTTGGTCATACCGATACGAGTTTTAGCTATTGGAAATCATTTTATACTTCATAGCTATTGGGTACCGATACGCGTATAGTCGTATCGGTATACCATTCAACTTGGGAACAAATTTTGCTTTGAGTATCGGTATGCCTTTATGCGTACCAATACAGGGTTTTTAGATTTTCCAAATCTTTTGCATTTAATATTTGATTGTTGCCTTGTCAGTCTATTGGAACCATAACTTTGAAAATCTGTTATAGCATACTGATACCCTTATAAGCGTATCGATACGAGTTTTGCTACATGAGTTAATAGGGTTCCAGGGAACAAGACTAGTACTGATACGGTACGGACCGTACTGGTACGTCTTTGTAAAATCAAATATTCGTATCGATATGGAATTTTGCGTATCGATGCCACTTTGTACAATGATTATTTCCTCTTTTGGCAGGTACCGATACGGCAGGCCGCGTACCAATACCGACTGTTGGTAGACAGCATTTATTGCGGGAAAAATGCAACCCAACGGCTCTATTCAATATTCCAACCACCCAAATGGTTAGAAATCAATGAAAGGGTATATAAACAAGTCTCCAAAGCTACAACAGCAACTATTAATCAAGTCAAAAGCATTCAAGCACATATCCAACATTCTTTGAGCTATTAGAGTCAAATTCTTATAACCCACTTGAGGGAGCTAAATTGTAATCTTTTGATTCAAGTTTTGGGTTTGACTGAGCTTTGTAATTGGGCAAACATTTACCTTTGAGAGGATTTCTACGTTTGCTATTTCTTTTCTTGTAAAAGAGTGTTTTCTCAAAGCTTTGGGGTAGAAACTTTGAGTGTGTAGAGGTTTCCTCTTGAGCCTAGAAAAGGGAAGAAATTCTTAGTGAATTTGGGTAAATCCTTAGTGGGAAGCTAAGGTAGTGGATGTAAAACTTGTTAGAAGGTTGAACTAATTTAAATCTCTTGTGTCTCAAATTTTCTATCTTTCCAATTTGCTTCCACTCATTTTTTTAAATTGCCAATTCACCCCCTCTTGGCCACACTCCATCGATCGACCATCCAAACACTTTTCCTTCAAAATAGATACATAAAGTGTATTTAATTTCTTCATTTAAATTCTTAAAAGTTAAAATGTAGCATTGGTTGAAAAATACGTTAAATATTTATTTTGATAAAAAATAATATCATAAGTACCTATTTTGACAAAAAAATATTTTAAGTACCTATTTTAACGAAAAAGTATACTTTAAGTAATTTTTTTGATTAAAAATATTTTAGGTACCTAAATAAAGAATTAGTATATTTTAAATATTTATTTGTGATATAAGCCTAATTATTTTAACAGAGTGGATAGAGTTTTTATTTTAGGGTAAATTACAATAATAGTTATCAAATGCTCATATATGAAACAGCTATTTGTGCCTAATTCGTTCACGTTTAATTTAATTCTTGAGTTGAAAAAGGATGAGATCCCGATAGAAAGGAGCAGAAGGATTCATGTACTACGTATGTGCATGTTCTAACCTAGACGACAAAGTAATTTTGATGAATACGAAATCATTTTCTATCGTCTAAGTGTTTGATTTAAAAGTAACTCAGATGTCAAATTAAGACTTCATAAAGGAAGCAATCTAAAGCTAAACATACCCAATATTTAAAACAAAAACCTTTTTTACTTTTTTTTGTAAGAAGGAAGAAACTAAAACTAAGAAGCAAATACTTTCCAAAGCTATAAGTTGAACTTTCAAAAAATAAAATGATTTCATAAATAAATGGTAAGTCTACGGTACAATAGTTTAATATGCGGTTAAATAAAATACAATTGAAATGTTAAAAAATACAAAATTTAAAGTGGGTAACTGAAATGTAATATTTTTATAACATTTTAAGTTTCGTATTTTCTAACATTTTTAATTGTGACATTTTTAATCATATATAAATTCATTCAATCGATGTTAATAAAATGTTAATAAGAGAACTAAAATAGTAAAAAATAATGCAAGGAATAAAGTTGCACGTACAAATGGAATGAAGAGTCCTCAGAGGTGACGAAAGTAATAAATGGCGATGAGAGAAGAGGAGAAGAATAAATTTGGGCAAGAAAAGAGTTATTTGTCACAGTCCAAAATTTTATACTTCTTTTGGAAGAATAAAGATACTAGTAGAAAATTTAAAAACATTAAAGGAATTCTGAAACTCTACAGAAAAATTTAGAACACTTTGAAATGTTCTAGAATACTATGGAATGCACTAAAAGATTCTAAAAGGCTCTAAAAAATTTAGAAGGTTCTTAAACATTCTAGAAGATCTAGAACATTGTTAACTCCTAGAAAGTATTGATTTTTATGCATATTTCACAATGCTTTTGCTTGTCTTTAGGTATAGATGTTTGCATTTAGTTGTTAAAATCATGCATTTGCATAAGGAGTTAGAGTTTGTATTTTGCCAGTGTGAAGGGTTGTTTTGCTAGCATTGATGCAGGTTAGGAGCATGGCAGGCTTAGTAGATTAGTTCAGTCGCAGGAAGCAGGAAAGCATAAGAGAATTGCTGAGTTGCAGTTGGCAAAGTTGGACCAGAGATTGCCAAGCTCGGTTGGCATAAAAGTGAAGTTAGATGCCTGGTCAAAGAAGTCGTTGAACCTAGTACACGTCAGCCCTAAAATTCAAAATGAAGATAATATGATGACGCGCTTTATCCTAAGTGCGGAATCAAAATTCAAATTCAAACCCATTCTAGGGTTATCCATGTGTGCCTATCTAAGGTAAGTGATCTAATAACTTGCGGGAGAGCACAGTGGTGGAAGAGGAAGCCATAGGCTGTGTGGTTCGACCAACCTAGACCGAGAGCTTGAAGCCATTAAAGGGCTGCATCGGCGGATCTCTTTCTTGCCCATTCTCTTATTTTTATTTTTATTTAAGTGATCATCTAGAGATACGATGATATTTTGTGAATGGAACCCCCAACCATGAACTAAGCTTTTACAGTTGGTTGGGGATGTTTGCATTTAACGCTTTGTTTATGTTTGGTTTTTAATAATTAGAATACCTTGGCATAGGTTTCTATCTGGCTATTACTTCAGTTTTCTAAATTCTTTGTCATACGACAATTGGCATTGTTTGCTTATTACACCTTAATATCTTAACAGACTTGAAGGGTAACGATTAGTTGTCAGATACTAAGGAATGAAGCTTCGACAGAAGATGTTCAAGTAGATGAGCTTTTTGACAGAAGATGTTCAAGTAGATGAGCTTTTTGACAGAAGATGTTCAAGTAGATAAGCTTACTTCAGGAGTGAATCTACCCCTTAGGAGTATAGATTGAAACTTAATCAAGTTAATTAATGAAAAACTTCACTATAGACATATAGGGGTTCAACATGGTTAACGTAGGGCATTGCCATCGATAGAGGCAATGCCACTCTTAAAATTTGCTCGGCAAAAAATCCAAGGCATGATGTTACTAATAGTTGGCATTACTAGCGTAAAAATTGGGCATCCCTTGCCAACACTAATCACTCATTTGAAAACTTCCTTTTGCCAACTTGTTTTTACTTCATTGCATTCCTTTAAGTTATTTTATAAAACAAACCTTCAAATCAATCCAACATGTTTCCCTTGACAAGTAAATAATTAAAACAATTAAATTCTTGGTCAATCCTTGTGGATACGATACTCATCTCATTGTTGTATTACTTGCTAACAATGTATACTTGCACACAAAAAACTCATTCTTAGCATTATTTCTCAATTATTTTCATTGCATTTCCACTCTTTTGCCAAGCGTTAACAAAGTCGACAAGTTTTTGGCACCATTACCGGGGATAGCAACGGAGTTTATTATTTTGATTTACTTGTTTTGTTTTGTTTTATTAATTTGCTATGTTTGGTGTATGAGCAAGAACCGCCTTGAGACGGAAGATTGACCATACAACCTAGAAATTGAACGAACCTTACACAGATTGAAAAAGAAAGTTTGAGAAACGGCTCATCAAGGTGATGGAAGAGTATATGGTGTTCAAAACAACCAGGAGCTCTGCAATGGCAGAGATCCAACCAATGGAACACTCTCACTGATTACATGGAAAGAAATGATGCAATTGTCCAGAGTTTGGCAGCTTCAATGCGAAACTTGGAAGTTTAGCTAGGGCAGATTGCCAACGCACTTAGAAATCGACCCCAAGGAGCTCTGCCAAGCGTCATGTCTCATAGGTAAAAAACCCCTTTTAGATTTTTCTATATTGAATCTTTTCAGTACTTCTTCTATGTATGTATTTTTGACTCAATCCTAGCAGTTGTCTCAATCTAACTCTATAGATCTTGACTCCTAATATGTATGTTTCCTCACCCAAGTCTTTCATGGAAAAACATTTTTCCTAACCAAGTTTTCATAGACTGTATGCTAGATATGTCATTTTCTATTATTAGTATGTCATCCACATATAGTACCAAGCATATGGCAGTACTCCCACTAATTTTCTTAAAAATACATGACTCTTCTTCATTTTTGATAAAATCAAATTCTTTGATTGCATCGTTAAAACGAAGATTCCAAATTTGAGAAGCCTGTTTCAATCCATAAATGGACCTTTGTAGCTTGCATATTTTTTGGCATCTTTTGGAGCGACAAAACCTTCAGGTTGTGTCATGTACACATCCTCATTTAGTTTTTCATTAAGGAAAGCGGTTTTAACATCCATTTGTCTTATCTCATAATCATAAAATGTAGCTATCGCAAGTAATATCCAGATGGATTTAAACATAACAACATGTGAAAATGTTTCATCATAGTCCATACCATGACTTTGACAAAAACCCTTAGCGATAAATCGCACTATGTATGTTTGTAAATTACCATCCATGTCGGTTTTCTTTTTGAAAACCCATTTGCACCCTATGGGCTTAATCCCTAAAGGTGCGTCAACCAAGGTCCAAAATTGTTTTTTTACATGGAATCCATCTCGAATTTCATGGCCTCTAGCCATTTCTCGAAGTCTAGGTCCGTCACTACTTCTTGATAAGTCCTAGGCTCATCTTGATCCATGAAGAGAACATCACCATGCAATGTGACAAGAAATCGATAATTCTCAGGCGTATTGCATTCTCTCAAAGATCTTTGCAGTGTTGTGTTTCCAAAACTGTTGAATGTTCCTGAACAACTTGTGGAACTTGTTGTTGTTCAATCTCTTGTTCAATGATATGTGGTTGATCTCAAATTTCATTAAGTTCAATATTTCTCTCACTTCCTTTCTAGAAAACAAATTATCTTTCTAGGAAGATTCATGTTTGAGTAACAAACACTTTTTTTTCGGTAGGATTGAAGAAATAATATCCTTTAGTTTCTTTAGGATAACCCACAAAATTATACTTATGAGATTTGGGTTCGAGCTTTGTAGACATCTTATGTTTAACATAAGCTTCACATCCCTAAACTTTCATAAAAGACATACTATGACGTTTCTCAGTCCATATCTCATATGGTGACTTTTGAACTGATTTAGATGGAACACCATTTTGTGTGAAAGTAGTTATTTTTTAGTGCATGTCCCCAAAAAGAAACTGGAAGTTCAGCATAACTCATCATTGATCGAACCATGTCTAACAGTGTTCAATTTTTCTTTTTAGAAACTCCATTCCATTGTGGAGTACTAGGAGGTGTGAGACAATCTCACATTCCTTAAGAAGGTCACCAAACTCTAAGCTTAAGTATTCTCCTCCTCGATCTGATCAAAGAGCCTTAATGCTTTTTCCTAGTCGATTTTGTACTTTATTTTTAAATTCCTTAACTTTTCAAGGGCTTTAGATTTATGATGCATTAGGTAAATGTACCCATATCTACTGAAGTCATCTGTGAAAGTAATGAAGTATTGAAAACCTTCTTTCGGCTTGTGTATTCATTGGTCCACATACATCATTATGTATTAATCCCAATAAATCACTTGCTCGCTCACTTTTACCATTAGAAGGAGCTTTCGTCATCTTTCCTAATAAGCAAGGCTCGCATACATCAAGTTGTTCGAAAACAAATGAATCCAAAAATCCATCTTTATGATGTTTTGAAATGGGTTTTTCACTTATGTGACCCAAGTGACAATGCCAAAGATGAGTTTGATTAGAGTCATTTGTTTTGATCTTTTCGTATTTATGTTGTAAATGGAATTCTCTTGATCCAAAATATAAAGGTCATTTATTAATTGTATCACATCATAGAAAACATTATCAAGATAAAAGAACAACAATTATTCTTAATAATTATCTCAAAACCAATCTTGTCTAAACAAGAAATCGAAATGATGTTTTTAGTCAAACTAGACACAAAATAACAATCCTCTAAACATAAATTAAGTCCACTAGGCAACAATAAAGTATATGTTCCTATAGCTAATACAACAACTCTTGCTCCATTACCAACCCGTAGGTCCACCTCTTCTTTTTCTCAAATTTCTACTCTTTTGTAGTCCTTATACAAATATACAAATATGAGAACCACAACCGGTATCCAATACCCAAGAAGTAGGTGTTGTTAAATTAATATCAATAACATAAATATTCAAGGCGGACGCTCTGCTTTCATTTGCCTTCTTGACTTTTCAAGATAAATGGGGCAGTTCCTTTTACAATGACATGTCTTATTACAAATGGAAACATTTCCCTTCCAGTGACCAATCAAGGTAGTTTACGCCGTTCAACTTGTCCTTCTCAAGGACCGATCGCAGTGATAACAAATTTGTATAATAAGTCTACAATAATAAAATATGAATTTTGTACGTTTACCATGTTTGCTTATAAAAGGACTTGATACTCCCACTATTTTTATTAAAATTAACAACCCTCAAATATTAATGTTGAAAATACTTTCTGTAACATTTTTCTAGTGGGCGATGATCTAAATTTCACATTATCTTAAGTTAGCTTTGGCTTTTCTCTTAAGATTATGGTCTATCTAGGTAAGCAACACTTGCTAATTACATCTCATGTAACTCCTTCATTTGGTGAACAACTCTTTTTCATAACCATCATATGATTATCCAAATAACTAACCTTTAGGTTTCTAATCCTATTAGAGTAACCTAGTTAAGTTAACCAATGTTGCAACCAACGAATATCACTTGCTTATTCTTCGCGTTTGGCCAAGATAGATACAAGTACCTCGCTTTAGCAGAACCTACATTGTATCGATCTAGACTTTAACGAGGGTTAACATTGGAAATCAATAAAAGAATTAATTTTTTATTGAAGGGTTTCATCAATATTATCTCACTATCTAACATTTGATCTTATCAATTAACTAGCATACATCTCATACATTTATTGTATCACATATATGAAAAGCAGTAAATATGAATGCAATAGTTATAGCCCATATCCTAAGGTGGCACGTCCCAAGCCAATGGGATAACCAAATTATTCTAAGGATAAAAACACTTCTCAAGCATCTTTTTGTCGGCCTACACTTCTATTCCTCTGGTTCATGCTTCTTCGTATAGATTAAAATTTCAGAAACTCATTTTACATACGAGGGAGTAAGATGAGAAGAGAATTACAATAGAAGTAGAGAAAGGCACGACACGCAGACCGTATTTATAAAACCTTATAAATAAAACTAAATAGGCTATTAGGCTATAACCATGCATTCCAAACATCGTGCATATCAAACATAATAATGACACGGTTTGTTATTAAAGTCTTACCACATTGTTCCTATGCATGTGTCAAGCTCCTTGCGAGGTTTCGACGGCCCCGTAGCCGCCGGCGGGGTTATTGCTGCTTGGTTAGCGGTGTGAAAATTTTAAAATATTAGCATCTTAATTGTTGCGTAAAAACCTCACAGTTTGATAACTTTTATCAACATTATCGTGTTTTTTAGGATTTTAAAATCCATGAGGTTTTTACTGAAACATCTTGTTACTTTCCCGCATGAAATCTATAGACTAACCATTAGTCTAATATATAACTATAATTTGCGTATGTTAACACTTAACATATAAAACCCTAAATATATATTTTGAATATGTTAACAATTAACATATAATATTTCAAACCCTATCGACAAAAATCCTGATGATTAACTCTTAATCATCAATCTTAGGAACATCTTTTAACTAGATTAACAGATTAACCGTGATTGAATAGATTTGCCCGAACAAATATCATATATTCGCTAAATAAATAAAAAAATAACATGTATCTCATACAATTACATCACGCAAGTAATTAAAACATGAATCTGTATCATACAAGTTGCTCTAATACCAGTGTTAGGTCATGCTGGTACACCTCATGGCGCAGCGGAAAAATTATCCAGTGATTACCACCAGAGATCCATGTAAGAGGAACGAATCGGGGTGAATAAGGGTGAAGAATTACCTGTTTAAAATTTGGAATTCTAAATTTGAAAGAGATAGATATCCAATCACGATTCCACGATGTCGATTCCTAAGCCGCAACGATAACGCTCCGACCTTTACATAGTTCACCCAATTGAAACGAGCATATAAAACTATCTAAACTATTTAGAGGGTTTTTCTAAAAGCATTAATGATTGCTAGATCTCTCATGCCTTTATATAGCCTTTGAAATCCTAATTCAACTCATATTAGGATTCCAATATATATATTAATATATATAATCCTAATTTAACTTTAATTAGGATTTCAATATATAATATATATATATAATCCCGATTCAACTTAATTAGGATTTCAATATATATATTAAATATATATAATCCCAATTCAACTTTAATTAGGATTTCAATATATATATAATCCCAATTTAACTTAATTAGGATTTTAATATATATTAATATATATAATCCCAATTCAACTAATTAGGATTTTAATATATATATATATATTAATATATATATAATCCCAATTCAACTTTAATTTGGATTTCAATATATATATATTAATTTAAATATAATTATATTATTTTTATATATTAAAAGAGTCATAATTATAAGAATTTTTTCTTTTAATATTTATCCAATAGTTAAATTATATATATCAAATATATATTAATTTAACTAAATTCGTGTACAAAAAATTTGTACATATATAATTCGTTTAATATATGCTCATTTCAACTGTAGGTGTGACACTATAAGTTCATGTAACATTTGCAGTAAATATTAGAATATTTCTAATATTAAAAACAATGGGTAACATCTAGCAATATGTCATTGTCACCTAAGTTACAAGAAATCATGAATCGATATAACTTTTTGGTGATTAACTCTTTTTTTCATGTATTACATCCTTTTGTCCTTTATATCTAGATTGGACACAAGTCATGGAACAGTCACACTTGTATAGTCCATCTAATATTTCTTGATATCTTGAGCAGACTATTATAAACGAATAAATATGATATCTCATATCAGCTTATTCGAGCATGGCCATGCATTTCTAGTCTCACTCAATCAACTAGCCTACGATATTACTCCTATTGTGTAGGAGGGACAAATCTATCTTGATCAATCATATCCCACTACATAGATTGTGATATATCCAATATCATTCTTTATAAAGTAGTCAGTTACAAAACACGTTTGACTGAATCAAAATATGTCACTCGCGATGTTGAAATAATGATGATCTCAAGTCTAAGGATCATACATATAGTTATCACTATGAGCAATGTTGTGACTGTCACATAATCCAAGAAACATGCTCATAGCGAGCCAGTCTAGTATGTCATTCTCTAACACATACTTATGTATTGATTTTGACATCTTCATGTCAATGACAACACTTTATCATCAATCAACTACATATTAGTCTTAATTCATTGTTGTCCATTCCCACAATAATACTCAACTAAGAACATTTAAGAATAATCATATTATTCTAAGGACTTTATTATAATTTAGTTTATTTATGCTCACAGAATTGTAACTGAAGATAATAATGGCGATGCCTCTTTATGAATGAACAAGGTAAAAACAAATGTTATTTACAATTATCTTATTATTGGTCTTTGGGCATACTCTAACATAAGCATGTTTTGAAGTATGTTTTATACTATTTTTGATCATATAGTGATGATGGATGCATTTGGTAAATGATCCATGTAAGTATACGAAATACTTGTTTTAAAGCATGGTTAGTTGCTTTTTAAATGATTTTTAACTGATGCATATAAAAATAGTGAGGTACATGATTGATAATGAATTATATTGGCAAGTGATATGGTATAAAATGTTATTGGATATAGTTGGTCGGCCATAGGATTGATAGTGCACTATAAATAAGTCGCCTCGGGTGTTGAGGGGTTTATGTGTACCGAATACTCCACCACGAGTACCCTAACTGTCGTGGGGTTATATGGTACCGAAAACTCCCGTTAGTGGATTATGCATCTAACTGGTGATTGGGGTTGGTGTCCCTGGGTTGTAAGTGGTACCATGATTCCGGTTTAGATAGCATGAAGTGTTGAAAGGACACTTGTTGAATCTGTGTATCCGATGTAATATTTTGGGAAGTGGAACTTGGTTTACAATCACTTGAAAGCCAATATAATTGTTGATGTATCATGTTAATGGGTTTATACATGTTTACTCTTTAAGCTTTGCATATGGGTTGTTATGCATGGGAAGGCTTAAATTGAGGGTTAGCAATGGCATTTGTTGTTGATCCATGATACATGTTGCATATGGTTTAATATGCTGGTTTTTGAAAGTGTTAAGTGTATGGTTTTCAAGGCATGATGTTTTATACGATGATTGAAATGGTGATTTCAATGTGGTTTTGGAAAATGGTTTTAAAATGCATTGATGGTGTGTTGTGTGAGCAATCCTCACTAAGCCTTGTGTGCTTACACTCCCTTTGTCCATCAATGTAGAGAACTAAAGGTTTATGGGCAGCAAGTGAATGATATCTAAGGACTTCGGCTATTGAACATATCATTTCAAACTAGACTTGTAGTAATAAAGGTAATGGGGTTTCATTGTTGATTTGGGAAGGTTTTTAAGAAACTCCATGTTTAAGCATGTTGTAATGTTGCTTTGGATTTGTAATTGGCCTCTTATGTTGGTTGTGGCTTTGATTTTATGTTTCGAATGTTGAATAGTTTGGTTTTTAGGAAGCATGCCTCTAGATTACCTTTTGAAGCATAATGTCATGATTTGATGATGTTTCTGTGGTGTTATGATAAGGGTTGATCCTTAGTAATGTTGTGAATATGTTTGAAGTATGTTAGAATAAGTTTGAATCTTGAAAGCATGTTAAACCAACAATTTAGGGCATTATAGGCCCAGGCGTTTCGGTACGCTTGATCCTGTACCGAAGCAGGTAAGTAATTTTTAGAGGTCTATTTTGGTACTCGAGTAATCGTTTCGGTACGGGTTTAAGTGTTTTGGCCAGGCGTTTCGGTACATGAAGAAGTGTTTTGGTACAGGTTTGAGCTACTAGAATCTAAATATTTGGAAATGTAAAATTGTACCGATACACTTACTCGTGTACCGATACAGCCAGCAGTTAAGTGGTTAAAGTGAAGTCTGATGTTTTATTATTCTTTCATTTTGGTCTCTGATTATTATGTATGCCATTTTATGATTTTGGGTTATCATTTTGAGATGAAATTTGACCAACAAGCATGTAACTTGAATAATTAAGGATTGGTCGATTTAAAATGGGATAAATCCTTGTAATTTTCTAGAATTGCAATTTAGTCCCTAAATTGCTATTGAGTTCAATTGGATGTAGATTCAACGCTCGATTGAGTTGAGTTTTCACCCACTGCAAGTATGCACACCATAGGTTAATATGTTGAATCTAGATAAGATAAAATAAAAAAATGGATGTGATTCGAGTTTGATCTTTCCAGGTTTGTTTCGGCAAACCCAATATAGCTCGCTCGGTTCGATCTAGCATCTAGGTCAGGTCGAGGGGGTTGCAATTTATGCGAGATGTTCAGCAATATTATTGGGACGAGCCAATTTTGTTTAATCATTGTGCTAACCAGGTGATAAGACGATGTGTGCCAGAAGATGAACAACACATTATATTGCAATTACGCCATTCAGCACAGTATGGAGGTCATCTGTTAAGAGGAAAACCACAGCCAAAGTGCTGCAGTCAGGATTCTTTTGGCCCACACTATACAAAGATGCCCATAATTTTGCCAAGGCATGTGATCGATGCCAGCGAATAGGGAACATCTTTGGCAGGCATCAATTGCCGCTCTAGAATATTATGCCAGTAGAATTGTTTGACGTATAGGGAATAGACTTCATGGGTCTCTTTCCCCCATCATTTGGTAACATATATATCCTTATGGCTATTGACTATGTTTTAAAATAGGTTGAAGATGTTTCTTTGCCAACTAACGATGCCAAAACTGTTGCCAAGTTCCTGTATAAGTATATTTTCACTCGATTCGGTGCCCCACAGCTATCGTTCATGATGAGGGTACACATTTTAAATGCAATCTAATTTCTAAAGCTTTGTACATGTATGGAATTTAGCAAAGGATTGCCACGGCCTACCATCCCCAAACAAATGGCCAAGCAGAGATCTCAAATAAGGAGATTAAGAACATTTTGGAGAAGACTGTGAATCCAACAAGGAATGATTGGCCCTTGAGACTAGATGACTCCCTTTGGGCTTACAAAACAGCTTTTAAAACTTCTTTGGGAACATCCCCATACATACTCGTTTTTGGGAAGGCATGCCACTTGCTAGTGGAATTGGAGCATTGAGCTTACTTGACAACCAAAAAGCTTAATATGGAATGGAGGGCTGCTGGTGAGAAAAGATTGTTCGATTTGAACGAGCTAGAGGAATTTCGAGCTCAAGCCTATGAGAATGCCAAGTTGTACAAGGAAAAGACAAAGAGGAGGCATGATAACAGAATAATGCCAAGGCAATTTGATGCTGGCCAAAGAGTTTTATTATTTAACTTTAGGCTAAAGCTATTCCATGGGAAGCTTAAGTCTAGATGGTCGGGCCCCTTTGAAGTTATCAAGCCATATGCTCATGGAGCAGTTGACATTAAGGATTTGAAGACTGGTACAACTTTTAAGGTAAACAGCCAAAGGTTGAAACTTTATTTGGAAGGTAATCAAGGCAATGCCAAGGAGACCATTCTCCTGACAGAGATTGAATGATTTTGCCATTTTTGATCCATCATTGTAAATATTTAGATTAGTTGTTTTTCATTTTCAGTATTTTGTTTATTTTCTATTGTCTATCTTTATTTTTTTCTCTATTTTTCCTCATTTAAAAGGTTTGCTTGGAAATGTGTGCAGGTACAGGTTGTATTTCCAGAAAGTATGTCGAGATAAGGGTTGGCACTTGAAACCCAAACTATTGGACTCATACAAATCAAGCCTAATGAGAGTAAAAATATTTTGCTTCTCGTGAAACCAAAACCCTAGCCGCCTAGGGTAAAAAGTTGAAATTCAAAATTTCAATCCTTTTTATCCTAACCCCTTTTCTTATGCCGTCTATTCATCTTCTACCCTAGCTTATCACATCCATTAGCTCATCATTATCTTTCCCTTAAACACGCCTTCATCATTATCTCCATTAATCACCAATTAAAACACTCAACCGTTACCTTATTCCTCTACTTAAATCCAAACCTTTTCCTTTGCAAAAATTTAACTCTTTCACTTTTCATCTTTCTCGGTAAGAAACAAAAACACACATTCTCTCTTTCCAAGATCCTTCCGATTTCTCTACAAAATTTTTCATGGCATCCTCGTCAACACCTTTCAAGAATTTCTTTAATGAAGATATCCACAAGAAGTACGAGGAGATTGTCTAAGTAGATGAACCCCCAAACATGAACTAAGCTTTTTACAGTTGGTTGGGGATGTTTGCGTTTAACATTTTTTTTATGTTTGGTTTTTAATAATTATAATACCTTGGCACAGTTTTCTATCTGGCTAGTACTTCAGTTTTCTAAATTCTTTGCCATACGACAGTTGACATTGTTTGCTTATTACACATTAATATCTTAACAGACTTGAGGGGTAACAATTAGTTGCCAGATACTAAGGAGAGAAGCTTCGATAGAAGATGTTCAAGTAGATGAGCTTACTTCAGGAGTGAATCTACTCCTTTGAAGTATAGATTAAAACTTAATCAAGTTAATTAATGAAAAACTTCACTATAGACATATAGGGGTTCAACATGGTTAACTTAGGGCATTGCCATCGACAGAGGCAATGCCATTCTTAAAATCTTCTCGGCAACAAATTCAAGGCATGACGTTATTAATAGCTAGCATAACTAACGTAAAAACTAGGCATCCCTTGCCAGCGTTAATCACTCATTTGAAAACTTCCTCATGCCAACTTGTTTTTACCTCATTGCATTCCTTTAAGTTAGTTTCTAAAACAAACCTTCAAATCAATCGAACATTTTCCCTTGACAAGTAAACAATTAAAACAATTAAATTCTTGGCTAATCCTTGTGGATACGATACTCAGCTCATTGTTGTATTACTTGCTGGCTGTGTATACTTGCACACAAAACACTCATTCTTGGCATTATTTCTTAATTATTTTCATTGCATTTCTACTCTTTTACCAAGTCTTAGCAAAATTGACAAACATGCTAGAAGGATTAGGAATATTCTAGAATGTTCTACAATGTTGAGAAAGACTCTAGAACATTCTAGAAGGTCCTAGAACATTTTAGAAGGTTCTAAAACATTCTCCAAGACTATATCATTCTATGATTGTGTAGAAACTTCTATGAATTATAAGATATTTCTAGATTTGTATAGATTTATTTAGAACCTAAATATCAACTGTAGGATTAGATTGATCTCTACCGTCTATTGAGGAGATGGAAAGTTATAAATAGGTGGCCTTGGCTATTTGGCAAGGTAACCAAGAAAGCTAAGAATCTTAACATTTGTAAAGCATTCTCCAAGCCAATAAAATATTATTTTCTAGTATTTAATACTTGAGTTCTCTTATTTTCTAGTTGAAGCATACTTGACTTATTCCTTTCCCATTGCATTTAGCTTGTATCTTTGAAGAATTTAGGCTTACTTAGTTACTAAAACATGTTTAAGTACCACACGGGCCAGAAAGAAAGAATAAATTCATGACATATTTCATGGGGAAAGAGAAATCAAGATGTTTTAATAAATTTTAAAAAAAGAAATTAGAAGGGTGAACTTGGGAAGTTCTGGGGAATATAGGAGTTGGAACAAATTTTAGGGAAATAAAGAAGGTTGGGAGTAAGTTCATGACATACGTTTAGCTGCAGGTGGCGACTTTTGTGTTTATTGTAGATTTTACCGTAGATTCTCAACATTTCTCCAACCTTCCCTATTTCCCTAAAAAAATTCTAACTCTCATATTCACAAAGTTTGTCGTATTATCCATATAAGAACTTATGCTTCAGAGTGCTTTTTAATGTGTAATTTTCGGGGTCAATAATTTTCGACATTGATGGTTGACAGTAGTCAACAACGATGGTGAGCGGCGGTCAACGATAGATGGCTTTGGTAGAATTCATTAGATAGATTGATATTCAATTTAAAGTTTAGGGGACAAACTGGTATTTTATTTAAAATTTAGAGGTTAAATTAAAAATTAATCTCTTTTACTAACGTGTCACAACATCAAACTAACGGTCTCTAACATTCTAGTAACAAAAATATTATATATCGATAACGTAAGTGACCAAAATGTTACTTCTTAAATTTGGTGAGTAAAAGTGAACATTTATAAAAACAAGTGACTAACATGTAGTTTACCCAAATAAATCTGATGAGTTGCTTTTTTTAAATTTATCGAGTACTAATTTTTCGAGGTTCTACTATATTTATTAATTCTTTATCATAATTAATTTATATATTTAATTTTAGTCTTAACAACAAAATAAGTGTTCAAACTATGTCTTTTTTTGCAATAGGTGTCTAAAGTATTTTTGGCTAAAATAAGTGTTTATAGTTTCATTTTTGGCGGAAATATGTGCCTAAAGTTTCATTTTTGGCTTGTTTTAAAGTCAACTGATGCACTTACTTTAGCATCTATTTCAACCAAAAATAAAACTTTAGACACTTATTTCAGCTAAAAAGATACTTTAGGCGCCTATTGAAAAAAAAACATATTTTGAGTACTCATTTCGTAGTTAAGCCTTAATCTTAAAATTTAACTCATCTAATTTTTTTTCGGTTGGTGTTCTATTCAAAATGACCATAACTTACATATAAAAAATAAGCAATTAAGAAAACAAAGCAAGAAAACCCACAGCTAATAAAAGATAAATAAAAGAGATTCTAAAAACTTGTCAAACAACGAGCAAGAATCCAAACATGCCAACCAACAGGCACCCATGATCAATCATCATACAGACTTTGAAGAAGTAGGAACCATGGAGGAGCCAAAGAAGATGGGTTATCTGAGTCAATATTAAGAAAGAAACCCCATGGCAAGAACTTAGAAATCAGCAAGGCTTCAAGGTGGGTCGAGAAATCGTTTGTCTTCAGCTGCTCAACGGAGCACACAATTAGGGGCTTCTTCCACCCAAAACTGATCAGTTGACTGCCGAAAAACATCCACATCCATTACATGTGCAGCCATATTACCATTTTCGTTTTTCAACTGAATTGGTGTTAGTGAATCAAGTTATATCAAATACAAGCAAAAGCTTTATAATAGTATAGATTAACTTTAGATTGTTTTATTCAAACATTAAAACAAGGACAATAGTACAGAGGGAGGGGAGGAAAACTAGTTTGGAGGGCACGTATTCTTCCTCACTGATTTTGCCACCCAATCCGCAGCACAGTTACATGAACGTTTCACGTAGGAAAAACAAGATTCCTCGAATCTAGAACACAAAAGGAGGATATCCTTTTCAATTGAAGCTGAATCCCAACTCGAATGATTCCGACAGGAGAGGCGTTTAATAAGCCCTTCATTGTCCAACTCAAAGAGGACTTTAGTGAAACAACTATCCGCAGCAGCAGTCATACCAAGGCGAATAGCTAGAGCTTCGGCTTGATTAGCCGATGAAGAGAAACATGGAGAAGAAGAACCTCCCAGAAAACAACCTTCATGGTTGCGGAAAACAGCGGCTAATCCAGAAGAACAGAATGTGTCAAAAATGAGGCATCACAATTAACATTAATCCACCCTTCTGGAGGTGGGATCCAAGCTGTCGTAGAAACGTAGGAGCATGCTGCACAGGACCCCTACCTAAAACAACATAGGAGAAATCGGCAAAGGCACTATCAGCTCGCTTCCAAGTCTCAACTGGGTCATCTCCTAGAGCTGAAAAGGAGAGACCATTTCGAGCTTTCCAAATAAACCAACATAAGAAAGCTAAACGACACATTCCTTCTGAATTTATCTCATTGCCCCCTATCGTCGAAATGGCATACCACCATTTGGGGAAGCTGGGAAAACCCTCCCTTTTCGGGTAATAATGAAAATCTGAGACGAGCCACACCGCTTGAGCACAAGGACAAAAAAATAAGATGTGCTCGATACTTTCATCGTTGGAACAACCTCGACAACACTTGGGAGAAAAAGGAACATACCTTTTGGCTAAATTTCCGTTGGTAGCTGTAGCATTCTTGCAAACTTTCCAAATAAAGGTTCTGATTTTCGGGGGGGACTTGCAGACTCCAAATGGATCTCTAGAAGGAAGCATCATTTCCAGGATCGTCACTAGAGCAAGGAGGGGGAGACAGTGGTTTGCTTTTCATAATAGCATGGTAACCAGATTTTACCGAATAATCACCATCTTTGTTGAGGGTTCACATCAATTCATCTCGAATATGGGGTCCACCAATAGGAATACATCTGATTTTTTCAGTTTCCTCCTTCGAGAAAAGGGTTTGAAGTTTAGTAATATTCCAAGCCCTCTCCTCTTGTAGGATAAAGTGCGAAACAAGGGAATCACGACATAGAGAAGGGCGAGCAAACTTGATCGAGAAATTTTCCATGTTAGGAATTCATTTCTCCTCCCAGATGAGAATATCTTCACCGTTCCCCACATTCCATACGGCACCCAGTTTAATTGTGTCGACACCACTTAAAATGCTCTTCCATGCCCAAGAAGAACTTTTGTGTTTTGGGGCGTTAAAGATGTCACCTCCTGGAAAATAAAGACCCCTAAAGATTTGAGCAATCATCAAATCTGGATTTTTAATCAGTCTCCAAGTTTGCTCAGCAATGAGTGCTTTGTTGAAGGAATGAAGATCCTTAAACCCTATACCTTCGTTTTCTTTAAATTTGCACATTTTATCCCAACTAAACCAATGAATTCCACCTCCCGTTTCTGATGAATTACCCCACCAGAATCTAGCAATAATAGAGTTAATCTTGTCACAAAAGATCTTCGAAAGCAGGAAGCATTGCATAATGTATGAAGGAATCGAAGCGGCAACAGCTTTGATAAGAACTTCCTTCCCTGCTTGTGAGAGTAAATGGCGTTTCCAACCTTGGAGCTTGCTTCGAACTCTATTTTCAATAAATCTAAGTGTTCCTTTTTTTCCCTCTACCCCAAATCGAAGGCAATCCCAAATACATACTCCCCTCATCCACCACCCTAAAACTGAGTATATTAATCAAATTATGCTTCGACTTGCCACTCAAATTTGGTGACAAAAAAACAGAAGACTTCCCACATTTAATAGATTGTCCTGTAGCTTTTTGGAAAACATCGATGATTCGTTTTACACTTCCACAGTTCTATCTATCAGCTTGAGTGAACAGGATACAGTCCTCAGCAAACATTAAGTGACTAAAGATTAGACATCTTCTATCTATCCGAAAGCCTTGGAACATTTGGTCTCTTTGCTCCTTTTCAATTATTCAAGAGAATATATTTGAAATCAAGCGCAACAAGTACGGGGATAAAAAATCGCCCTGGCGAATTCCTCCCTCCGAAAAGAATTCTCTTCTTTTTTCTCGGTTAATAACCAACGCAAAGGATGGAGTGCTCACGCATTTCATAATCCTCATTATCCACCACATGTCGAAGCCCATATTAACCATTAATATTCTAAGATTCTCCCAATCAACTTTATCATATATTTTTCCAGATCCAGCTTTAAAGTTATGGTGCCTTTTGAATCTTTTTTGTTCTTTAATGGTATGAAAGGCTTCATGAGCTATGATCACGTTATCTTGAATTAGTGAACTTAATATTTTGACATATAGTTAAAAATAACCACCAACGTTTGATCTTTTGGTCACTTTAGCCTCTATTTTTTTTTATGTGCAAATAATCACCTAACGTTTATTTTCGTTCAAAATTCACCCTTATTAGATAGAAATCAACGCCCTTCGCAAAATGGTGACAAGGGACATTATCTGATTAGTTTAAAGGCTTGAGAGAAAAACAAAAGTTGGAATTGAGTGTGCTGGGAATTGCTCTAAGGCCTTGGAGATGAAAAGCACAATACCTAACCACCAGGCTAACCCAATTATCTATTTAATTTTTACCAAATATTATATTTATCGCATTCATTATTATCTATCCTTATTAATTTTTCCTTTACTGTCGATTACCCACCAAACACATTCAAGAATAAATTTAATATTAATTCTTATTACATTACAAAGGAAGCTTGGATCTAGAAATGAAAGCAAATATGTTGAAGTTACAAGGAGATAAGCACCTGAGCAAACAACTCTCGATTATGGAAGCCCACCGTGGATTTAATTCTTTTGAGATCTCAAGCTTTTGGTTCAAGAACCCAACAGTTGCAATGACCTGCAAGTATTCTAAACACGGTGTTGTTCATATATGCAGAACCGCAAGTCTTGCGAAGCCAAATAGTTTCTAGAGGGAAAATATGACTCAAAGAAGGGACCAGCATACGACCTTTTCCTTAAAAGAGATGTAGTTGGTTTGATGATGTACGACTCTTCGTATACAAAAGTCTTGCACTTTTTCTTTTTTTTTAATAAAAACTATACTTGCATTGAGTTGAGACCATCCTCTTGTAATGTAATAAGAATTAATACTAAATTTATTTTTAAATGTATTTGGTGGCTAATCGACAATGAAAGGAAAAGTAATAGGAATAAATAGTAATAAATGTGATAAATATAATATTTGATAAATAATAAATAGATAATAGGGTTAGCTTGGTGGTTAGACATTGTACCTTTTATTCCTAAGGTTTGGGTTTAATTCCCAATTTTTATTTCTCTTTATTTCTTTCTTAAATTTTTAAACCAACCAGATAATGCCACATGTTACTATTTTATTGGTTAAAAATAATATAAAATAAATACTAAAAATAATATTTATTTATTTAAAAAATAGTGATAACACATCAGCAAAATGTCACATTAGATGATTGTTTGCACCCAAAGAAATAAGAGCTAAAGTGATCAAACATTAAGGCTATTTTTAATTTTATTCCTAATATTTTTTACAAATACTTATGAAGAATAATCTTTTTATATATAGACCCTTTAAAGACACCATAACTATTAACTACTGATAGACCCTTTAAATTCATTTAGCTGTGCTTGAATTCACAACTTATAATTACTGCAACAACGATGTTAATCGAACTAGGACTTGCTCAGCCCGATCTATGGAAATGGCAAAATCAGAACATGGTAACATTGACATATTGGATAGGATGCCAGAGCACAAGGCCCGGTTCTAGTACAGTTTAATCCCTCTGCCCCTGTGCTATATGTTCCTAAGCAAGTTGTCACACCATTCAGATTGTGCACACTGACAAAAACAAAAACTACACCTTACTTGGATCCTATAGCTAATTCATGTCAAATATAAGTATCAGGGGCTCTTTCTTCGTGGGTGCTAGAGTTCAAGTATCCCTATTTCTCTTTTTCTCATCACGCCTTTTGTGACCATGAGATCTATGGCTTACACGATGTTTCACCTCGCGCTCTTCGGAAGTGTCGGTCTCTTTATACCTGTGTCTTGAATGCTTGCGCCTTTTTAGATCTTGTTTATCTGAGTGCTCAGAACATTCAATGCCATTTCCATGATCATTGAGTCCTAAGACTTCATCCAGGTTTTCTGAGCTTTTCCGTCTATTATGATGATGGCTTTCTCCGTCACTGGCTCTACTCAACTGCTTTACAAGTGAATCTGCAACATGGGTTTTTTTCTTGCTAGCTCCATAATCATTCAGGGATGATTCTTTGATATGGTATCTTGAGCTTTTGCCTCGGCTGTGGTGTGTTTTGCTGTCTCTGTCTCCATCCAACCGATCTTCGTCATCTTCGTGAGTTTGGACACCACTGCCTCCATGGTCATCTCGATATTCCCCTTTACTCCGATGCCTTCTCCTTTTCTTGGTCTCACCATGGAAATGTTCTCTGTCTTCATAGACTCCGTTCCTATCAGCCAAGTATTCTGGTGAACCACTCTGCCATTTTGTGTTTTTCTTAGCATGATAATGACGCCTAATTTGATCGACATCTCTAGTGCCATCTATGTCACTATCTGAATAACCTCCATCAGAACTGGTATCAGGGATTCTCTCACTGCTTTGTTCCCATTTTGAACTTGTGTTTGTGTTCTGTCGATCACATCTTCCATCTAAACCTTTACTTTGTTTTCTGTCATTATTCTTGTCCCTTTCCCTGGATTTCGATCTTCTGGAGCGGTGCCTATAACAATTCAGAAAATGATGAGAAATAGAACAAACCTTAGCAGATGTGTGGAAATGGACTTCAAGCTTAAACCCGAAGGAGCAAAATAAACCTAAGCTGACAAATAGAAATTTACAATCCAGACATTTTACTACAATTAAGGCGTAAAAATTTGTATTAGTAATAAACCAGGCTATCACAAAGCATAAGTAATAAACGTAATCAAAGTAGCAGTTACGACTTACGACTACAATTAAAAATGCGCACCTATCACCATCTGATTTTCCTTTCCGGTTAGGATTCCTTGCATGCCCCAAATTCTCTAGCTCTATCTGTTTCTCAAACTCATCCTCATCAGCATATCCAAATAGAGCCGCCATCTTTTTCACCCAATATCTTGGGGGTGGTTTGTCCCAATCTGACCATTCATAGTCTCCACCAGGGTTCCGGAAACAGTGGATAAAATTGCAGGCAGTTCCACGAGAACATGTCTGTTAACATAAACAAACAGATCATAAATGGCATAGAGAACTCTTTCAGAGCTAGTATCAATAACAAAACACAATGATTTTGATCGCCTCCTCCCCAAAAAAAAATCGCAATCCAACATATCAGGCATAGTGGCAAATTCAACAGAAGCCAATGAAGAAAATAGCCTAACTAGTTTTTACATGAAATTAAGATACTGGAATTACCTTCAATCTTGACTTCATAAATTCCCCACAAATGGCAACCTTCCATCTGGTAATGTTGACAAACTCACATTTTATCTACCATGAACCCATCATCCACAAAAGACGGCTAAAAAGTTAGGCATATAAACAGAGCAAGAACCTTTTTTTAATTCTTCAAATACAATGCTTGCTTTTCTATCCAGAACCTTTGTTTTCCCTTTTCACTTCTAGAAGTGAAAGCCAAGAGGCAGAAGTAAGGTGGTACCTAAGTTATTTTTATTTATATTAATTCAATTTTCTACAAAACCCAAGACTGAACTAAATTTTTCAGTTTTCTTTGTAAACCCTAGTAGTAAGGCACATAATTAAACCTAAAGGCAATGAATTACCAGTTTGCCAGCAAAGTATCGCCCATTGATTGAATCATAAGCAATGACAGCTGATTCTAATGATTTATATTGCACATAAACATTTCCCCTCAAGTGGAACGAACCGTTTTTACACACCTGAAAAAAAGTCGGAATCAATAATCTGAAAAGAAAGAGAACATAAAACAGTAAAGAAGCTCCAGCTGCAAAAACAGAAAAACAGAACTAAAAAGCATGCACAATCATCTTGAAAACTGACCAAAAGTTGTTAATTTCTAGTAGAAAAAAATAAAGGGAAAATTTTTTATTAGCTTTTGGTTAAATTTTGGCTGTACTTAATAAAATCCCAGGGAAAATACCTGAGAACATAATGTTAAAATGGAAAAGCAAATTGCAGAATGCTACACTTTATATGTCAGCTTGAAAGCAAGTTAAAAACAACATTAACCAGGCAGGAAGATCAGCTTGCAACCTTAAAATTTACAATTTCCCCAAATTTTAAGAACTCTGTGTGCACATCCTCATAAAATTCTTCATAACATTGTTCAACCTCTTCATCTGTATACTGAAAAATAAAAGACAACATACAACCAAGAAATTTTAGCAGAGTGACACCTTCAAATAATAAGATCAAAAGAATATATAAAACATGCAAATCATATATCTGTAGCTGCATTCATTTACAAGTCATTCTTCAAGAATGGTCGCAGTGAGGCCGACTATATTTTGAGAAGATAAATAAATGGAATAGCACAATGAGATAAGTATGTTCAATATATCACTAGTAAATCCAACCCCATGTAATCCTTGTGTCTGCATGGCAACATACGGGCAACACATCTATCCGTATATAAAGCATAAATTTGTTGTCAGGAGCACCAATGTTTCAGGCATGTTTGATAAACAGATGGATCAGTCATCTATATTGAAATTTAACAAGAGCAGAAATTTAGTCTCTGCAAAAAAAAACCCAACTAAATATTTGCTAAAAATATCTTTTATCTTTTAAACCAAATTCATTGAAAACAATTAGTTACTCATTTCCCCTTCTTTGAATTAAGCTTTTCATATAATCAAGATATAAACTATACTTTGTGCCATTTCTTGCATGCTTAAACATGCAATGTTTCCTAGATTTTATTAAAACCATTCAAGTTTCAAAAGTTTATGAAACAAAAGCTACACTTAGCATGAGAAACGAATCTAATCTAGAGAAGAATGCAACCACTACTCAAAAAATAAAATAAAACAAAATAAAGAAAAAGAGATAGGAGAGGCTCATTAAAGAACATTTTTTATAAGCAGCTAGGGCTAACTAGCATTGTGTGTTGATTAGACTACTACTACTACACAACAGAGGCTACAGAAAAGCTAGCACTCTTCCCTCTTATAAACCAAACCCTTCACCTGCTCCTTAAAATCTAAAACCTAATATAAGTACTGGGACAATAAAACTGTATTTGAAAACCAACGTAACTTATTACTAATTTTTTTTCGCACCAATACATGTACTGGGTTAAGCATGGAACAACTAATGTTGTCTTCATCACAAAAGCCAGCTGATGTATAATCAGAGGACATTCGATAAATTAACAGTTGCATGAACAACAAATGGGATCTACAACATGGTCTGCAATGGCAGAATCCATGAGACTATTAGAAAATAGCAAATTATGAAGCCTAACACTGAGATAATAGGGCTACATTTTTAACACAAACAATGTAAGGTATTTTGAATATACCAAGTATGACCAACATAATCATAAGTTTCCTTCTCCTTGTGATCTGTACAAAAACAACCTGGAGGAGACAATACTTGTGGACAAGGCAACAACTTGACAGTAGTTACACCCTAACAGCAAAATGTGGTCTAACAGTTAAATTCTCCCTCCAATTAATAGAAGAAAAAAAAAAGAAATGTTAAGAACTGTAGTACTTAGCGTTAGAAAAAAAATCATATACTAAAACTAAGTTTCTTTATCCTCTTCCTAGAAATGTCTGGAGTAAGAGAAGGCCAATTGCACTAATATACGATTTGTATTGTTCCCTGCATTCTAGACTGAGAAAGTGATGCCAAAAAATAGCTAGAAATTACAATGAACATAGCAAGTTGAATCAACTAGTTTTGAAGGAGCAAGAACCATAACTGGAACAAGATTGCATTTGTGTAACCATGAGAATTTATTCCTCGTAACAACTTGAATTATATAATATTTATGGATTACTACAAGACTAGACAATAGACAAATGTCAATAAAAATAACTGTCTTTACCTGATAACTAATGCAGCATGAATTCAAATTATGGGCAGTGGGCACAATGGTTGTTCTAACACTTTAGTAGATTAAGGCAAAAGAGGAGAGCGGAAACAAGAAAGTAGAAATGGCACAAATGAAAAAGGGAAAACTAAAAATGATGTAGTGTAATATGGAAAACATATAAAAGTTAAAAGATAAAAGAACAAGATAACCACTCTCATCTACAGCAAGTAGGATACACATTAGCTAATAGTTTCAACTCCAACCAATCAACCAATGCCAAAACCAAGAACCTGCACTGAAGTGACTCCATGCATCTCTGATTTAAGTTAAAGAAACTAAATAGAAATTAAACATAATCTAATTTAATATGCAGTTTCCAACTATGACATATCAGTAGAAGAATTTTAAGCAATTCAGAAAATGGCAAAGACAAAAAACCTAAAACAATGAAGATTCTATAAATCCACAACATTAACCAATGACATAAAAAAAATAAGACCATACATGATTTTAAAAGCATAATTTGAAGGAATTCTTAAGTGCCATCAGGTCTTTGCAGTAGTAAAAATATTGCAAATTCAGGCTTCACTGGGCAAAGAACCCAAGATATAAATTGATAACGCCGTATGGCAGTAAATTCAAAATGACAGAATTATTATCAGGATACAAGTCACAAGGGTCGGTTGAAGGCAGCATTTACAGACCTCAAGTCCCTCATCTTGCTCCAATGCAAGGCCAGGACCATTGTACATGTTCTTCATGAGCAGTGTGCATGATTTATCAGGGTAAAAATGAACTCTACTGCAGCGCTGACCAAATCGACAAGCTCCAGTCTTTAAGTGGAAAGGACAATGAGCTTTATCCTATCAAAATTGAAGGCACAAGGTTAGAATGATGATATCTAACTAACCTAATACTGACCCCCCACCGCTAAAATAGATAGTATCAAGAGAAAATAAGCTATGGTGGTAGCAATCTACATGAGAAGAAAGTTTATGTAAAAAAACCATATTTAGCACTTCAAATAGATGAATATTGGACCTGTTCAGTTCCAAAGTTAGGTACTTCTTTGGCAACACTCTCTAACATTTGCTGCGCTGATGATGCATTCAGGTAGTCCGAAAAAGCTTCAGATTGTGGAGGAAGAGGATTTGATGTAGGCCTATCCGCATCCTGTGCGGAAAGATTCAAAACTGTCGCCAAACCCAGAAAAGAAAACATAGCATGAAACAAATAACTCATGAGTGACTGTCATAATTTTACCTCTGCTTTACTCTTTTGGCTTGCTTCTCCTTTTGGAACCCTAACTTTCTTTTTCCTGATAATGATCTCATTTCCTTGCCAGATAATTTCAGCAGGCCCTTCTTCTACATATTCCCAATCATCATCCATCTCTTCCTGGAAAACATATATGAATGTAAGACAGCCCATTTATAAACAATAAACAAAACCATCTTCAGGATCTTTCAGTTCCAGAATTCAGAAGAATCAAACAAAATTCCCCTGTAAGAATATGAATATAAGTAACTGAACCTGACAGTCTGCTTCCTTAAAGAGCAAATCAAAGAAAATTAACCAACCAATAGGGTGATACATATATATGATATACCGACTCCTCTCTTGACACAGTTGTCTTAGTTTTCTCATTAGCTAGAAAATAGAGCCATGTATAACCTAAGATTTTTTCCATCTTTCTTACCCTTTCCTGCCCTAAAACACCAAGAAAAATAAAATTATAGAAAGGAGCTGAAATCACAAACTTGTTGCCGCTGTTCTCCGTTGTCATCCTCCTTTAGATCATTCTTTCGATTCTCTTCTTCTTCCATGTCTTGTTGAGCTTTTCTCTTAATCTCCATATCCTGGATCCACGCTCTCTCCCTCTCTTGGAACTCCTTCAATGCCATCTCGCTCCTCTTCCGCTCCTCCTCCTCCTCTCTGGCAATCCTGTTTTGCTCCTCGGGGTCGTTGAGCCTGGCCTCTTCCGCTTCCCTCTCCTTCTCCGCAGCCTCCTTCCTCCACTGCTTCCTCTTCATCTTCTTCCATTCTTTCCTCTTCTCCTTTCTGCTTTTTTTCTCCATCGGATGATTCTCTATTATCCCTCCTCCATCCTCTTGTTTCGAAGTTGCTGCTGCTTCAGCTTCAGTTTCAATTTCAATTTCGGCTTCACCCATTGTTATTGTTAACAGGTGTTCCCCTGCCTCTGTTTTGATACTGAGTATGTTCAATGTTTTTTTTTTCTTCTAAATTTTGGGTAAAACTTTAATAATCAAGCGCGGGTATACTAGCCTATATATTTATACTATAAAAATTTAAATCTTAAATTCTAAACCCTAATCTTAAAAAATTAAACCCCACGTTCTAAACCTTAAAATTTAAATTCTAAACATTACCCTTAAATTCTACACCCTACAACTGTAAACTAAAATTTACACACGCATCTGGTCACTCGACTGTTAAAGTCCCATTAATACAATAATATGACACGTTAATAAAAAATTTAATTTATAATCTAATCTCTAAACTTTCAAAACTTTATTTTTTACCGTCTTCGTCTTCAAGTCTATCCTCTCGTCTTCCTCAATCATCTCTCGCTTTCCCCTTGCGTTTCTTGATTGAGTTTCAGCTTTAAATCCATTTCCCTACAATTTTCCTTTTCTCTTGATCCATCTGAATCATGCATACAAAGTCTCAGAAAATCAATTTCTTCTTTTGGCTAACTACAAACGTACCAAATAAAATGCCAAACTATTCCCAGATTTATTAACAAGGACTTCAATCCTCAAAGCCAAAAAAAAACTTATAATTTATCTATTTTCTACCCTGTAATCCTCTTCGTTTTCCTTTATATGATATTGATAAACTACGTTTTCTTTTTTTTTTTACTAATTTCTCTTCCGTCTACGTTACTTCCTTTGGAGCTGTCTCAATTTTCCCTATAATTAGTCTTTTATATTCTGTTGGAGAAACCATCTTTAACTCGCAAATACAGATATTCTAACCGTTTTCTTCTTTATTATTGAACACTTTCTCTATTTAATTCAGAAAATAATATATTTTCCCTGGAATATCTTCCATTTGAAACTTATGTTTAATCAATAATCTGGTGTTAAAATCCATCAACTTGTGTTTTGGTCTTCATTTTAAATTCCCCGTGTGCTCAGACAGTTGATCAGCAATGAAAACATATATGAGAAAAAAACTACAAGGTAGGCGTGCCTTTTCTTTCTTCTCCATTCACACTAGAGATTTTCTCTGCTGGTTCTTCATGGCTTTTCGATGTGCTTGTCTCGTGCGAGTTGGTATCACCATTCAAGCCATTCTCATCGGCCATTGTTGTTGTTCCTCGAGCTAATTTTGGTTTGATTGATGCTCCAACAACTTCAGAAATTATATGGCATCTGCAACAATAAATTCAAGTTAGTCAAATCAACCGTATGCAAATATTATTTTTTTCGGACAATTTAAATTATGTTGATGATTTGTCTGAGAGTTTATGTATCGGCGAAGGGGCGACGACAAAATGCTTGTGGAGGATGGTTAAGAAGAAGAGAAAAGGGAGGATGAAGAGAATAGTTTTGAAGAAGAAGATGGTGAAAAATAAAATTTTGAAAGTTTAGGAGTTAAATTATAAATTAGTTTTTTATTAGCGTATCAGGTCATCGTATTAACGAGTCTTAATGGTCGGGTGACCAAAACAATAACGAAGAAAAAGTAAGTGGCTTTTTTTCAAAATAAGTGACCAAAATAGAACGAACCTTAAACATAAAAGACCTCTGGTGAAATTTACCCTTTTTTATATTATGGTTGCAAAAATATATATAAATAAAATTTAAATCTTAACTTTAACAATTTAACCCTTAAATGTTAAAACTAAAATTTAAATTCTTATCTTAAATCTTACAAAAAAAATCTCTAATCCTTATATTCAAAAAAAAATCTCTAACCCTTAATATCAAAAAGATTGGGTAATTAATAAGTGTATTGAATAATTTTTCATATAGATATATAGGGTACAGAGAGTAATCTCATATAAAACTATTAATTCCAGTATTTTGTAATAAACATATATAAATAATATATATTCATAACAAAATTTAAATTATTTTATTTTATTATTTAATTTAGTGTCTTATATATTATTATTGAATTTTTTGAGTATATATTATTATTGATTTTTTAATTGAAAGAGTTACAAATCAAATCGAAACTAATTTAATTGGAAAAATATTCTTATGGTGACGCTTTAGTATTTTTATATCTAGAAAAGTTTAAATAAAATAATTAAAAATCATTATTTGACTATAAAATATATGATCATGGATTTTGTATGTTATGTAGTTAAACCAAAATGTGTTAGGCAAAAAATATATTATAAAAAGATTTTTTTTTACTATCAAATATATGATCATGGATTATTATGTAGTTAAACCAAAATGTGTAGGGCAAAAAATATTTATAAAAAGATTTCATTGTAAAATTAACCATTAAAATTTCATTTATTCTCTTTTGTTTTTAAAATATTTTTATTAAATGGATTATTTTAAATAATTAACAGCGTTAAGTATATGTAGCTTTGAGATAGACAAGAAATGACAATTCCACCACCTCAAATTAAAATGATGATATGGAAATTTTTAAAACCATTGATTGGTTCCTTGCTTCCAATATCTTTAATCTGTAGGGGATAAACTTAGTAGGAACTAGTTGTATCATCACCTTCTAAAAACATTAAAAAGTTAATCTCCGAAAATATATAATTCATTATTAAATTTCATAAATTTAAATGCTAAATTCCATCGCTGTTTATATGATTGCTCAACTCCATCGTTAATGAAGAAACATAGGTTGGCAAAAATTCTGAATGCCTCGCGCAAGGAGCAGTAGGATTCTGAATGCCTCGCGCAAGGAGCAGTAGGTATACGATGGGGAAGATTTGTTGGGCGGAGGCTGTCGAGTTTTTGAAGTGGTACGACAATGAGATGTGCGACCGAGCAAATGAAATCTGTTAAATGAAATCTAGAAAGCTGATATAAATCTATAGTTTGCAAAAGACTCACTTTAATCCGGCAAATAGAATTCCAACTAGACCCACAATTCCCTCCACAAACAGTAAATTTCAGCCAAACAAAATGTGCCTGGTTAGCAGTTACCAGTTACCACCATCATTGAAAATGGCCGGATGAACTCCATGTACCTTAAGATGACTCACCTATGATTTGTCATCATCCACTAGGTGATGCCGGATAACCTGTCTCTGTTCGTCCAACTCGTAAAACGCTTTAAATTCAGAGCTTGAAAAGAAGGCCTCCAAATTGGTGATCTCATACTCTTCAGCCTGAAACCCATGATAACATGTTTTAAAAAAACAGCCAAACATCAACCAACATACGTGGTCTATCTCGAGTGGTAATACCTTGGCTTGCAAATCAGCGACTTTCACATCCACATAGTTAAGCCTTGGGGCTGCTCCAGAAAGTATCTCTTCAAACCGCAATGCATTGTTCACAATCTCCCTTAGTAGTGCAAGCAGCAGTCCATGGTAGTCCTTCTTGAAGGTTATGTATTGCCTGAAGCTCTGCAATTCACAATTTCAGATGCCATTTTAGCATTTTTTAAAATGGTATTTATTTGCACCTTATGGACAGCATTGGTTATACCTTTCGTAGGGCTTTCTGTACCCCAAACTTCTGTGTTGAAATGAAAGACTCAAGAAGGACCCGTATAGCCATGTCCACATCTTCTTCTGTGACATGCTGCCTAAGGTGCATTCTGGCATGTGCTTCAGACATCCTGATCATCGATTCAATATGCCTCACTGCTATAGGGACGCCTTGTCCACGCTGCGCAGACAATTAAGAAAAGCATTGGAGCATTGAAGCAAAATCACTTTAAAAATCACAAAAAATACAAGAAAACGAATCTTACAGATGATTCTTTTCGCAGATCGGCATAAACTTTAGTAAGCTTGGCCATATCCTTTTCATGGAACCTTGGGAATACATTCAACTTGGCATAGGTTAAATATTTCCTCAGCAATTCTTGAGAAAGAATCTGCAATGCAAACATAAAAATCCATATTATGATTATTTGAAGGACAGGATCTGAAAAGTGCAATCAGTTAGACAGAATAACAGAGCGGCCACTATGAACCTTTGAATCAGTTAGTCCAGCAGAGGCTTGAGTCTCTTCTTGGGATTCACTGAAGGCTTTGTCATCCATATTAGCGCCCTTGGGTTGAGATCTGAAGTGGCTGTCAACTACAAACTGTGCAAGCATTTCATCTGTTACAGGGTCAACAACATCCTGCATTTGGAACCAAGTTCTTTTTAATCCTATTAAGACCTGGTAATACAAGCTTTACAAAGCAAACTAAATATTAAGCGAAGGGGAATTACCTTAACAACACATAGGATGTCAAAACGAGAGACTATGGGATCTGTCAACTCAACATTTTGAGAAAAAGTTTTTGAGGAATCATATCTGCAAGCAAGCATATGTTTTAGTTTTATGAACTGGTTATTAACTAAAATATGACTAATTCAGGAATCTAAAAAAGAACGAACCAAACTTGATATGAAACCAAAATGTTTGAGCCTTTTAACCCAATTTTAGATTAATTTATTTTGAACCAGTTGAAATAGGAACCGAAAGTGCAATCGATTCAACCACCAGTTTGGTTTTTTATTCCTCAGGAATAAGAAATACACAAGGAAATGAATCCAACAAGTGGATTTCAGAAATCCAGTTGTTGGTAAACCAGATGGCCTATGTAAAATGTGAGTTAAGAAATCCAGTTGTTGGTGAACCCGATGGCCTATGTAAAATGTGGTAAGCTCTAACCAATGAAGACACCGACCAAATCATCATCTCATATATAAACCATCTATACCTTCCACCAATCGGATTTGCAGCAGCAATAACTGAGCAACGAGCCTGGAGAGAAGTAACTATCCCAGCTTTTGATATGCTAATGCTTTGCTGTTCCATTGCTTCATGGATACTCACTCTGAATACACATGTTTCAATAACTTTACAGCTCAAGTAATACCTAAAGAAGTAAAGGAAAGATGGAAAGGTTCACTTACCTGTCTTGATCATTCATTTTATCAAACTCGTCAATAAGACAAATTCCTTTGTCAGCTAATACAAGGGCTCCTCCTTCAAGGGTCCACTCTCTAGTTACTGGATCCTTGTGCACTGCTGCTGTCAGCCCCACAGCAGAAGCACCTTTGCCAGTGGTATAAACAGCTCTCTGCCCCGTCTTTTCAACATACCTTAAAAAAGATGCTTAAAATTTTAAATGCATGTTCATGATATCTGATTCACACCAAAGAACAAAGAGAGATCATACTTAAGGAATTGTGATTTTGCTGTGCCTGGATCACCCAGAAGTAGTACATTTATGTCTCCACGGAGTCGGTGTTTCCCTTCTACATTTTTCTCCTGGCCTCCAAACATAGCAAGAGCTATTGCAGTTTTAATGTCTTCATGACCATAGATTGAAGGAGCAATGGACTTTATAATCTAAAAAATGGGCCATCAGGTCAGAAATTGACCAAAGGAGAGCACTTCAGTATTTGTTACAAAAGAGCACTATTCAGATTAAAAAAAGTATTATGAATGACAAACCCTTTCTCCTATTTGTGGATCCTTGGCCAACCTCTCGATGTCTTCCTTATCTTCTTGAGTGAGTTTGTAGGCAGAAAAGAGATCCTGTTTCTTTGTAACATAGTTTGCCTCGATCACAGTGGCAAAAACAGGAAATCCGTTTTTAGTGTTCAATGACATATCAAAATTATTTGTGTAAATGCCTGTGACTTCCTGAAAAAGTGACATGGAATGCAAAACAAAAATTAGTGTTCCTCACAGTTGAAATAAGTATGAATTAAAAATAGGAAGAGGATCCTACAATTTCTTCCCCAGGACGGGCACAATCAATTAGATCATTGAGTAATATTACTTCCTTGTATCTGGGAAGCCTTCCAGCAGGCACAGTTCCTGGGCTTTCCTGGAGTGTGAGCTTCTGGTAGTTCCTGTATACCGTCTGTAACAAGACGGGAGAACATATAATGAAGACCAAAACCTCAAATCATGACTATAATTAGACATTGATCGAGACAGGAAACTTATAAAAACAAAACCACAGCTAGGACTATCCAAACTTATTTGCAGTTTAACTGGAGCTGTTTTGATTGGCAGAGAGCAAAAACTTTACCTGCTCAATGTTGACAGTGAAGGGCCCCTTTGATTGGCATTCAGGGCAGGAACCAACCTTAACCTCTGAATATGAATTTTGAAAGAATGGTCCCAAAATTGCTCCACACTTGTTGCAATCGTATTTTACCTGTTGCAACTGGGGAAAGACCCCAGAGCGTCTAGTCACAACACCCCCGATACGAACCATGGTGTTCAAATGGATTTGCCTGAAAACGACCAAATAAAAAGGTAACACTGAAACTATAGCTAAAGGAAAATTATCAAAATGATGATATATAGTGAATATTCTATATTACCTAATATCCCGAATTTGATCATAAATTGGAAGGTTTGTAATGCGGACGTATATCTTTTGGTGGATGTTCCTGTAGTTCGGATGCAAATCAAAAACCACCCTTTGGCCAACATCTTCCATAACTTCTAGGACAGATTGAGGGGCATCAGCCAGCCAGATAGCAATATTAGGATGAACAGAAATGAACTGCTTGTAATCAATCTCCAAGCTGCACTTGTTAGCTGCAAAATGGAACGATTAACAGCACAAACAGAATATGAAATAGCCACTTTTAATATTGATCAAACATATTATGTGCACCCAGCTTTCAGAAACCAAAAGGCAATGTTGAATAGATGCTTTACCCGACACCATCTCATTTATGAGGCGTACATATTCAATGTCTCCATGTTGATTCTTTGGGTTCACATATGTCAGTATGAAATCCCTAAACTTCTTGAAGATGAAGCGACGCACTTCATCTCTAGTAACCCACTCTCTCAATGTTCCCTGGACACGGTACATCTCGAACTCACCTTGATCATCATCATCATCCTGAATACAATGAGGAAAGTTAGATGCAATTTGAAATGCCAACATAATTAAAGCTGAGGAGAAGACTGAACCTCATAAGGGTAGTCATCAGTTCGGTCGGTCATGGGTACATCGTCCCTTGAATGGCCTTGCTGTGATCTTCCCGGTGAACTCTGCATTGCATCAGTGTCATCGTGGCTTCTCGGTGTAGTTGGAGGTCTGAAATCGGCTCTTGGTCGCTTAGAAGGCCTATAATTGTCATCATCTGTGTCTGCAAGCAGCATTTCAACTCCATATATTAACCGCTTCATGTACAAGTACAACGAAATAAAAGATTGAACCAGATTCAAAAATAAATTTGGTAAGCTATGGAGCAATTTACCGACCCTGGTCATGGAGAAGCTGAGGAAGCTTGCGATTGGAGAGGCGGGCATCACGGGTATCAAGCTCCAACTCGGCAGCCCTACGATCTTGCATGATTTGATCCAGATCTCTCTCATCCTCCATTGATTCATCCAACCCAACTGACTCGTACTGGTCGTGCGCGTCCATCCTCCTATAATCATCCATGAAATTATCGTTGTACAGATCTTCTCCATCGTCTTCCTCTTCGTCCACCACATCCACCTCGTCCCTGATTATCTCGGGATCCACCGCTGCCTCTTCCTCGTCCGAGGAGTGGCTGCTGTCGGCGGGCAACTGATCCGTGTTAAATCCTGCAGATGTCGGCGATTCTGGCGTCGACGGAAATGGGTTCCCCGAATCTTCTCCAGCCATTGTTATCGTATTCTCTTTGCCCACTCAATCTAGCAGAAAAAGAATACGAGAAACAGAAAGCTTTCTCTTAGGTCGCCCAAATAAATGAGAAAACCCTTATCTTTTTGGCGCGATGTTTTGGCGGGAAAATGGTGTATCCTTTTTGGCGCGAAGTTCGGTGGGGGTGGGTTCGGAGTTCAGACCGATTCACACGCTTATTTTATTGTTTAAAAATGAGTTAATTAACTCTTTAGTACATGAATTAAATTTAATTTTTCATTATTATACATTTAATTTTTTTCATCTCAATTTAATACATAAACTTTTTTTTAGCGTTAATTTAAAAAATAACATGCGACATATTATCAAAATTTTGATAAAAATATTATCTTTAATGAAAGGTGATAAATTGTATGTTAAGTCTTAAATGTATTTCTTTAACAAAAATAATTGAGAGTAATATTTATATAATGGTATTCACGTGCAAACTATATTGGGATGAAATAACACAGGGGAAATGAATAAAATATGTAACATTTCCATTCATAAAGTTAAATTGGAAAATGTAATTCTTTTCTTTTGATTTTACCGGCGTCCATGCCGACTATAGTGTTGGTCGTTGACCGTTGGTGTTCATTATTATCATTGTTATTTTATATTTCGATTTAGTTTGTTATTTTTTTTAGTTTTACTCTATTTTTAATAAAATCTCTTTTGTTTGATTTCTTTCTTTTTGCATTCTGTTCTTGTGGCACGTTTCATCTGCCTTAAAGAACGTTGTTCGCCTACCTCTACGGTAGATCTGCTACTGCGTACAGATTCTCACGCCGTTCGTATCTGATTTACGATTGTCGGTGGTCTTTCAATAATTAGATCCCCTTTGTGGTTGCTTGCCAATGTATTCAGATCTATTTTGCGAAACAGCCTGTAAGTTTGCTTTGGTTCACGCACCACTCTTTCATCATCTCTAAAGCGTCTAGTTGGATAGAGACAAATGAGTACTATTGACGATTTTTTGGTTACTATGGATGATGGACGTCGGATTCAAAAGAAGGCTTCGATTGTTATTGCGCCTTCGGGTTTTCTTTTTTATTATTTTATGATTGAATTTTTTGGTGAACATAATCTCAAAAGTTGTCTTTCTGAATGGTTGTATTGTTATAGTTGTACCTTCTTTTGTTTTAATAAAATATATGTTGGGATGATCAATCGATGACGAAAGGCCAATAGAGGGGTGAATTGGCAAATAAAAATTTGAAGGGAAGTAAAGTAAAAAGATAAAAACGATAGACAAGAGATTTATAGTGGTTTAAGCTTCTAACAAGCTCTACATACACTACCTTAGCTTCCCACTAAGGATTTCGACACAATTCACTAAAAATTCTTCCCATTTTCTAGGCTAAGGAGGCAACCGTTATAATCGATCAAAGCTTTCTACCTAAAGCTTGATCAAGGTTCACTTTTTTACAATAAGTGGATAGCAAACTAAAAATTCCTCTAAAAGGTGATATGTTTGCCCAAATAAAAATTCACACAAACCCCAAACTTGAAACAAAGGATTACAATTTAGAATACACAAGTTGGGTACATAAAAGCTCAAAGGGTTGGATTTTTGCTTAAATTCTTGATAGTTGTTCAATCGATGTTCAAATGTTGTTGTTGCAGCTTTGGAGACTTGATTTTATACCCTCTCATTGATTTCTAACCGTTTGGGTGGTTAAGGTCATCAATAGAGCCGTTGGACACCATTTTCCCGCAATAAATGCTATTTGGTGGCCAACCGTATCGGTACACGAAGAACCGTATCGGTACTTGTCCAAAGAAGAAAGAGCCGTTGTGCAGAGGCGTATCGATACGCTTTAGAGCGTATCGAAACAGATATAGTGTAAAAGCATGGGCGTATCGATACGGTATAGCCGTATCGATACGGTTTTAGCTCACTGGAATCTGAGGAAAAAGTCTAGTGAAAAATACACCAGTACGCCTAAGAGGCGTATCGATACGGGTTAAACAATTTTCAAAGTTTGGTGATTCCAATAACTGACAAGGCAACAGTAACAAAATTAAATGCAAAGATTTGAAAATCTCAACACCTCGTATCGATACAGTGAAAGCCGTATCGATACTCGTAACCAAGAACACAAACCTAGATGAAGCCCATATCGATACGGGGACAACCGTATTGGTACGTTTTTACGATTAAAATTCCAGTAGTAAAAACTTGTATCGAAATGCTAAGGAGCATATCTATACGCCTAGGCGTAATTGGTTAATTTGAGTATGAAACACTTAGAAAATTTTTAAGGTTTTAAGTTTTTGACTTAGAAACAATTTTAGGTTCATATCCTTGTCATTTTTGTGAGACTTTGAGTACTTAAAAAATTATTTATTTTTACAATTTGGTCCTTAAACAATTTGTTATATCAAAATCAATTATAGGTTTTACAATCTCCCCCTTTTTGATATAGCAAAACCAAATTAAATTTTTAAGTAGTTTTGAAAAATACTCCCCTTTACTTTATGATAGTTTTGAAAAACTTTAAAAAAATTTAAGTGTTCTTTATGTCTCCCCCTTTTTATTATATCAAAATCAATAGGATATAAAAAGAGCAAGGTATAGATATTAAAGGTACTCCAAGCATTAAAGGAATCAACATAGATATCACTAAAATTCAAAGCAGAATTCAAAGCAACATAATCAAATCCAACTTAATTCCTAAAAAAACAAACCAAAAACAAATAAACCAAAACATAAGAGTTCGTAAACATAAAGACATAGGTGCATAAAACTAATCATAATATGATGTGATGTGATATACAAGATGCCTAAGGATCATCTTCATCGTCTTCATCTCTTCATCATTGGCATGGGTTCCAAGAGATTGACGCCACTCACCATGAAAAGCGGTAAGAGAGATATCCATCGAATTTTGACGATTTTCAATGAATGTCACTCTTTCCTCCAAGGATGTGAAACGAGTGTCAATCGCGGCAAACCCGAAGGTCATAGTGGTATCCAAAGATGCAATATTGGTGCCCAAAGATGTAAATTGCCCGTTATAGGCCATGAGAGCATTAAGAGAAGTTTGGGTTACCAAAGCTTAAGGAGCTGCCACCGAATCGGGTTAAACGTTTTGAAGTAGATCGGCAAGACGGACCCATTCTCCATTAAAGTATGTAAACTTGGCTCGGTGGAGAGAACGTTCATCTATTGTTTCGGTGAGAGGTTCGGCAACATCATAAGAGCAATCAATTCCAATCTTGTGAAATAGATAGCTCAAAGCGGTGCCATATGTGAAGGAAGAGACGAGAGTTGTATGACAGTTTTGCACAAGAAAAATGATCTTCGCAAACATAATTTGAGCAAGGTTTGGGCGCTTATCCTCACGGAAGCAACGGATCCAAAAGTCGTCAACTTGTCGGATTGTTGAGAATTTTCCACTTGGTAGGCGAAACCACCAAGTGATCATAAGGCGAAGGATGCAATCTTAAGCATCAAGCACAGTCATGGAGCCACCAAGAACATGTCTCAAGAAATCCTTATTATCAATTCCCACATCCTCAAAACCCAAAAAATTTGCTAAAAATGAATAATCAATTTGAAACTTTTTACCCATAAGATAAGATTTGATAGCAACAACTTCAGATCTATCTTCATTATAAATACACCGGGCATTTGAGTAAAAAATCAAAACAAGGTTTTGGTATAAAATCTCGAGTAAAGCTAAAAATTGCATAAACTCCTATTGTTGCATCAACTCAAGAAATTTAAATTGAAATCTTTTAGAAGACAAGAAAGGGTTTGAAACAATACGCTCACAACGGATTTTAAAAGCTTGATAATGCTTAAAACGATCCATAGCATTTGGATATCTTGGCTCATTAAAACAATTTTGGAAAATATGGGTGAGGTTAGGTCTATTGACCTCGAAATTTTGATTAGGAGGATTGGAACTAGATGTCATATCTTTTCTTTGTATTTTCTTAGGACTCATGTCAATAATCTGAAATCAAAATTAAACCAAAAACAATGTATGCATAAATCAACACATTCTATCCAACAAGCAATGCAATGATCAAGGTATTGTTAAAAATCTATATAATATAGTTTAAAAACATATAAAAGTATAAAAAGGATTTTTGGTAAAATAAAATTTGAAAAACAATGTTGAAAAATAGACGGTATAATTTTATATTGATCCAAAAAAATTAGATCTGAATTTTTTTTACAAAATCTCTGAAAAATATGTTATATACATACTAAATATGTAAATTTGAAACAAAAAAAGTATATAAATAAGAAAAAAAATTAAAAGAATAAAGAAAAGAGGTTTATACCTTGAATAAAGGATTATAGATGAATGAAGAGATGATGATGCACCAAACTTGATGATTTTTGTAGGGTTTGATGCGAAACTCAAAAGCCCTCAAAAGAATTGTAGAATGTGTGAAAAACAAAGGGATTTGAGAGGTTTTTATAGGTGAAACTGTATCTAGAGTTTGAGAGAAAAGTGGTGTTTGATTTAAATTGAAAAACCCTTTTTAAAAACTCATTGAAATCTCTAGTGGCTACGCGTATCGATACGCCACCTGTACGTATCGAAACACTGTACTAAAATGGTTGTTAGCCGTTTCGATATGTGACCCCGTATCGGTACATGTCAAACTGTACCAAAACGATCTCAAGATACATATACCGATACACGTTACCCCGTATCGGTGCCCTTAAGCCAAAAATGTCATTTTTGACTGTAAGGTGCTCAAAAAATTCAATTTTACTCGAATCGAAATGCATGCAAATAATACATGAACATCATGTATGATCTAAAACATATGCATACTCCCCCTAGCAACAAGCATAGATGTATATAGGAACAAAAACACATAATCAATGAGATCAACCAAATTCAAGTAAAATTTTTAGACACTAAAAGGCTCTAAGGTTTAAGAAAGGCTAGTTAAACCTAACTCTCTCCTAAGAGACCAAAAAAGCTATTCGTCTAAAGGTTTGGTAAAGATATCCGCTAACTGGTTCAAGGTGTCTACATATTCTAGAACAACATTTTTCAAGGCATGATCTGTAATGAAATGATACCTTATCTCTATGTGCTTGGTTCTAGAATGTTGGATGAGATTCTTAGTGAGACAAATGGCACTAGGGTTGTCACACTTAAGAGGTATGATACCTACATCAATTCCATTATCTAAAAGTTGTTGCTTCATCCAAAGGACTTGAGCATAATAACCTTCGGCCGATATGTATTCTGCTTCGGTGGTAGAAAGTGCTACACTATTTTGTTTCTTAGAGAACCAAGATATATGCATACTACCTAGGAATTGACAAGTACCGGAGGTACTCTTTCTATCTATCTTACAACCTCCATAATTCGCATCCAAATAAGCATGAAAATCAAATGAGGAATCTCTAGGATACCAAAGTCCTAAACAAGGCGTGTTTCTAAGGTATCTAAAGATTATCTAAACGACTATAAGGTGTGATTCTCTAGGACTAGCTTGAAATCTAGCACACAAGCAAACACTAAACATAATATATGATCTACTTGCAGTAAGATAAAGCAAAGATCCAATCATAGAGTGATAAAGCTTTAACCTCTTTCATCTTTGTCAAGCTTTGTAGAAGAGCTCATTGGTGTGGCTTGAGGTTTCACATTCTTCAAGCCAAACTTCTTGAGCATGTTCTTGATATACTTAACTTGATTGATGAAGATGTCATCCTTCCTTTGTTTGATATGGAGTTTCAAAAAGAATGAGAGATCCTCCATCAAGATCATTTCAAACTCACCTTGCATCAAATTAGCAAAATCTTGGCAAAATAATTCATTAGTAGAACAAAAAATTATATCATCAACATAAATTTGAACTACTAAAATCTCTTTGCCATTTCTTTTAATAAAAAGTGTAGTATCCGCCTTTCTTTTGTCAAAACCTTTTTCAATTAAAAAACTTGACAATCTTTCATACTAAGCTCTAAGAGCTTGTTTCAAACCATATAAAGCTTTTGAAAGTTTAAAAATATGGTTTGGATATTTTGGATCTTCAAAATCAGGTAGTTGTTCTACATACACTTCTTCATTAATAAAACCATTTAAAAAATCACTTTTTACATCCATTTGAAAAAGCTTTAATTCATGATAACATGCAAATGCATGAAGTATCCTAATAGCTTCCATTCTAGCTATGGGTGATAGGTTTCATCAAAATTGATTCCTTCTTCTTGAGTGTAACCTTGAGCAACAAGTCTAGCCTTTTTCCTTGCTATGTTACCACTCTCATCTAGTTTGTTTCTAAAAACTCATTTAGTTCCTATGGTAGACTTATTACTAGGCCTATCAACTAATGCCCAAACTTAACCTCTCTTAAATTGATTTAATTTTTCTTGTATAGCCAATATCCAATAATTATCTTTTAATGCTTCTTTGATATTTTTAGGCTCAATGCATGAAATAAATGTAACATTACAAGCATTTTTAAGAGAAAGTCTAGAGGTTACCCCTTTGGATAGATTACCCAAAATCTCACCACTTTTGACATAGTTGAACTCCCTTGGGTAGCTCACTTCCTTCTCCTCTAGAGTCATGTTCTGCAATGCTTCTAAAGGTGGATCTTATGCTTTTTCTTCTTTGGATGGAATTTCATCTACCTTTGATGATTGCCCACCATCATTGGCTTCAAAAATTTCTACATCATCATCATCACAAGAATCCTTCCTCGGAAAGAAGTTATCATCGAAAACCACATGTATAGAGTCTTCAACTACCAAAGTCCTTTTATTTAAATACATGATAGCTTTAGATTTTAAAAAATAACCTAAGAAAATAGCTTCATCGCTTTTAGCATCAAATTTGCCCAAATTGTCTTTTTCATTATTTGAAACAAAATATTTACATCCAAAAGGATGAAAATAGCTAATGTTATACTTTTTGGATGTTAAAATCTCATAAGGAGTTTTCATTAAAATTGACCTAATCATCACTCGGTTGACAATGTAGCAAGCGATATTACTAGCTTCCGCCCAAAAATACTTTGGCAAATTATTTCCATAAAGCATTGTTCTAGCCATTTCTTCTAAAGTACGATTTTTCCTCTCAACAACCCCGTTTTGTTGAGGAATGCGATAAGCGAAAAAATTGTGGCTTACACCATTTAAATTACAAAAATCCTTAAAACCTAAATTTTGAAATTCGGTACCATGATCACTTCTAATATGAGAAATAAATTAACCAAAATCATTTTGAGTAATTTTTGAAAACGTGATGAAATTTTCTAAAGCCACATCCTTGGTACATAAGAATAGAACTCAAGTGTATCTAGAGTAATCATCTATTAAAACAAATGCATATGATTTTACACCTAAGCTCATAGTCCTAATAAGGCCAAAAAGATCCATGTGGATCAATTGTAAAACTCTACTAGTAGAAACATCATTAATAGGTTTAAAAGAAACCCTTTTATGTTTGCCTTTTGCACAAGCATCATGAACTTTATCAAGAGAAAACTTTTATTTTAGGCAAACCTCTTACAAGATCATTTGAAATCAATTTTTCTAAAACACTCATGCTTGCATGCCCTAGTTTTTTATGCCATAACCATGAGTCATGTTCATTTTTTGCAACAAAACATGCATTTAAAATATGAATTTCATCTAAATGCACCATGTATATGTTTTTTATGCGATAACCAATAAACATAATTTTGTTAGTTTTAATGTTTAAAATTTTGCAACCATTTAAATCAAAAAGAACATTGAAACCTTTACCACAAAGTTGGCTTATGCTTAAAAAGTTATGTTTTAGATTGTTGACATATAAAACATTATCTATAAGGATTGAAGAGTAGTTACCAATGGAACCAATTCCTTCAGTGTGGCCTTTAGAGTTGTCACTGAAATTCACTACTCCTCCACTATTTGGTTTTAGTTCTAAGAACCGACTCTTATCACCGGTTATATGTCTCGAGCATCCACTATCAAGGCACCATGAGTTTGTACATGCAGTTTTGGCCTTGTAGCAATGATCCCCTTACAAACAAAGATTAAGTCTTGATTTTTGGTACCTAAATCATTTTGGGTCCATGAGTATTAGCTCCCAAAATCTCGGTTCCTTTGGGAATCAAAGAAGCAATGACACTAGTGTCATTATATGTGATGAGTTCTTTTGGAACCCAAACACTTCTAATCATCTTTCCTTTAGAGGGCCTTGGGAAGCTTCTTTGTTTGTAGCCATTAAAGTTTCTCTCCATATAGTTGGGTTTTGAAGAACTTTCTTTTTCAAAACCTTGTTTCCCAACTTTGTTTAGAGAAGCTTTGAGATCACCAGCTTCCATTTGGTGATCATCGTGAACTTTGGAAAGAAGGTTTTGCAAGTCTCGGGTTTTCTTTTCAAAATCTTTTTGGCTTTCTTATAAATCCAAAACCTTTTTCTCAAGTTCTGATTTGGCTTTAGATAATAGATCATTTTGATTTTTAAAATTTGAAATTATTTTCTTGTTTTTCAAAAAGAATTCCTTATACTTCTTAACCAATTCGCCATATACCTCTTGCAACTCATCGTAAGCTTCTTGAAGCTCATCAAATGATAAATCAAAATTGGATGAGTTAGAGGTTACCTTAGGATCTTTTTCGAGATCTATGTGGCAAAGGTTGGCAACTTCTTGCTCCTCTTCGTCTAATGATTCATCATCACTCCAAGTGACAATGTTTGCCTTGAGCTTCTTCTTCTTCCTAAACATATTTTTTTTGAGTTAGAGGTATTCGGTTCTTATGTGCCCTAACTTCTTGTAACCAAAGCAAATGAGTTGATCCTTCTCCTCCCCCTTGTTCTTGTTCTTGAAGTCTCTTCTTCGATGGAACTTTCTTCTTCTATTGGACTTCATGAACCTTGTGAATCTTTTGGCTAGCATCGCCGTCTCTTCATCTTCCTCTTCACTTGAATCGCTCTCCTCAAGAAAAGCTTTAAGAGCAATTCTAATTTCCTTCTTTTCAACATTCTTCTCTTCTCTTCTTTTGTACCTTGCTTCATGATCTCATGAGTAAGAAGAGAACCCATAAGAGCATCAAGCTTTAAGGTTTTGAGGTCATTGGCCTCAATGATTGCGATCCTCTTTCTAACTCATGACTTGGGAAATGAGTAGATGAGCTTCCGAACAAGCTTGTCTTCGATGATAATTTCTTCGAAGACTTTTAGACCGTTGACGATGATAGAGAAACGATCAAACATCTTGGTGACGCTCTCATCGGGCTCCATCTTGAAGTTCTCGTAACTCAAGTTAAGAGTTCAAGCTTGGTCTTCTTTACATCATTGATGACTTCATAGGTGGTCCCGAGCTTCTTCCACACATCCTTTGTACTTGTACACGAAGACATCTTCGAGTACTCATCCAGTCCAAGTACACAAAAGAGCATGTGCAAGGCCTTGTCATTTACTTGCAATTTCCTTCTTTCTTCATTGGTCATTTTTTGCTTGGTCTTGGGAACTTACCTATCTCCTTCTTGCTTCATTAGAATAGATAACTCATCTTTGATTACATCCCAAATAAGGTAATCATTGGATTTGATGAATACCTCATCCGATTCTTCCAATATGGATAGTTGTCCCTGTTGAAGAATGGTGGTTTGGTGGTCAATTATAACTCATACATGTTTTGGCTGGAAGTAGACGACATGGCTTGAATGTCAGTTGATTGAATCACCTCTAAGATCGTCTCAAGTAGATGTTAATCCCTCAAAAGAGCCAGGCTCTAATACCAATTGTTGGGATGATCAATCGATGATGAAAGGCTAAAAGATGGTGAATTGGCAAATAAAAAATTAAAGGGAAGCAAAGCAAAAAGATAAAAATGATGGACAAGAGATTTATAGTGGTTCAAGCTTTTAACAAACTCTACATCCACTAACTTAGCTTCCAGTAAGGATTTCAACACAATTCACTAAGAATTCTTCCCTTTTTCTAGGCTAAGGAGGCAACTGTTACAATCGATCAATGATTTCTACCCAAAGCTTGATCAAGGTTCACTCTTTTACAAGAAGTGGATAGCAAACTAAAAATTCCTCTCAAAGGTGATATGTTTGCCCAAATAAAAATTCTCACAAACCCCAAACTTGAAACAAAAGATTACAATTTAGAATACACAAGTTGGGTACAAGATATGACTCTAAAAGCTCAAAGGGTTGGATTTTTGCTTGAATGCTTGATAGTTGTTCAATGGATGTTCAAATGTTGTTGTTGCAGCTTTGTAGACTTGATTTTATACCCTCTCATTGATTTCTAACCGTTTGGGTGGTTGAATTCATCAATAGAGCCGTTGGAGACCATTTTTCTCGCAATAAATTCTGTTTGGTGACCAACCGTATTGGTATACGAAGAGTTGTATCGGTACTTGTCAAACAAAGAAAGAGTCATTGTGCAGAGGCGTATTGATATGCTTTAGAGCGTATCAAAACGTATATAGTGTAAAAGCGGGGGCGTATCAATACGGTATAGCTGTATCAGTACGGTTTTAGCTCACTGGAAACTAAGAAAAAAGTCTAGTAAAATATACATTGGTACGCCTAAGAGGCGTATCGATACGGATTAACTGATTTTCAAAGTTTGGTGATTCCAATAACTGACAAGGCAACGGTAAAAAATTTAAATACAATGATTTGAAAATCTCAATACCCTATACTGATACGGTGAAGGCCATATCGATACTCATAACCAAGAACACCAACCCAGATGAAGCCTATATCAATATTGGGACAACCGTATCGGTACGTTTTTATGATTAAAATTCTAGTAGTAAAAACTCTTATCGAAACGCTAAGGAGCGTATCGATACGCCTAGGCATAATTGGTTAATTTGAGTATGGAACACTTAAAAAAATTTGGGGGTTTTAAGTTTTTGACTTAGAAACAATTTTAGGTTCAAATATTTGTCATTCCTATGAGACTTTGAGTACTTAAGAATTTATTTACTTTTATAATTTGGTCCTTAAACAATTTGTTATATCAAAATCAATTATAGGTTTTACAATCTAGTATTGTTCCAAGGTTCAATAAAAAATGAATAATGTAATTTACATCAATATGACTTCATTACATAATTAATGGTATAAAAACTTAACATTAAGATTCTACTTGGTAATAAGGATAGAAAAAAAAGTGAGAAATATGTCAAAACTTTTCTCATCGCCCCTAACTTTTCTCCTTCGCTTAATTTAGGGTTGTTTCACCAAGGGAAACTAGATTTGGTCCCTCATCGGCAGCCAGCTGCCACTACTTGGTGGCTGGCCTCCCTCCCCTATGTCTTTCATTTTTCCAAGTTGTAAGAAGACTTTTTTATTTTTCGATCGGTTTGCTTCTTCAACTTTCTCTAGTGTTTCTCGATGGGTTTTATAAGCCCTAGTCACCATGATTCATGTTTAGGCTTAGCTTTTGGAAGAGGGACAAGCAGTCCTCTTTGTCGGCTTGAAACCAAAAATAACGATTGGAGATGACCACTTTCTCCTATGTGTCTTTAGTTTTGGTTGTTTTCTTCTCCATTTTTTGCTTTTCAGGTTGGACGGAGATCGGCGGTGGCGTTGGCTCTTGCATCTCCTCCTTCCGATGTCATTAGTGCATGTGGCCTTTTATTCTCGACGTTGTGTCATGTCTTCTTTTAAAGAGGTCTGGCCATTTTAATGGTGCCTCCTCCGCCGTTCTGGTCAGCCCGACGCTTGAATTCTACTTCGGTATCACCAGTACCCGTCGCTAAGACTGCCACATGCCCTAAGTGGGTGCTGAAGTTCGACTTTGCTCCATGGTCATTGACGATCACTGCAACCTATCTCTCCTTACTTCGCTCATTCGCACGGTGGCACTTTTCTATGCTTTTATGTTCCAGACCTGTTTGGTGCCTCAGATTTTGTCGTTTTGGTTCTTTGGTCTTGGCTTCCATGACCACGATTGTATGATGGTCTTATTTTAATGAAATTTCCCCCTTTGATAAAAAAGTGAGAAATTAATTAATCAAGTGAATAAAATTCAAAGTAAATAAGCGATTATGTATCTTACTATTTGATTTAATAATTTTATATTCTTCATTTTTTTATCCTTTATACCAAACAAGGCACAAACACTTCTCAAATGAATTGATAAAATATAAAAGTGGCTTATGTTAAAAAACTAGGATTCTCTAAATTTACGGAGATTCTGTCGTGCGACATGACAACATTTTATGGTACGACAAAATTAAGGAGGCCTCCAACATAAATTCTTTCTCAGTTGATAGGCATTTATGTTCTAATATAGATTTTTACCGAGTTGGTAAAAATCTCAATTCTACCTTAATTTTTACCCATTTGGTAAAATTTTAGGTTATAACATAAATTATTGCCCAGGTAGTAAGAATTTCGGTTTTACCTAAATTATTACCTAGTCCAACCTAAATTCTTACCATATGTTTGCCGCTTTTTAATCGCACCTTAGCCCACACCTAAATTTATTGAAAGAAAAGTCTTCAATTTTAGAAAGAAACAATTTATATCTAAGACCAGTCTTCCTCCTTTTCTCTACAGGCCTCAAATTTATTTTTTTATTGGCGATAGAATCAGTCTTGACGTTGGTTGTCGATCGTCAGTGTTTATTTTATCATTATTTTCTTATACTCCGCTTTTGTTTTATTATTTTTCTTCATTTTTATTCTAATTAATAAAAATCTAGTTTGTTTGACTTTTATCTTTTTGCGTATTTTGCATATGTTCGTATGCCTTTGTGACACATTTTAACTTTGTTCTTATAGTAAAATTTATTTTTCTTTTGTGACACATTTCCTCTATATTATGGCATGTTGTTCGTCTAACTTTGCAATAGATCTATGATCGTGTAGAGATTATCACACCGCTCGTATATGATTCACGATTGTCTGTGGTCTTTTAGTGGTTAGATTCCTTTTGTGGTTGTTTGTCGATGTATTCATATTTGTTTTGTGAAACAGCCTGTAAGTTTACTTTGGTTTGCTCATCACTATTTCATCATCTTTAAAGCTTCTAGTTAGACATAGGCAAATAAGTATTGTTGTCGATTAATGGGTTACTATGTATGATGGAAGTCAGATTCAAAAGAAGGTTTGATTGTTATTGCGCCTTTGGGTTTTTTAAATTTTATTTTATGTTTGATTTTTTGTAGACATAGTCCCCAAAATTATCTCTTTAATTGTTTGCATTGTTAAAGTTGTACATTCTTTTATTTTAATAAATTTAATATTAAATTTGGATAAAGTTAATTTTCATAAAATCATTTTATGATTACATCACAAGAAAAATATCCTTGGTTAATATCAATTTCTATTATTTGTTTTTATCTAATCAAATTTTATTTTTCTCCCCTCTCAAAAAAAAAAAAAACCATTGTAAGCTCTTGATAATCTGCATAATAATTTTTTTTCTCTAAAAATATGTTATACTAAACATCCTTAGATTTTTAATGTAAAAATTAGTATTTTTTATCAAGTAGAAAGATATTTATATTTTCAAAATAAAAGTTACGATTTGAATCCATGCAATATGACATAATATAAGTATTTTTAACCTTTCAATTAGTGAATCTCTAGAATCTAGTACTTTGATAAATTGTATTATATAAATTTGACACATTTATATATTAATAATATTTTAGTTAGTTTCAAATTTTACTTTTATTCGGCGATTGAATTAAAATTTATCAAAACTTTTTCAGGAGAATTTGTGTAGTTTAAAAATATTTTTGCTTTTAGTATGAGACAATTTGCTACTATTTTTTTAAAAAATAGGTGGAAAAATATTTTTAAATTGTTTGGTCGACAATATTATTTTTCTTAAACAAAAGAATTTGTGATATAAATGAGGATAAATTAATAAATTTGCTTAAAAATGTTTTTTAACAAAAGACAAGAAGCTAGAAATTCCAAGTTTTGGATATGAGTGTGTATTCGGTCGAGTAAAAAAATGAGTTTGTTGAGTTGTCAAGATTTATTTTACAACTCAAACTTTATTTGAATTATTTTGAGTCGAGTTTATAAAATTTGAGTCGATTTATTTAATTTTTGTTCAAATTTAATTCTAAATATTTATAATGTTATAGTACTATTTAGTTCCAATTTAAACGACTTTCTATAACCATATACAATATACATTTATATATTTGTTCATATGTGATAACATATATCAGATAAAATTAAGAGACTCGAATCGAACTTGAAAAACGATATACTAATTGCTAAAAACTCTAGTTATTTGAGTTTCAATTTATAACTCAAAATTTACTTGGAATTTTTTAGAGTCGAGTTTATAAAATTATGATTTGAGTCTGATTAAATCAAAATTTTCATATTGGTTCAAGTTTAATAAAAAATCAATTTTTTCAAGCAAAATAATAGTCAAATTCTCTTCCCTACTTTGGAAATGCTTTTAGACCCAAATAAAAATTACTTTAGAGACTAGGAAGGTACTCATTCTACGTTACTTATAATTCCAAAAGTGTATTTAATTTATATAAACTTTTGGAAAATAATCAGAAACATAAGCCAATGAAAGTAAGCAGAGTTGGTTAGAGGTGTTCATTGTCGGATATCATATCAGATCAGATTTAAATTTTTTAGATATTTAATTTTCAGATCGATGATATAGTGATCTGTATCTGATCTAGAAAAAATTGGATACTCAGATATTCAGAACCTGAGTGGTGTTGGCAGCTTCTAGGCAGTCCATCACAAAATGATCCAGTGATCCACACTCAAAACAAACCCTGGTCAAGCCCCAACACTAGCCCCTATGCTTATGTCCACATTGATCACAAACTGGTGCGCCTGCACTATTTTGTGAGCCCTTCAGACTCATCATGGCAGAAGATGATGAAGGCCTTCTATGGCTAGCAAATTCTGACCTACTATTTGATCTCAAACTCCGATTCGAAGCTTCTCTTCCTTGATTCCAACAGTTTTTATTCCTTCCGAAATAAGACTGCGAGTTGTTTGAGAAGTTCTGAGTTCTCACACTCGAGCTCCCTTGCCCACCACACGGCCCATAGGTCAAACTTTGCACTTGCTCAAGCGACTTGGTACTAGCAATCAATTCTGAAAACACTTTTGGTGGAGCAACAGTGAAGTAGGTTTGAATCTCCTTCTCAAACCCTTAAGAAACCTCTTGCACCTCATCTTCTCGGTAGCGACCAACTCAGGGGCATACCCCCTCAACTATAAGGACTCTTGTTCATATTTAAAGACCGACCGATTCCCTTGGACCAAATGGTTGAACCGGTCCCTCAACCTATCAATGTAGGATTCTTCCACATACTTCTTTTCAAATTCTTCCAAAAAGTCATCCCATATAGGTAGGTTAAGATACCAACCCAACTCTACGGTCTCCCATCATTGTCCAACATTCTCCTTCAATAGTGAAATGACACATGTTAACTTGTCATCAGATCTCAACCTCATTTGACGTACTATCTAACGAGTGTCCCTCAACTACTAATCCGCCTTGACCGGGTTGTCTTGTCTTGATCCAAGAAAGTTCGTAGCTCCATGGCGACGCACCCTTTCAATCGATGCCTCTTAAGGGGTAGCCGAAGGCCTAGGTATAACCCTCACAATCCGGTGAAGGGCCCGGTGCAGATGAGAGAAATAATTGGCCCATCGACCTCCATCGTCTTCTGACATCTCTTTCGAGCCCCAACTCTCCTCATGACCGTGTGCCCTTCTTGGCATGATTCATTTCTACACAAGCAAACAAAAATAAGGTTACACCATCGAATATTCAGCTTAAACAAGTACAACTTAGACTTATGGTCAACGTATTCATTAGACACCTATACAACACTTTCTAGACAACCCCGAGACTTTCTAGAACTGGCTTAACCTAAGCTCTAATACTAGTTTTGTAATATCCCTAACTTGGATGCCACAATTTAGACCTCAAGCCTAAACCCAACACCATAAAATTTCACAACTAGATTTATCCCAACACATTCATTTCATAAAACCCATTAAATTTGAATACTTCAAAGTCGATAAACTAATTAAAACGTTACATGTGAGCTTCATTTAAAATACATAATTAAAAGCATTCGACACATAACTTAAAATCCAAAATAAGAGTTACAATACAACACATGTGGTCCTACGAATACATAGCCCAAATATCTAAGTATTGTACTCGGACACAAGTCGATGCTGAAGTCCTACTCCAATGGTGCTCTGACGATGCACGTCAACCTACTAACCTGGGAACGGAAACAACAACTCCGAACACTAAGCTAACAAAGCTTAGTGGATACACTTCCATTCAACCATACTTCATGCAAATCATAAATATGAGCAAGTAACTAAGAATGACATCATGGCGTATAAAGAAATAACATTGACATTACCTCTAGCCGCCTAAACACATAACAAGCAATATGATATATTAACCATTCGCACATCACATGGTACACAATACCAACAAACCTGGAGTGAGGCCCGGTGCCACATAGCTTCAGGAACATACTCTTGGGTGAGGCCTGGTGCCACACAGCTTCGAGAACGTACATTCGGGAGCACATCTAACTATAGTGTTGCAACACTCTCACTGGGTATTCGGATCCCATCAACAAGTGCCCATATGGCACGCCACATCAAGATAGAACCACACCACCCTATGGTTGCTATCAACATACAAGTCAAATAAGGCTTTTACCGAGTTCTTAAGTTTTTTGCTCGAGTAGGAAGGTATTTTTTAGTTTCTTGGTTTTACAACTCATTTTAGGCCATTAGGGGTTTATTGGATCGAACAATATAATTTTTAGCCATCTGGGTGAAAGTTGACATTTTTGGGCAGGGGGTATCGATACCGGCTTATAGAGTACCGATATCGAAGCCTAGAAATGGCTTTCTAAGTTTGGGAAATCGCTTTCCAAGCCCCCAAAACACAACCATTAACCCTATAACTCGATCTTACATCTTATAAGAGTGTTTAAGGTGGTTTGCTACTAATTTTACAAGTTATAAACAAGAATTCCAAGTTTTGCTATTAATGAGAGTCTCAAGCATTTATCACCAAGAACAACCATGCATATCAAATCTTAAGCACACAAAGCATCATCCTTAGAATATGCATGAACCAAAGAGTTAGTAGTGTACTAACCTTGATTCTTTGCTGAGAAAGAAGCCTCAAACCAAGCTCCTCAAACCTTTCTCTTCCCAAGCTCATTGGATGGTTCTCCCACCTCTTTCACTACAAGGGATGTTGTAAAACAAGTTACAATGTTGCTGGAACTTAAGATATGAAAAATGAAGGATTCTACAACAAAAAATGGGATCAAAACCTTCATTCTCGTTCTTTCACTCCAACCCCCACCAAAACTCATCCTCCACCAAACTTAATGAATCTTACCTCAAAATGTAGATCTTTGATTGGTAAACAACTTGCATCGAACCCAAAATTTGTGATTCTTACTCCAAAACACAAAGATTCAAGCTTTAGCTTTGGGTCCTTGGGGAGAGAGATAAGAAATGAAGGGTGGGAAAAAAAAAGACAAGGTGAGCTCATCACCTTTATTTTCTGCAAAAAAATTAAAACTCCTCCTACCCTCTAAAAATAGGCATTTTTACCCTTTTTACTCTTTCACCAAGCTCCTAAACACTTACAAGCCCATAAAAGCTTACGAAAGCTTAACTCTTGGCCCAACTCAAAGTCTAACCTGAAGCACAAGCTTCGATTCAATTCATATCTGTTATGATAATTATCCCCTTTATACTAGAAGATTTGTTGGTTCTCGTATAATGTAAGTGAATATATTCGTTTGATTTCATGAAAATTTCATTTAGATTTCAGAGTAAAGACGATCACACGTAATTTTAAATGAATTTGTATGAAACTTTTAAGATTTTTAACACAATTAATAATTTAATTGGAATTTATCGTCTTTCATATTTAGTATTAAATTTAGGTTATTACTGGCTGATTTAAATTGATTCAAATTAAATAAAATTTCATCATTGATTGAACTTGAATTATTTCGATTTCAAGAGTTTTGTTTTGTCAAATAGAATTTTAGCAATTTCCCCCCAAAGAAGCTGTCTAATTTCTTTCTCCTAGTTTCAGAATTCAAACCTGCGTCTGTTAAAGAAGAAGAAGAAGAAGAAGAAGAAGAAGAAGAACCGAAGATTCCATTGCAGGTGCAATTCCCAGTTTTGTACTAAAAGGTGCGATCGCTGCCTGTCTATTTGCTTTACAATCGTCGCTCTGTTTGTTCCATTTTGTTTTCCTCTTCCCTCATTCGACAATGCTTTTGAAAAACCCCAGCCCACGAGTATTCGGGCCATTGATTCCATTCATTTCTCTTGTTCTTTCTTAAATATAGTGTTTGACGGCAAATAAGAACACAAAAAGGGGTAGCCGTGTCGCCCTTTTTTCAGCTTTATTCAATTTTCTTCTAATTTTTGGATTCTCAATCCAGTATTTCTGATCTGAATTGGCTCCTTCATTCGTATTTCCTTTCTGGGTATTTCGGTTTTTTCTTTTATTTACTGCTGATTTTATCCTTCAGTTCTGATATACTTTGCAATCTGATACTTTGTGTTGCTTTTGGGTAAGTTTTGCCTTGAAGCTAATTTGCTAGTACTTTCTTTTTCCTTTTTAGTGTATTTTTCTGTTATTTGTTTTGGTTTAGCTGCTTGGTATATTGACTTTACTTTTGATGTACATCATTTTAATTCAAATTTGGAACTAAACTTTTTTGTTCATCCTACTACATGTTACACTTAGCCAAAGTTACCCCTTTTATTATCTATTTGAAGTGATCATAATACTTCTAAATGTAATTTGTTTAGAACTACATCATATATAGATGTTGTTGCAATCTGATTCCTCCGGTTATGAATGCTTCAACCAACTATAAATGCGGATTTCATAATTAATTTAGCTCTTCTAACTGATAAGCATTTGATCTTTCTTAACCTTCTGATGTTTACACATTGATATTAAGAATCGTGACTACTTAATTTCCATTCCAGTCCTAGGAAGACAAAATTTGATACGAATCCTTCATGCTTCTGTCCATGTCCCTCTTTTCATTTTGATTTTTTGAGAAATTTGATATTTATTGCAGTTTCCTCAAGTCTCAAGTTGATATCCATTTCCGGTTAATGTAGTTCTTGATGAAGGTTTCGTACTTGTTTGCTTGAAAACACCAGACTATGTAGAATTTGGTATATTTGCATTAGAAGAGTGGACTATGTTGTAATGTGTTCAATTCTTGTTTAGTTTCAGTTTTATGCTTCTTTAATGTTTCATTTTCTCATACTTTTTTCTGGCATCATCCATGTCCTTTTTATGGTTCGTGGCTACTCCTCTCAACAACGTCGTCTCCAAGGTTCAAATCTCTATACTCTCATTGGGAGTGCAATGGGCTCGCTGCACTCGTTGGATTCTCATACTTTGAGTTCCTGGCTGATGTACTGTTATGAGATATGGCATTTCTTACCAGTTACCATTAGGAAATAGTTTTTTTTAAACTGTTTTGTCTCATTTAGCAATTAGTTACAACGCTTATTTTGCAAGTGGAGATGATGGAGATTATGTTTCAACTGTTGTTGATTGTGGCCATGGAAGTAGTTGGTTGGAAATTTAGAGATAGAGATAGAATACATTATGCTCATGAAACAATGGGCATAATATTAAGTCACATAAGTTGGTCTTTGAGAGTAATAGGTAGAGTGTTGATAATTGTAGAACAGAATAAAAAGCTTTGGAAAAATTGTATAGGTTACTAAATTCCCAAGGATGATTGAACTAGAAATATGAGAACAGAAAGGGTTATCAGCTTTCTTTAATATGAAAATTAGGGTTCTCTTGTTCAATCCTTGGATGGCAGCTTCTGCTGGCAAGGTTAACTATTAGAAACCAAATAGCAAAATAGAGCAGAATCTAATTTCAAATTACAGTATTGCTTTACACTAGTGCGTGCAATTATATATGTCTGCATATTGAATTTTGCATGAGATATATTCCATGCCTTCATGTTGTTCTTGTTCTCAGTTTTCTTTTTGAAAGTTTGACATCTGTTTAATGGAATTAGATTTTTTCCCTTGGAAATTAAATTGCAAGCAGATTGGACATTACATTGACTGGCATGTGAATTAGATCTCGAATTAAAACCAAAGCTGGGCATGAGACAGATGGAGGGTGGCAGTTTGTTAATGTCTTAATTCCATACTTCCAGAGTACTGCATTAATAAGGGTGTGTGCTATTGCTGAAATGAGAAAAAGCAGAAAATGCGGTTCTAAGTGGGATTTAAAAGAGGAACACCAATATCCTCTTGAAAATGTTCAAGACGGTGCTTGTTCTGCGAAAGCCAGTGCGTCTTCTCATGAAAGAGAATCAGAACATGGATCTTTCTCTCCAGAGGTTGGTAGGAATGGCAATAAGTGTTCTGTTATGAAATCTAAGCATGGACTCCCTTCAAGAGAATCTTTACCTGGAAGCAAAGGGGGCCAAGACAATGATAACACCAATAGTGACTATTCCAAAAATTGGAAAACTGCAACCCGGTGGGATGGGGATGAGACTTGCAGCAAGAAAGAGTCACCTACTCTTGAAGATTATTGCTTCCATTCTCCCAAAGGTGATTGGAGCTGGTCTCAAAGGTTCGATTGTCACTCATGTATCCTTTATTGTTATTATCTTCTTTTTGACAGTGTCTATAGCATCTATATAACTGACTCCATCATACCAGTGCCATGCCCAATATATGGGTTACTAATTTTCAACGCTGCTAAGAAATTGAGAGCCACATTCTGCTTCTTTTTTGTCTTTCCCTTTTTGTCGAAAATGGTTCTCTACAGTCTACACTAGATATATCAACACTTTTCCCCATTTATTCTGTGAATTTTCCGTCAGTTCATTTAAAATTTATATTGTCACTGCGGTTGCAACTCACCTTTTTTTGTTGAACACAATGTTTTTGGACTCTCTAAGTGCTATTATGGTTTATGCTTATTTGTCTGGATAAATGTTATTATGGTTTCTGTCCTCTATATCTCCTGTTTTCCTGTTGAGTACTACTTATTTTTAACTTATCCAAATTTTAGTTTTACCGACAGAAGCAGGAGCAGAAGTCGTAGTAGAAGCAGGAGCAGAAGTCCTACTCCTGGCATTAGGCAGCAATCGGGATTCCATGAGAGAACCAGAAACAGATCTGGAGTGTCAACTCAAATGTGTAAAGATTTTATGGCTGGGAGATGCAGGAAAGGTAGTCAGTGTCGCTTTCTTCACCAAGATACTCAAAGTCATGAGGATGGCTGGGATAATAGGCAAAAGACAGCTGGTGTTTCAAAACATATTACTTGCAATGATGATAAAGATTACCTTATTAAGAGTGGAAGATCTACTGATTGCTGTACTGATTATCTGAAAGGTAACTGTCGCAGAGGGGCATCATGTACATTTGCTCATGATGGTGTTTCTGATGGCTTCTGCAGAGGATCAAAAAATGAGATAATTAGAAAAAGGGAAAACAACAAGAGGAACAGAGTTACAACTCCAGAGCGAGATGTTGAGCGTGAAGCTCGGAAAAACAGTGACATACCTTGCAAATACTTTGCTGCTGGAAATTGTCGTAATGGAAACTATTGTAGGTTTTCTCATCATGGTCAGGCACATGCGAGTTCTGCACGTGATAAGTTACAGGATGGTGCAAAACTGATAGATGTAGATGCTTCTTTCAATGCGCAGAAATCTTGGAATGTTTCAAAGGGGAGCGATGTTGATGTTCCAAATGAAGCTGTGAAACCCTGGACTGGTCGAAAATGGAGTGATGCTGGTGCTGCGGTTGACGTGGACAACTCATGGACTGGTGCAAAATGGAGTGATACAGGTGCTGAATCTAATATGCACTATAAAAGAGTTGATGCTGACAAGGAGGAAGGGATTCCGAGGAAGATAGAAAATGTTGGTGTTCGTATAGGTGTCCCTGAACCAAAAGGTGCTGAAGAGTCGATTGATGATATGGAAATGTCGCCTGAGTGGAATTACCAGATCCACTCTTCTGTTAATAAGGAAAAGTTTCATAGTTCAGAACCCACTCCTGGGGGCACATCTTTACCAGCTCATCAAAAGAATATAACCAAAAAGGCCTCAGGTCAAGCATGTGATGAGCTTGCAGCTTCGCAGAAAATGTCAACAGAGAAATCTAACTATCAATCGGACCACATAATGAGGGGTAGCACTGCTGCAGCATTGTCATGCGGCAGCAATACTGTTGGTAGAAATTCTTCTGTTTCACACATTGGTCCAAAATTTTCTACCAACACGCTTCCAACTCCAAGTTCTGACCATCCTGGGCCAAGTTCAAGTTCTTTACGACATTCAAACTTAAACGCAATTGGACAAAGTGAACTGTTCTCTTCTAATGAACTAAATATGAAAGTTCCACAAAATAGCCTGCTATTTCAAGAGGAGAAACCAAGCAGCAAACTAAATATTGGGGATACAAATATATTACATGGTCATTATGGATCTCCGCCAACTTCAAACATGGTAAGCAATGAACAGCGCACCCAACTTACTAATCTTTCAGCCTCTTTAGCTCAGTTATTTGGAAAGAGGCAGCAAGTTCTCTATTAATTCATGTCTTTGTTAATGCCCATGATGGAATGCAGGTGAATTCTTTTGCAAACTCTGGAGGACCTGTTGAGCCAGGTTCCGCGCCAACTGTACAGCCAAGTCAAGAAATTACATTCCTGAAGCAATATGACACCAGAGCTGGTAGCATTGATCATGCTAAGAAGCAGAATACAAATACTAAGCCTTTGGGGTTTTCGGTACATCCTGTTAGTCAGGTAAATACTGCAGATGGCAAAGCAGAACTATCAGCTAATAAGTTATTACCATCATCTCTTGTGGGTGGCACAAACGGTAGTGGTTACCATAATGATCACCATTCTAAAAGAGAGTCTAATTTTGATAGCCGCAAACCAAATCAGCTGCAGCCTGTTGCAAGTTCTGAGGTGACAAAGGAAAATGGAGATGTGAAAACCAAGAAAGCTGAAGCGGAGAATAAAAATGGTTTGTCAGAGAACATGGATGCAGATGATAGGACTGAGGAGGGAAAGAAGGGTAAAGATGATAAAGGACTTCGTGCATTTAAATTTGCACTTGTTGAGTTTGTCAAGGATCTCCTAAAACCTACATGGAAGGAAGGTCAAATTGGCAAAGAGGCTTACAAAAGCATTGTGAAGAAAGCTGTTGACAAAGTGACTGCTACAATGCAAGGGACTAATATTCCTCAAACTCCTGAAAAAATTGATCAATATCTGTCGTTTTCGAAACCAAAGCTTAGCAAACTTGTACAGGTGAGAAAAACGACCTTTTGACCTTTTATTTGTTGTCTTTTCCCTTTCTTCTCACTTCTCGGCATGTGTTTCTGGCCTTTGGTTTGTGCCACCATTTGTATTATCACCCAATAACATGCTAATTGCTAGTGTCTATCGATATGCTATTGGTCACATCAGTTGCAACTCATTGAAAGATGTCCAATGTCATGTCCATTGTTGCAGTTGATAGACTGTTCCATTTTATGCATAATTTACTTACTGCCGATCATTTCTTAATTCCGTTGCAGGCATATGTGGAAAAATTCCAGAAGAGCTAAACGAAACTGGGGATCGTTGTCTTGTGATTTTTTTTTACAGTTACATATCAAGCTATCATAGCTTTCATTTTTTGTTCCCTTGTCTAATTTCAGCAGCTTCTTGGAATGATAACCTTTTCAATTTCTGTTTATATGTCTTGTTCCTGTGAAGCAGGTTGTGAGTTTTAGCTCCCATGTAGATATTTCATTGTTTCTGTATTAGAAGTTTAACCTATGGTGTTGCTGTTTCCTTCTCCATGTGTGAGTATTCGCTACCAACTGCGACGATTCTAAATCTAGTGTCTGCTCAAAACATTGTTTATACTTTTGGAATCCGACTTGTGTTTCAGATGTTAGATGCCTGAAGCTTAGCATTTATATGTTTGTCAGTGCAGAGCAGATAAATGTTGCCCCATTGAGATTTATGTTACTAAGGCCTGCTTTGCCAAGCTACCACTACACGTGCATCATGCAATTTCACCGTAATTGTTTCTCGAGTGAAATTGTTTCTTGTGTGACATGTATGTGTTGAATGTTCAACTTTTTTCTGAGTTTTTCCATGTATTTAAAGGGTCTTTTGAGGATTATATTTCCGCATCCATGTTCCAAAATGTGTGAAACATAGGTACCTTTAAGTAGCACACAACTTCACACAAGTAAAGCAATGGAAGCTTGTCATTGTCCATTTTTGTGCATCAGTTTTCTAGTAAAGAACAATTGCTGAAACTGTATTCTCAGTAAGTTGTGCTGCTATCCATGCGGGGCTGATTTGTGTGTTTGTGATTGAGCAGGCTGACTGGCTGGCTTTGCATTGCTTTCATCCATGACAGTGCTGCGACTCATGGATTCGTGTCATCTGCTTTGCTCTTTCCTCTTCAAAAAGTGCTCTTTGGATTCAGTATATGGATTGCTATGGTAGACCTATAATGTTTGCATTTTCTTACAAATGCATAGCTTTTGAGTGTTTTTTTAAGCACTGATCGGAAGCTAATATGTTTATTAAACATTTACCACATCTAATGTTTATTAAAAGTTCAAAACTAGAAAAATAAAATTAATATCACAGACTCTCGTCACCCTAATCATCGCTCTAACCAATTAAACATTTTTTTTCTTTCATGTCATCATTTTCATAGATAAGTTTTATTTTATTTAAATCATTTTTCTAAGCAATAGTTTAATTGTACAGATGACATGTAAAAATGATAGAAGTTGGTAGTTTTAATCGGTGGGACCATGATTTATACGGTGAGAGGCGAACAAAAATTATCTGTTTTTTTATGTTTTTTTTCTTCTTGATGTTTTAGTACTAAAAATATTAAACTCTAATACTTAATTCTAAACCACGAGCTCTAAAAAATATATTTTACCTTAATTTTCTAAATTGTATCCTAAATTTAATTTTTTTTTAAAGTAAAGGCATAAATAGGTACATGAAGAATAGGCAAACGATTTGAATTGGTGAAAATTACTCATGATAAATTAAAATTAAGCAGTAATCTTTTCATTTAACTATAAAAGTATATAAATTTAGCTCGGTAATCAGAGATAAATAATATTTTATTAGGTAAAAGCAACTTTTGACCAGCCAATTACAATATAAATGCATTAATAAAATAAAATATCCATTTTAAAATGCGTCTGATTACTTATAAATGTAAATACTTTGACGAGTATATTTATAATTAGATTTAGCGGCTAATTTGGTCGGTTAGTATAATATGATGAAAATCATATTTAATATATCAGTATTAAAATGAGTTGTAACACTATTATTACTAAAAATTTTAATATTTGGTAGATAAAAATGGAGTAAAATAAGGTATTACTATATGAAGTTCATTAGGAACAAAATCTAATAACTCAAATACATTTTGTTTTCATGACTTGAGAAAAATATTTTTGAAGTATATGTCTATAAATATAGTTATATTTTCTATTTTTATAAATAATGTTATATGTACTAAATAACCAGGGACGAAACAATAAATTTATTTAAAATGTGTTATTTTTTAATAATATTTAAAGGGATCATTTTATTTATAAAAGAGTATCATATATATTTCATATAAATCATATAAAAAAATTTTAAAATTTTTTTAGATGTCAGTAGACACTCCATTCTTATACATAGCTTGACCAATGTAAATACCCTTTTTTAATAAACTTCATTCTAAAAAAATTAGGTTTTTGTAATTATAAAATAAGATTATTTTATTAAATTGTCAATATGATTGGGATAGGTGGTTAATGATGATTCACTTCATTAAAATGGGACATAACGAGAGAAAGACACAAGACTATATTCACACTCTTTATAGCTTTTAGTCACGCAATTCTTTGCATTATCAACCGTTGACATTAAAGGCGTAATATTACAAAAGTTTTTAACGTTTGATTAAATAGTTATTTTAATTCATATTATTTTTTAAGTAATTTAATTCTCAATTTTTTATTTTAAGTCAAAATAATCCGTTTACAGATGAAATTTTTTAGTCAAGTAATGATAAATAACTTAAAATGACTTGATAAAATGACACAGCAGCAGAAAAAAATAGTTTTATATAATTTTAGAAAATGTCAACATTTTTGTCTATATGACATTGTCATAGAGTTTTGTCACGTCACTTAAAGCCATTTATCGTTAGTTAACTAATAGTTTTCATCTACAGATATGCAATTTTGACCCAAAATAAAACATTAATGGTTAAATTATTTTAAAAAATAGAGATCAAAGTGACTATTCAATCAAACGTTATTTTTTTTTTTAAATTTTATACCTTATATTCAGTCAAAAAAACTTTATACCTTATATCTACTGCATATTTAGACATGGGTACGAGTGTTTCAAATACATGAAAAAACTTCAATTTTTTTTTAAGTATTTGTCTTAAGTTCTAAGATATCCGACATTTATACCCGAATCCGAATAGCATAGATCATTTTGTCAGTGTACAAAGAGGATAACACGGAAGCCATACGTGGTATCGTTTTAGTCATGTTTTGCCATTTTCTTTATAATTTTCAAGGTCCGGCACGACCAGGTTTCCAAATTCTGGCACCAATCAAGCCTGCGGGCGGGGTATTCAGCCTTTGGTTTGGCTCATGGATAGGGCTAAAACGAATCAAACATTTAGTGAGAAGTTTGTTTATTCATTAAATAAATGAACGCGAACAAATATTTTATTTGTTCATTTATGTTCGTGAATGTTTGACAATCTGTTAATTTAAATTTATTCATACGACCATTTAAATTTATTACTTTTCATAACAAAAGTATTATATTTATTTTTTTAAAAAACATATGTTAAAAATATGAAATAAAATAATTAAACACTACTCAATGTACGAGACTTCAGACTTCTTAAGAAAAAATTAGGGTAAACTACTGTAATGCTCACTTACGTTTGGGTTATTTACACTTTTGCTCACTGATTTTAAAAATTAAACTTTATACTCATTTACGTTTTCGGGGTGTAAACTTATCCTCACTAAAACGTTTTTCACCGTTAACATTTAACAGGAAGCAGATTTAGCAGATTAAAGGTTAATTAATAAAAGGCTTAATACCCAAATAGGTGCCCAAACTATGCTTGTAGATCACTTTTGGTGCCTAAACTATTTTTAACTCTAAATAGGTGCCGAAAGTTTCAATTTTGGTCATATTAGGTACTTAACCGTTAATAAAAATCCGTTAGACAATTAAATTGTGACAAGTGGCATGCTTTTAATTTTTAATTTCTTTTAATTATTTTTTAAATAAAATTCAAAATTTAATTTTCAAAAAAATTGGCAGTTTTAAATCTTTACAAAACAGTCCCAAATCCCCAAATTATCGTCGTTGTCGCCGTTTACTGCCTCACCGAAGACCACCACTATCGCTCCCGGACCACCACGACTGTTTCCCCCAACCACCCATCACCGATAACCGATGGTAGGTGTGCCGGCGACTTCCTTTCGCGATTTTGGCTTCTTTCGACGTTAGGAAACCGATTGACACACCTACCGTCGTTTACCGACAATGGGTGATTGGAGGAAACGATCTTGGTAGTCTAGCGGCGGATATAGGGGCGGCGACGTAACCATTGGCGGTAGATTCAGTTGGGGAAGTTAGGGATTTCGAATTTGGGGCCATTTTGTGAGTTTTGGAAAATTTAGGGTTTTTATAAAAAAATCAAGTTAAAAAATAAATTAAATTAAAAAGAAATAAAATAAAAAATAAAAAATTACTTTTAATAAAAATAACGGTAGTTAACGGTTAGACACCTAAAATGGCCAAAATTGAAACTTTAGGCGCCTATTTAGGGCTAAAAATAGTTTAGGCACCAAAAGTGATCCACAAGCATAGTTTGGGCACCTATTTAGGTATTAAGCCTTTTATTAATTAACCTTTAATCTGTCAAATTAGCTTTTCGTTAAATGTTAACGGTGAAAAACGTTTCAGTGAGGATAAGTTTACACCTCGAAAACGTAAATGAGCATAAAGTTTGATTTTTAAAATCAGTGAGCAAAAGTGTACACAACCCAAACGTAAGTGAGCGTTATAGTAGTTTACCCAAAAGATTAAACAATATTCAATGTTCGTTTGTGTTCGCTTACATTCATTTATCATTTTAACGAACGAATACGAACAATAAATTATGTTTGGTTGGTTATTCGTGTTTACTCGGTTAAAAATAAATGGACGAACATAAACATACCATTGTTCGTGTTCGTTTACAGTCTACTCATGGATAGCTCAACAATAAAATCATTCTTGTTTTGCTTATTAAAACATAATGGTTGATGTGTTTTCATTTAGGTGGTCGTGTATTTTTTTTTTTTTTTTGGAAAAATGGAGAAGAGAATATGGTGGATTGGAGAGTTGCAGAGGGTGAAGTGATGAAATTAAGAGGAGAGGATGGAGACTTGTCTGTAAAGATGGAGGAATTGTAGGGGCCTTTTTATAAATGTCGAAATTATAGCTTGGAGGTGAAATAAAAAAACAACAGTTTAGAATCGGGAATTCACCCGACGTGAATCGAACACGCAACCTTCTGATCTGGAGTCAGACGCGCTACCATTGCGCCACGGATCCAACGGTGAGAGCTCTTTATACACAAACTATTAATACAATATTTATGTTTATTAGAATGATATGAGTTTTAGCCAAATGTACAATGAGATATGTAAAGTTTAATTTGGTATATGAATTTTATTTTTTTTGAAAGTATGAACTTTAGTTAAATGTGTATGAATGAAATTTAAAATTATATATGAAGTTTTAGTCGGACTTAAATTTGGTTCGATTATACATATGAAATTCTGAATCTGGTTCAATTATATGAATGAAACTTTGATATTATACACAATTTAAAATAAAATAAATACATTCATTTATTTTTATATTCGATAACTATAATTATTTCTATATATAATATTTAAATAAAAAATGATGTTATGTCAATATCAAATTTAATTATTTGTAAAAATTAAATAAAATCAAAACTAAGTCTAAAATCTAGTGTTAATTATAATTTTATTTGAACGGAAATTGTTTGTCATTGTTTCACAAATTTTTTTTGGCATAAAAAGAGTTTGTATAAGGATGAAAAAAAAATCCGATTTAAATTATTCCATTAATAAATTTATAAGTTTTGGTCAGAAGTGAGCTATGAAATCAAGAAAAATCTTTGAAAACATCTTGATTCGAGAAATGATTAGTGACCACTAACTAGTATGTTGAACAGGTAGTGGTGCAGTAAAAGTTTGTTTGAGTTCTTGGTTATTGTTCAACAAATTTCTGTCAGAAATTTTGGGGATATTAATTAGCAACAGATCTTTACAGGATTTACGATTTTTTCTGACTATTAGGACTTTTGGATTGTCTCTATACATTGAAAATGACTAATACAGATTTTGCTCATGGTGCTTAATTAAGTCGAGTTAATGTATTTTTTAAGTAGTTTAAAGACGATTACAAGTGTAACGACCCAATTCCTGAGTTAGAAGTTCAGGTCGAGTGTTCAAGTTTTTAGTATTTGATTTGGGGATTTAATTGAAAGAATCAGAACTTTGATGCCAATAGTGTACATTTTAAAAAATTTAAATGGCCAAGTGGGCGGTTTGGCCATTTAGTTTTTGGAGGCAATAAATAAGGGTAGTTCTTGCTTGTTTGGCCAAAAAAAAGGAAAAAGAAAAAAGTAAAGACGCGAGAGGGAGATTCTTGGAAGCTTGATTTATGGTTGTTCGTTCGTCTGTTGATGATATTGTTGCCGCCATCAGCTTTGTCTCGTCGAGACAAGTTCAACCATAATCGTTCCGTCACCATTGTCACTATAATACCTTAATTTTACCCGGGTATGAGTATATATATGGATATATTAAATAAATAAATAAATAAAATGGGTCCAATAGTCCAAAAATCTAATATGAATGCCCATTTATACAATATAGTTCACTTTATAATATACAACCATTCTTCATGATAAAAAGCTCAAAATTCCAATTTTACAGCTCATTGCATCTAAACAAACATAAAATATCAGAGTTTCAAGATTTCCTGCCTAAATAGTGCCACATGGCAATCCCTGGTTGACCCAAACACCTTTCACGCGGATAATAGTTTACTTGGCTATTGAGGTTATCCGTGTGACATCAGCAATGACGTCACAACGCCCTACCTTAAAAGGGGAAGAGATAGAATTGTTAGAAAATTAATGACAATCAATAATAATCATAGATAAAGTAATAATAATTAATTGAGGAGAGAAAGAAAGAGGCTTACCTCGAAAACTGAAGAGACGCCGCTGGAGGAGATCAGTGGACGTCGAGGATTCGTCGGTAGCTGGACCGTCACCTGAAGCTAAACCGTTTGGGAGTTGAGCCGCCACTGTGAAGACGGAGCGTCACTGGGAGATCGTCGGAACCACGAACGGACACTAAAGAAGACGCCGACCACCACTATAGAGGTATAATGTTCTCATCTCTTTATTTTCCTACAATAAACACAAAAAACATTAGATCGAGGCAAGATAAAAAAACAATAAACAGAATGAATAAAAGAGTGAAATCGAAAAGATTTAGTGGTGGCCGGAGGGATTTCAGAGAGTAAACGGTGGAGTCGAAGAGGGCTCGGGTTTGGGTTAAATCTATGGTTAGGATGGCGAAGATGGGTGGTTCTGACAAATCGGGGCTAGTTTTAGGGTTTAAGATCGAAAAATGGGAAGTTTTGGGATATTTAAGGGTTTGAAAGAGTGGCAGAAATTTGCTCCACGCTGGCCGAAAATCGCATCACGGTCGCAGGAGCAAGGTTGAAGATGATCGGAATTTGGACTGGTGGCCGCCGAACGGCTAAAGGCCACTGGAGTGCGGTGGCCATGGATCGAGCGATGGTTAGTAGGGTGGTTGATGGCCGAAAAAGATGAATGTTCATCGAGTTCTTGAAGAACTCGTATGAAGATTCATCCAAAATGTGGGATTATGATTTGAAAAGAAGGGAATCTCTGGGTTTTGGGTGTTTGTCTTTAGAGTGTTTTGGGAGTGATGAAAAGAAGAGAGAGAGTGAAAGGGGGAAATGGGCAAGTTGGCTCAGACTCGGGCCATTTATAGGTGAGTCAACACGACACTATTTTGGTGCCGAGTTTGAAGAGGATCTGTGTCTGGTTCGGGTCGGGTTGAATGACCCGCGCCCTACTTCCGGCTTTTCTCACTTTGGGCTTTTCAGTCAATTTGGTCCTCAATTTTTGTAATTTGTCACTTATATTTTAATAATAGTTCAATTTAGTCATGTTTTCTATATTAATTCATTTAATTTGTTTAATTTAATTGTTTAATTAATGTTTAAATTATATGTATGCTTGTATATTTTAAAATGGGCATATAATTTTGATATTTAGATAATTAATTCACTTAGCTTTAAATAATTAGAGCCTCAAATACTAGTTTCTTTAATTAAATTCAATAATTAAATAGGGAAATAATCGTAGCAAATAAATGGATATCAAAAATGAGATTTTAAAGTCCTAAGTTGGATAGTGTCTCATTGTAATGAGATGTTATTCAAAGGGGGCTTTTTAATTGAAATTTGGTATTCATTTGAATTTAGAATATGGTACCTACACATAGCTAATTAAAGTTTAATTAAGATTAGGCTTAAATAATTATAATCATTAAATAAATAGGAATATTGTTAAATTAGGGTTAAATATGGATAGTTTCCAAGCAGTTGGGTGTTATCTCATAAATACCCTAAGTCTAACAATATTCATAGTTTCTTAATCAATTCAATTAATTAGAGCCCCTATTAAGTTAGAACTTAAAATTGACAAGAAAATAATTGGGCATGCATTAAAAAACCTTTTATGTTGGGATACATTTTTGAATATGAATCGAAGTATCCTAAAGTAATTGGATGTTTCCAAATTCATATTCGTTTAAAAATTTATTTCCTTATAAAAGGATACTTCCATTTGGAATGAAAATCTATTTAACGATTAAGGATTGAATTGAATTTAAATTATTGTTCGAAATGCCAAAATGCCACGCGAAATTAAAAAGGTATCGATAACGGGCGTTTGTGGGGGGTGCTAATCCTTCCCTACACGTAATCGACTCCCGAACCCAAAATTTAAGAAAAATGAATCTCTAGTTGTTTTTATGGTATCCGGTCTACCAAAGAGATTGATGGTGACTCTAAATTGATTTTCAAGAATAAATAAAAGGAAAATTTGATTTAATATGAAAAAACCTTAATTTTCAAGATTAAATTAAAAATGGATAAAAATCCTAATTTTCAAAGTCAATCGTCAGGCTATTTCACACATTTGGTTTAAAAATGGCCGCGACAGCTTGACAACTCCGCTGGGAACAAAATTGAGAGTCAGACCTAATTAATTAATTTCACGTGGCATTTCGGCATTTTGAACAATAATTTGAATTTAATTTCTCCAATACTTATTGGATGGATTTTCAGGAAGAATAGAGGTAGCTTTTGTGTATGATATATCTGTCATTCATGCATAAAGCCTTCTACCCGGGCTTTTCACCCTTATGTGGGAGCAAGACATAATCCGACGTGAGGCTCTTCACCTCCAAGTTCAGAATTTTGTTATTCTATCGGTATACCAACCATATGTAACGTGAGGTTTACGCCTCCGACGGAAGGGGTCGTATACTAATGAATCGATGTCTTACTGTTGTAGTAGACAATAACGACAGTTCGGGTACCTAGAGTCTAGAACAATACCCACATGTTGTTGTTTAGATGTCCACCCCACTAGAGCCAGACAAGGACCTAGGACAAGTGCTACCGGTTTAAATACATTTCTCTGGTTATTTTATCTGCTCGATAAACTACTTTATTGTATCAATTTAAATTTTTGCCTTCAAGATTATTTTACCATACTGACACTGGTTTTTTGTTATCTTTTGATACATCTAGCATCATTTTGCATTTATTAGAGGTATCGATTCGAGGGTTAGTCAAGTTAAGCAGTGTTCATAATGGTCAATGGGTCTGATAAACAAGGAGAAGGCAATACGACGGTGTGGTCTCGGTCAGAGAAGACTCGATTTAAAAGGGGCAATATCTAGGGGAAAGATGTATCAGGATGTAAGTAGCTACAAGAAGTTGTATGAAAGCGTTAAGAGGGGAGCAAAAAAGGAGATTTAAGAATTGACGAATTTAAACAGCTGGATCAAACAGATATTAGAGGAAGAGCAAGCTTGGAATTCAGAGTTGTCATCACAAGTCTCACAGTTAGAGGAAACTATTGAAATGGTATGCTAACGAGGAAAAGTTGATCTTTAGCAAGTGACGAACTGAGAAAAAGGGTGATAAATTGGGAAACGTTTTACAATATTTGAAAGACCTATTTGTAAGTTTCAGAAGGGGCACTACAAATGGAGGACAATGAACTGAAAGGCAAGCTTGAGGTAGCCATCTAGACTATCTAAAGGCAGAATCATGAAACGATTAATTTTGGAAGCCAATAGTGGAGAATCGCCTAGTTTGTGCAGATTTTTCAAAGAAACCATGAACCAACAACAACATCTTGTTATTGATAATGAGTTGGGACATGTGTAGACTCAGATGCTGAACGAAGCGATTAATCTAGAAACAGAGGTTGGACATTTTTTGTAATGAGATTGTCTATTTCTTGTATTTGACCTTTTGTCTAATGGATGTTGCTCTAAAGACTAGTCCTTGAAATTGATACCTCGTGCATTCATGCATTACTTCGCTTAAACGATGCATTCTTCAGATAACATCACATTTTGCATTTTTTCAAATAACATTGCATTCTTTTCAAAAATAATATTTTTTTTCAAAAAAAACATTGGAAGATGAAAATCAATATTCTGAGAAACATGAGCAATAAGCTTGTTAAGGTTAGGTAATCTCATAAGGTTGTTGAGGGCCGCTTGGGTAACATGGAGCAAAGGATTGATCATTCCCAGAACGAGTTGGTAATTTGAGCTACCACATTTCTTGGAATCAGGAAGATCGAGAAGGAAAAAGTTTTAGATACAAATGCCAACATTGGTGATCAAGGTGAAAACTTATCTCACACAAGGGTTCAACTTGAAGGATCAGTTTCAAAAAAGGTTCAAAGTAGTACAGTCAGAGTATCAATCAATGATTCAAAAAGTTTGGAAACAAATTTTGGAGATGATGTTCCTAGCCTTAGTGCGCTGATAGGATTTGACAGAGCTAAACTGGATGTTATCAAGCACACAAATACATGAGGTCCAAGCAAAAGCCAAAATTTTGATGTTTGCTCCAAACCTGTATTGTCTAGGGGTTGTGAGACTGATAAAGAAAAATATGATTCTAACATATTTACAAAACCGTATACATTTCCAAAATGTTTCTCCCAAGGGATGAAGGCCAATGATTCAATTGATACTAGAAATTTTCTTACAATGGAATTGCTTCCGTCAAAGAAAAGAGGGACAACAAGCACAGAAACAGAAGACAAGGAAGTTGAATGGTTTAGCAAGAAAAAGGAGACGGTTATTCCTATCCCAATGCCATATTCTGATTTGTTGCCATACCTTGTACAAAACCATTTGTTGACGACAGTTCCACCGAGGTTTTATAAGTCTTTCTATGGCAAAAGAAATGCTTGTAGTTATTATTGTGAAGATTTTAATCACTGTGGAAGATTGTATATTCTTGAAACACATAGTCAGTGGTCTCATCAGGAATGGACATTTATGTTTCGAGAACGAATAACCCTGATTCTACAAAAGACCAACATTTTCTAGAAGAATCAAGATAAAAGAAAAGGGGCAGAATTTATAGCGGGCCTTTGGGGGCAATCCGCTTCAATTTGGGGTTTACCAGAATTAGAGTAATATTTGGACATCTACCTCTTCAAAGTTTCCTATATTGAAGAATACCCCAAAGTTAGATGCTCAAGGTACTCATGTCAGTGGAAAATCAAAGATTAAATCGGATCTCATTCACGTCTCTTATCGTGAGTTGTACTTCAAGTTGCGCGAAGCTTCGTCGCATCATGACAAATTTTCAAAGCCTCATCATCCAAGTTGTTACAACATCGAGAATTATTATGAATATCATAATGGATTCAATGATCATGACATTGAGGACTGTTTTACTTTCAAGCGACAAGTCCAAAATTTTCTGAACCAGGGGATTTTGGAAGTCGACATTGAGGGCCAGTCCATTAAGATTTGTAACCCAAGAGGTATTCACTTGGTTAGAGCCAATACAATTGAAATGCCTAAAAGTCAAGTGCCGAAAGACGTAAAAAAAGGAAAGAAAAAGTGAAACCGATCGAGAATCATCAGCTGACAATGAAGAAACCTCGAATAGACATGACCACTGAAAGCCTGAACACATACAGACAAGAGCAGAAAAAGCAGAGTTCATTTAGGTGCCGACCAGAAGAAGCTGTCAATTTCCACATGCAAATGATCAAATATTATATGGAAAAGATCAAACAATTGATTGAAGAAACAAGTAAATTCATTGACATGATGATCTTAATTCAAGGCTCGATGAGAATAACATAGTAAACAAGATGAAGCATGTCTTTGTGCTGACAAAGGAAAATGAAGAATTATTGAAAATGGAATCCACTCAAGTCTTACTTGAATAGTGATTGATAGTTGGATTACGAGAGACCTATCTATAGTTAGGACTGTTACATAGTAGTACCCCGAACAATCCCAATTGCTTTTACCCGCGAGCATTGATGGTCCTTTGTAAGGGAGGTTATTCGGTTTATTTGTATTAGATGCTTGTTTTCTATATATTTTTTCTCAAATGGCAAATATTTTGCATTCGTTGATTCTTTTAATATTTCATTTATTCTTTGTCATGGGTTGGTTTTTGTTCTCCTATACATATATGTATATATCTTCATAATCGTTTTTATCATGTCCTTGAATATCCGCTGCAAGAGTGACTAAGAATCAAACTCAAAGATTAATTCTGAAATGTGACCCTCTTCTAAGTTGTTTAGGCCAACGAAACGACATTAATGAGTTTTCAAGAATCATGGGAAAATCCCAAATACAAACTCTGAGTTAATTTTCCTCTCATGCATTGTTGACTAAGGTCCTTGAATGAAGTGATAACCTAAAACATCTACCACCTGAAGACCGTTTTTCTTTGAAGATATCCGTATATGGGTGGACATTTGGCATTCCTTCTTCTCATTTCATAAAGAAAGACAATAACAAAAAATATCATTTGTTATCCCCTTTGAGCCTGATAACTTTCTTTCGATTCAACCCAAACCAAGGATCACCCTCACATTGGGGGCAAGGAGGATGCAAATTTGTTTATAAGTGAAATATGTTTGATTTTGATCATGCTATGATAGTGATGCCTTATGAATTTGGGACAAGAAAAAAAAAGTTGATGCTTTGAGTACAATAGCGAGAAAGGCAAGTTGAATGAAGACAAATATTCAAAATCAAGTCAAAAAGAGCAAAAGAAAAAGAAGAAGTGGAAAGTTTATGATCAAAAAGTCAACTAAATGAAGAAAACTGTTGACATGAAAGTTGAAGCAGTTAAAAGAAAAAGCACTCAGTTGAAAAAGTGCAAAATATACGTGAGATCCTTTGTTCAAAAGAATCCAAGGAAAGGAAATAAACTCTAGGGGTGAAAACCCAGAAATGGGCAGTCTAGAGTCATCCACAAAAAAAGAAAAAAAAAAGAAAAGAAAGAGTATTTCATTCAAGCATGTTCCGATTAAGGAGTGCAGAAGTAAGATTTCACTTGGGAAAAATGATCATTGGTTTCATCACACTTAAACATTTATTTGAGCCTATATATCCTTTCTTTCATATCGTGAGACATAGCCCCATTACAAGCCTTAAAAGACTATTTTGATTATATACTAGTATTGGAGTAAGGGAAGTTTGTCTTTAGAATACACCCTGCTTATCAAGGTTAACCTTTCTTCAAGGATTTCCAGACTTCTAATGCCTGATTGAGATCAGAAAAGAGGGAAAGATTAGGTTGGTGAGTTAGTAAGGCAAAAAAGAGCCACTTAAATGGGATAGAATTATGCATATGGGAATTGTTTCTCTCGAAAGTCTAATAATTTGGAAGGGGTCACATTTGAGTTGATCTCTGCTAGTTTGGTTCAAGGGCTCTGTTGCATTTGATATTTAAGGGCCTAATGTGGGTTTTATTTTCTCATGTTTTTCATGACTTATCAAATTGTTCCATCTTCACAAATTTATTAAAATAATATTTTGAGCCTTTCACTTATCGTTTCAGCAAGCATCTTGCATATAAATCAATTAGATACAAGAAAAACAAATGATTTCATGGGTATTATTATGATGTACTAATCTTTTAAGTGCAGACAGAACAAGAGGTAGCCTCAGTACTTGGTTAGTGATGAAAAGTATGTCGAGGAAGAGACACAATTCTGAATGTCAGAAGTATTCAAACGAAAGTTGCAGGAAAGTGACACAGACAACCCTAGGGCAAAGAAATAATATCAGCCATCTTTTAGGGCAAAAGTTGCAACAAGGTTGATCTATTAAAGGTTCACACTATTCAAAAGTAAAGATCATTACTTCTGAGTCATTGTAAGACAAGAAAGCTTTGTGAATGATAAAGTGAATCAAGATGATAGTTGAAGACCGGAGCAATGCTACAAAGAAGATTATAGAAGAATATGCTGCATATCCAATGAATAGAGTCCGCAAGTTGGAACAACATAAGTGATGATCCTTTTTGGAATCATGAGAAAGAATGTTGCCAAAGAAGCTGAATGAAGACATGGAAAGAATGGCTTTACAAGAAAGGAATTATCATCAACACTCGAGTTTCTCCAACATAAAGTGCGAGTTTATGTGATGAATCTGTGAAAAGCAAGCCTGGCTTCCATTAGAATTGAAACCTGTCTTATTTGGAACAAGGGAAAAACGTCATTGCAGAAAAGAAAGAAACAAGGTGAAAACTCGCAAGGATACTCAAAAGAAAAAGAAAAAGAAAAAGAAAAAAAAAGAAAAACCAAGGTGAAAACCTGAAAGGGTGCCTTGAAAAAAAAAGAAAAGGAAAAGTCAAAGTGAAAACCTAAAAAGGCACCTTGAGAAAAGTATTCTAAAGTGAAAACCTAAAAAGGCGTTTTAGAGCAAAATATGCAGAAATCCTGAAGATTGAACCTGAGTGTGAGATGGGTTACTTTGACAGCAAAATAAGTGTTTGAAAAATAGAGCAAAGAAGTTTTGGGCTTCCCTGAAGATGAAAGCTCACTCAAGTGATTCTCAATTGACATCATTCATGCATCATACATAGTTAGGCATTCGTAAGATATGAGCATACTAATGCATGCATTCAAAGTATTTTGTACATTTTTGCAGGAATTTACAAGAATCAACAAGGAATGAGCGTGATTTCAATCTACATCTTCGAGATTGGAGAAGTAGATCCATCAAAGAATTGCAAAGACATCAACCCGTTTGAAGAGGCAGATTTCAACAAAGATTTTCTGATTGTATGTACACGATAGATAGTGCATTACGATCCTAAAACCTTCGGGTCATCAGTAAGCCCTTCGGGCATGATGCTAAGTCCTTCGAGCCATCACATTTGGCAGTGATGAGAATATGTAATTGTTTCCACAAGACAGACAGTGCATTACGATCCTAAATTCTCTAGGTCATCAGTAAGGCCTTCGGGCGTGATGATAAGTCCATTAGGCCGGCACATCCGAAAATGATGAGAACTTTTCAGATGGCGTCACAGTAAGACAGTGGGGGGCATAGTATCAGAAAAGATATTAACCTTTTAAACTATTAGTTTCAAGGAAAAGAAGGAAGTGTAGATTACCAAGTTGGAAAAGAAAGATACACCAACTTCAAGCTTAGATGAGGAAGATTCACAATTTAATTAGCCGCATATATGAAAAAATCAAACAAAAAAGGAAGCAAAAAACAAGAAAGTTGATATGAACTTCAAATTGAATGATCAAGACGCCTTAAGTAGAAAATGAGTGACTTTAAAGATCTCAGGGCTTCAAGATTGAAATTAAAGAGATTTCATAATACTTCAATTTGAATTCTTATTAATTGATGATATTTTTTTTGCAGGATTTGTTTTTCCTCAGAGGAGGAGATAAATCGGTACACCTAGTAAAGACTTTAGAGTTCCTAATGAGAAGAACTCGCCTAGAGCTCCTAATGAGAAGCGTTCACCCCAGAGTTCCTAATGTGAAGAACTCTCATAGAGCTCCTAATGAGAAGAGTTTGCCCCAAAGTTCCTATTGAGAAGAACTCGCCTGAAGCTCCTAATGAGAAGAGTTCACCCTAGACTTCCTAATGAGAAGAATTCGCCCAGAACTAGTTCTCCCCAGACTTCCTAATGAGAAAAACACACCCAATGAAGAAGGAAGAGCTTCTAATGAGAAGAGTTCGCCTTTTTGAAGAATAAGGAAGTTTATAATGAGAAGACCTTGCTCATTTGACGCCTTTATAGAGAGATGGATCAACAAAGGAGTGAGAAATGAAGAATTTCATAATAAGAAGAACTGCTTCAAACCTCTAAAAAAATGAAGAATTTTAAATAGAAATGCTAGATCTTAGAAGATGAAGAATTTCATAATGAGAAGAACAGCTTAAAACCTCAGAAAATAAAGAATTTCAAAGAGTAATTCTAAACCTGGAAGATGAAGAATTTCATAATGAGAAGAACAACTTCAGACTTTACGGTTTGGCAGAAGATTGAAGAATTCTATATTAGAAGAACAGCTTCAAGCTTTGGTGATCAGTTGGTTCGGGTAAAATTTGTGTCTTTGCAGTCTTTGCCCTATTCCCGTTCCACAACAATGAGCAAAGAGGGGCAGCTATAATACCCTAATTTTACTTGGGTATGAGTATATATATGGATATATTAAATAAATAAAATGGGTCCAATAGCCCAAAAATCCAATATAAATGTCCATTTATACAATATAGTCCACTTTACAATTTACATGACCCATTCTTCATGATAAAAAGCCCAAAATTCCAATTTTACAGCTCATTGCATCTAAACTAACAGAAAATATCAGAGTTTCAAGATTTCCCGCCTAAATAGTGCCACATGGCAATCCCTGGTTGGCCCAAACACCCTTCACGCGGATACTGGTTTACTTGGCTGTTGAGGTCATCCATGTGACGTCGACAATGACGTCACACCGCACTACCTATAAAAGGGAAAAAGAGAAAATTGTTAGAAAATTAATGACAATCAATAATAATCATAGATAAAGTAATAATAATTAATTAAGGAAAAAGAGAAAGAGGCTTACCTCAAAAACCGAAAAGACGCTACCGGAGGAGATCAGTGGACACTAGGGATTCGCCGGTAGCCGGACTGCCACCGGAAGCTGAACCATTTGGGAGTTGAGCTGCCATTATAAAGACAGAGCGTCATCGAGAGATCGTCAGAACCAGGGGCGGACAATAAAGAAGACGCCGACCACCACCATAGATGTATAATGTTCTAATCTCTTTATTTTCCTGCAATAAACACAAAAAACACTAGATCAAGGCAAGAACAAAAACAGACATGGAATGAATAAAAGAGTGAAATCGGAAAGATTTAGTAGTGGCCGGAAGGATTTTAGAGAGTGAACGATGGAGTTGAAGAGGGCTCGAGTTCGTGTTAGATCTATGGTTAAGATGGCAGAGAGAAAAAAAGAGAGGATTTTTTAGATATTTTAGGGTTTGAAAGAGTGGCCAAAAATCGTATCATGGTCGTAGGAGCAAGGTTAAAGATTATCGGAATTTGGGCTGGTGGCTGGCAAAAGGCTAAAGGCTATCGGAGTATGGTGGCCATGGACTGAGCGATGGTTAATGCGGTGGTTAATGGCCAGAAAAGATGAATGTTCATCGAGTTCTTGAAGAACTCGGATGAACATTCATCCAAAATGTGGGATTTTGATCTGAAAAGAAGGGAATCTCTGGGTTCTGGGTATTTGATTTCAGAGTGTTTTGAGAGTGAGGAAAAGAAGGGAGAGAGTGAAAGGGGGAAATAGGCGAGTTGGCTTAGACTTGGGCCATTTATAGGCGAGTCAACACGACACCATTTTGGTGTCGAGTTTAAAAAGGATCTGCGCCTAGTTCGGGTCGGGTTGAATGAATCGTGCCTTACTTCTGGTTTTTCTCACTTTGGGCTTTTCAATTTTGCTTTTCATTCAATTTGGTCCCTAATTTTTGTAATGTGGCACTTGTATTTTAATAATATTTCAATTTAGTTATGTTTTCTATATTAATTCATTTAATTTGTTTAATTAATGTTTAAATTATATGTATGCTTGTATATTTTAAAATGGGCTTATAGTTTTGATATTTAGATAATTAATTCGCGTAGCTTCAAATAATTAGAGCCTCAAAACTAGTTTCTTTATTTAAATTCAATAATTAAATAGGGAGATAATTGTAACAAATAAATGGATATCAAAAATGAAATTTTAAAGTCCTAAGTTGGATAGTGTCTCATTGTAATGAGATGTTATCCAAATGGGGTTTTTTAATTGAAATTTGGTATTCATTTGAATCTAGAATATGGTAATTACACATAGCTAAATAAAGTTTAATCAAGATTATGCTTAAATAATTAGAATAATTAAATAAATAGGAATATTGTTAAATTAGGGTTAAATATGGATAGTTCCCAAGCAATTGACTGTTATCTCATAAATATCCTAAGTCTAACAATATTCATAGTTTCTTAATCAATTCAATTAATTAGAGCCCATATTAAGTTAGAACTTAAAATTGACAAGAAAATAATTGGGCACGTATTAAAAAACCGTTTATCCTAGGATACGTTTTTGAATATGAATCGAAGTATCTTAAAGTAACTGGATATTTCCAAACTCATATTCGTTTAAAAATATATTTCCTTATAAACGAATACTTCCATTTGGAATAAAAATCTATTTGACGATTAAGGATTGAATTAAATTTAAATTAATGTTTGAATTGCCAAAATGCCATGTGAAATTAAAAAGGTATCGATAGAAGGCGTTTGTGGGGGTGCTAATCCTTCCCCACACGTAACTGGCTCCCGAACCCAAACTTTAAGAAAAAATGAATCTCTGGTTATTTTTATGGTGTCCGGTCTACCAAAGTGATCGATGGCGACTCCAAATTGATTTTAAAGAATAAATAAAAGGAAAATTTGATTTAATATGAAAAAACCTTAATTTTCAAGATTAAATTAAAAATGGATAAAAACCCTAATTTTCAAAGTCAATTGTCAAGCTATTTCGCACATTCGGTTTAAAAATGGTCGCGACAGCCACTAGCCGGGGTGAGAAGAAAGAAGAAACGATGAAGCTTGTTCGCAAAGAACCATTGTCCTTTGTTGCGTTTTGAAGCCACCACGATACTTGTCGTAGTTAAGAATGTTGTTCTAGAGCTTGCCGTCATCGTCCAGCCACCGCACGCGCCGTCGTGTGCTTTTGGGCTAACTCCAGTCACATATGAGGTAGCTGTATAACAGGCCTGAGTTGCTAGGTTAGCCGTTGGTCTAGCCGTCTCACCGCATCACACTCTACTATGCAACCGCAATGCCACCACCACCGGCATTGACCGCCGTTGACTTTTTTTGGGAGAACCTACCTGGGGTTTTTCAACATCCTGAGTCCATTTTCGCAACCCATTTCATCAAATTTAAACTTGATAAGCTATTTTTACATCCATTTTTGCAACCTTACTTGGGGTTTTTTGACATCCTGCGTCTAATTCGCCTCTTCTTGGCTATCTTAGTTGATCGTTCGAGCCTCCCAACATTTGGTATCAGAGCTTCGTCTCTACATCAGATTAACATCCTAGAATTGATCCTGGAGGTGCTCAACCATTCTACATCAACCGGTGATTATGTAGCAATCCATCGACAAGCATCTTTACTTCAACAATGCCAACTAATCCTATTGGAAGAATATGTTGATATTTTTCATAAGAGCCAAAGTTTATCATCTTTAGGATATAGTTATTGATGGCCCGTTCATTCCACACAAAAGCAATGCGGAATGGAATACAGAAGATCGCTAAAAGATAGAGCTAAATGCAAAGGCCATGCACATTATTTTTTGTGCACTTGGTCTGGAAGAATACTCTAAAGTCTTTTCTTGTGAAAATGCCAAGGAAGTAAGAGACAAACTTGAAGTCACATATGAAGGTACAAATGAGGTGAAAGAAACCAAGATTGGACTTCTCAACCTCAACTATGAAAATTTCAAGATAGACCTAGAAGAAGACATCAAAGCTATGTTCAATCGGTTCTCCACCATAGTCAACGAGCTTAAAGAATTTGGAGAGATGATCTCAGGGTAAAAGCTTGTGAGGAAGTGATTTACTTACTTTTCTATTCATGTGATTCCAAAAATACGACAATCATTGAAGCAAATAACTTGAAGGAACTCAAGCTTGATGAGCTTATAGGATATTTACTACCCATGAGATGATGATGTCAAAAGGGAAGAAGAAAGAAGACCAAGACATTGGAGATTTGAATGTTGCTCTCAAATCCTCCACAAGTCATCAAAAAGATTCAAGTGGAGAGGATAGTGAAGAAGAAGAGATGGCTGATCTCTTCAAGAAATTCACCCGATTTATGAAGTAACAAAAGAAAATCAAGACATGAATCAAAAATGAAGAGGATAGATCCCATTATATGCTTCGAATGCAAGAAGCTGGGGCAGACCAAGTATGATTGCCTTCGCTTCAACAAGAATGGATCAAGCCATAAGAAGAAGACATTTGTGGCTACATAGAGTGATGAAGAGAACTCCACCGATGATGAGGTAGCCAACCTTTGTCTCATGGCCATCGAAGAAGATTCAAGGGTAACTTCTAATTCATCTACTTCAATTTCATATTCTTTTGATGAATTATAAGATGCCTACGATAAATTGTTTTTAGAATTTAAAAATCACATTTTGAACAACAAGAAAATGGTTTCAACTTTAAAAATTCAAAATAATTTGATTTCTTAAACCAAAGATGAACTTGAAGAAAAACTCAAGGAGTTTGAAAAAAGAATGTTGATTTACAAAATTTGCTTTAACAAGTTTAAAAAGATCATCAAAAGGAGTTGGATGATTTTAAAAAGGAAAAAAAGGTTTTGATTTACAATGATCTTGGAAAGGAAATTGGGTAATGCTCCAAATCTAGTTTTGTGAAATCAAACTTTTATCAAAGACAATCTAGTTCCCCTAGATTTTTCAAAGGCAAAATGGTTAGGGACATTTGGGTCCCTAAGGGACTAATTTGTTGAAACAAAAAGAAAGACATTAAAAAATGGATTCCTAAGGGGACTAAAGTTTTGGGACTAACTCTATTGGATCCAAAGCAATTTGGATACCAAAAATACTTAATTGTCTTTTTGTAGGTGTGCTTGAGCCATTGATGGTCAAAGTTGAAATTATAAAAGCTTATGACACACAAAGGATGAATGACACTTGGAGCAGGAAGGCTTAAAAGTTATTCAATTTTGAATTCAATTATCCGTGTAAACCTTTATTTTTTTCGTTTTTTTGGTAAATAGAAACATGTAAATTAAAAACATTCTCAATGGGATAAACATCCAAAAACCATTATTGAAGCACCAATAGCGGCAAAGAGAAATTCTAATTCTTTCACGAGTAAGTTCCTTTAACTGTTGTTATTTTTATAATTATTTTATCAGGGTTGATGCATCGATTCATGATGGATTGAGGGTTTGTGGGTAAATCGTTTGGAATTCATTAACGTTAGTCAAAGGTTAAACTTGATATTGGAGATCAAGAGTAATGTTGAGAAGCCGTAGATGCAGTTAGGTTTAGACTCTATGCATTAGAAATCTATTGGATCAAATATATTGGAAGGGAGTATGACAGGTGTTTGATCGCCATGGTCGGGTTTTGGATGTTTTTGTTCCAGTAAAAAGGGCGATTGATAGAGCAAGGTTTGGCTTTTTGCATATGGAGTTGAAGGTTGCGACCAAGAGGGCCATTGAGAGATTTGATGGCATTTGGATTTATGGGTCTATATTGAGGGTGTCTTTCACTCATAAAGCGTCACGAGAGTCCTTTTGGAGGCGAAAAGTGAGGAATGGAAAGGCGGGCAATGATGAATTGAGTATTAGAGTGGATGCTCACAAGGGGTGGGTTATAAGCAAATTGTTCAAGGAGTGGAGGATGATGGTAAAATTGAAATTCTCCAGCATTGTGCGTGGTACAAAGTATCAATGGGGATTGCATTGCTCGTACGAGCTTGGAAAGAGATAGAGATTATCGAATTCTCATTAATGCGTATTGCGGGGATGAGATTGAGAGCGAGAATTATGAGTCTAGTAGAGATAGATTTGGGGGAGATCAGACGAACCTGCTAGATAAGGAGGATGCACAAGATATGAATCATTGTGGCTCAACTACCAAAGAGGATGGGGTTAATTGAGGAGCGCTTGATAAGTAGGTTTCACTAGTTTGGAGGACAAATGAATTATGGTTTGAGGAGCAATAATCAGAGGACAAAGCTTTAGAAGTTCAGTCGATTTCTAAGGATTGGATGTCGAATGAAAATGTGGGGGTATGATATCGCGAGTGGAGCTTGATGAGCAGTGTGAAGCTAGATCAGGGTTAAAGAAATTGGATTTGATAGGTTTTCCTATAAATTTCAAGTTCATAAGAGTACAACCGGGAGAGATTGAGCCTATAGAGGCTAGGCTTACAATTCCAATGGAGCCCTTGCCTAATACTTCTCAGGTTAAGGCACATGTCGTTCAACAAGGGTGTAGACTCTCTAGAAGAAGTGTGTTATGAATGTTGGCAAAAGAGGCAAAATGTATGTATTAGTAAAACAGTGCCAAGAGTCTATACACAGTCTGCAAGTATACATGGTCTGCAAGTAATACAACAGTTAAGCTGAGTATCGACCCACAGAGATTGACTTGGAATTCGATTGTTTGATTGTTACTTACCTTGGAAGAAAAGATGTTTGTTTTGAAAGTTTGTTTTGGGAATACTTAAAAAGAAAAGAAATAAAAGTGAAGTAAAAACGTTGGCAAGGAAGGTCTTTAATGAGTGATGAGCGTTGGTAGTAATGTCTGGCTTCTACGCTTTTCATGTCGTGTCAGCCTTTAATGTCAACCTGTCTTGGCATTGTTTGCCGAGCAGATTCAAAATTAGCAAAGCCTCTCTCGATGGTCATTGCCCTAAGTCTATCATATAAAACCCCTATATCTTTATAGTGCATGTTTTTAAATAAAACGATTTGATTAAGAACCAATCTATACTCCTAAGGGGTAGATATCACTCCCGAAGTAAGTTCATCTACTTGAACGACTTCTCTCGAAGCTTCTCTCCTTAGTATTTAACATCTCAATCGTTGCCACCCCAAGTCTGTAAAGATATTGAGGAGCAATAGACCAACAGTGCTAGCTCTCGCTTGAAAAAGTATTTAGGAAAAATTCAAGTATGCCAAATAGAAAAACTTTGCCAAAACAAATTTATCATTAAAGAAACTAAAGCATGAAATCAACGTTTTAACCAAACACCCCTCACCAACTATGAAATTAGTTCATTGTGAGGGATTTAACCAACAAAGCCATAACCGTTTTCAAATACATCATCATAAAATTAAAAATAAAACAACTTAAAACCAAGAGAATAGGCACGAGGGGTCTCTCGATGCAGCCCTTAAATCCAGGCTCTCAGCCAAATGGTTGAACCACATTCCTCAGTGCAATCGATCGTCACTCATCGAGCACTCCAACACCTTACTCCGATCACTCTAAGCCTTCACGCTCCTCCCCCTAATGCTTGATCAGTTGGTGTTTATATAGGCATGCAGGGGAAAGGATTAGGATAGCTTCTTTATTTGAATTTCAAATGCTCAAAGGATAAGAGATAGAGTCTTAACTGATCGGTGTGATAGCTTATCAAGCTAGGGATGACATCATCGTGCCAATGTTTCCTTGGCACACAAGCTTGGCATGACTTTGCCAACATAGCTTGGCTTCACCTTATCCGCTATTTTTCGGATATTAATCCATTTGTGATCTTTTAGGATCCTGATCTTATCCTATTTTTCGGGGTTCAACAACCTCTTGGCATGGCATTAAGTTCACTTCTCTGCCAATAGGTGCTTGGCACTATCTGGTCCTTCTGTGCCAGCAAGACTTGGCATTCTCCTTGGCAATCCTAACTGTGTTTCTTTCCTGCACCAAATACTATGCCAAACTTGCAAAATAGCCACAAAACAACCATTCACATTAATATAGACATAATACTGAACTCCTTACGTAAATGCATGATTCTAACAACCTAATGCAATTAAATGTACCAAAAAATAAGCAAAAGCATTGTAAAATTGGCATTAAAAATAGTATTTTTGGAGAGGTAACAAAGGGGAAAGAAACGAGTTACATATGGTATTGCCAAGTGAGAATGCTCATTCGTGTAAAAAAGGGAGAGGTCAGGGTAGATTATTGGCAGCGTAGCTGCGTGGGGCGAAGGGAGGTTTGTTCACTGAATCTAAGTATGCTGTGCGACAGCAAGTTCTGTTGAAGGAGGTGAGAGTAATAGTAGAGTTAGGGAAATTCCTAAGAGCTTCAATAATTGGTAACGAAGAAGTGGCCGTTAAAGAATTTGCATCTTTATTAGATAAGGGGGATCGAGACGAATAACAATGAGCGATAAGCGACGGTGTGTAATGAGGAGAATTTGATGTATGAGATTACACGATTTATTGAAAAACTAGAGAGGGGCGTGTGATAATACATGATGAGATTTTATCTGGGGTTATCAGCGGCTTAGGTAGCGTAACTAAGAAGAAGACGATAATGTTGAAGGCATAATTGAAAGCATTATGGTGATGGAGCTTGGTAAGTCGAATTTTTGTTTAATTAGAATTGATTCGATGATTCTTTGATGTTGGTATGTTGGGGATCGTATGAGTTTTTGTAGGTGCCTTACAAGATAGAATAAGAGTTTAGTAGTGCACTTTTTGGGGTAATCCAGGTGTTAGTTATTTGGTTGCTATAACTGTTGCATGATGTTGAGGTGCTTGCAGGCTTGTCTAGCTTGTTTTTTAGATTCTATACTTTGCTCGGATATGATTATGCAAAGTCGTGATGGGTTCGATATTATTTGGTTAGTGCGGTGTCGTTGATTCGTGGTGTTTGTCGTTTGACTTGGTTTGGGGTGTCGTTTGATTAGTGTGGTGTTATCGTTTGTTTTGAGTGTCTCTGGACAATGTTTAGTTCTTCGCTTTCTTGTGTTGGACTCGTTTCTTGTTTCCTAGATATTATCATGTGTACTCTTTTCCTTCAATTTAGGATTAGGGTTTTTTTAATAAGGCACATGATAATATTTTGTATGATTTTTTTCTTTAATAAAATCATATGTTCTTATCAAAAAAGAAGGAAGGCTTAACATCCTACCTTGGTTCAAGTGATAATTTTAAGTTTCATGCAATTGCTTGATCATGCTTTTATTGTTTGTTTTTGATGATGATCTAAGCATATTTGTATGACTTCTTGTTGTGCGTAATTGCATATAGTTAGGGGAGTCTCAATTGCATGAGTTACTTTTTTTTGGCCTAATATGTCTATCTTTGTGCTTTTGGCCTTAAACTTGTAATGTTTGGTTGAATTTGATGAAATTCATGCTTTGTATGTTTTAATTGTTATGTTTTGAGAAGCATTCATAGTAAAATGTGAAAAATGTATATCTATGACCTCTTAAAGCCTTTGTATGAACTTAAAACTAAGTTGTAAGGCTATTTAAGTTGATTTTGCTGCATTTTCATTAGTTTCATGCTTTCGATACCGGTACCACCCATATCGTACTGATACGACCTTCAACCAAGTATCGATACGGCCTCCTTCGTACTGGTATGCGTAGACAAAAAGTGACAGTTTTGTCTCATTTTTGTCTTGCCTTGAATGCTTATTGGTTTATCTTGATAAATGACATGTTTAATAGAATTTCTTGTATTTATTTGATTTATTTATTTGAAATTCAATATATTTCTCTTGAATTGTTGGACTAATATCTTTATTGATGCTTGATTAAGGGATAGCCAATTTTAAAATTCTTTCATGTAAAAAAAGGTCTATTTTCTCCATTTTTATTTTACACCAACAATTGATATTGTCTATCAATTGGTATTAATTTTTCCAACGTTTGGTTTTTAACATTTCAACATTTGGTGTTTTGAACTTAATGTGATTTCAAACTTAGTTTTGAAATTATTTTTGATATAACAAAAAGGGGGAGAGATAGGTTTAAAAAATTTAATTTCAAAAGGGAAAAAAAGGGAGCTTTAAATATTTTCTAAAATATTCTCTTTTTTCTAAAATTATTTTTCTAAGGGGGAGTTTTCACAAAAACAATTTTTCAAGTGGTTTCGTTATATAAAAACGGTGAGATTGTTGAGATATTTGATTTTGATTAACTTAAATGAAAAATGTTTTTAGGCTTAAACTAATTTGCAAAAATATTTCAAATGTCCATTAACTTGAAAAATATGTTTGAAAGGTTTTCAAAGGGTTTTTGACACGTTTAAAATGATTTTATATAGCTAAAGTGTCAAAAATAAGTCAGGTGTATCGATGCACTTGTTAGTGTACAGATACCCAGTCAACCATACTAATATCCGTTTTATCCATATTGATACGCCCATTTGTTTTCCCAAAACTCCATTTTCCAATAGCAAAATAGGGTATCGATACGACCTCAGGCATACCGATACACTATGGGGGTGTACCAATACACCTGAATAGTGTATCGATACCCAATGTAAAAAATGCCCAACGACTCTTTCTATTTTGAGCATGTGTACCAATACACTTACACGCGTACCGATATAGATGAGCCTAGAAGTGCATTTAATGCTGGAAATAAAGTCCACAATGGCTAGTAACGACCACAAACTCCTTAGAGGGTTTAAAAGGCCTCTTCAAGCAGCCATGCAACAACAAGAAACCAACTACCAACATTCAATGATAGAGAAATTGTTCTAGTGCTTATTTTTGTCAATTTTCTTTTGTAGAACACACCTGTGAGCTTAATTGTTATATTTGCTTAAGTGCTAGGTTTTGGGTGAGAGCTTAATTTGCAAACACACAGCCTTGTGAGGTTTCCCTTGTTTGATCATTTGTTCACTCTTTGAGAGAGAGTTTTAAAAGACTTTGGGGTATAAGTCTTTTGTTGTAAGGGTTATCTCTTTGAGCCCAGAAAAAGGAAATAAATTCAATAGTGCAATTGGGAAAAATCCTTAGTGGGAAGCTAAGGTAGTGGATGTAGACTTTGGTTAGAAAGTCAAACCACTATAAATCCTAGTGTCAATTTTTAAATTTTAATTGCTTCCACTATCGCTCAAAAACCAATTCACCCCCTCTTGGCCATCTCGGTTGATCGTTCGAGCCTCCCAACAATAATGTTTAAGAATATGACGTGACTCATAGAGACTTTAGGGACCGTGTAGGGTCGCTTGGATATTCCTGAAATTATCAATGACTGCTTGATTTTCATGTTGTGATGCTTAGCTGCTAGTGGTATGGAATTGATGTGTTTGATGGAAATTATGCTTATGTGATTAATCTCAGTAAATTTGTGATTCAATGATCATAAGTCGGTAATTAATATTAAATGATTAAATATGTTAGTAAACAAAACCTGATAACTTTCATAAGATTTAGGGAACATATAAGCCTTGTAACATCATATTTCGCTAAGAAGGTACGAACTCGTGAGTGGGGTATTGATACGAGCTTTGGTTGTACTAGTAAGTTATTCGATTTTGTATCGGTACGAGTCGACCCATATCAGTACACAGGGAAATTAAAGTTTCCAATAAGTAATTTTGTATTGGTACGCGCGAGAATACTGATACCAGGGTACCGTACTGGTACTTCTGTTCGAGTACCGGTACCCACTAAGCTAAATAATCAATAATGCTAGCTAAGGATGAGAATCGACGTGTATGATTAATAACCTAATTAATGCCTTAATAAATAAGACTAATTATATACTCCTCCATAATGTATTAACTACCTGGTAATGTAAAGTTAATGATGTGTTGGCGATTAGCAACAATAAAGAGATCATTGGGATCACGTTGCTTGTATTTCGGGTAGGCATTTGCTTAGTAGTGTCGTTGATTGATGGGATCCAGATACCTAGAGAGAGTTTATTGTATCACTATGGTCAGAGATTCCGAATGTACGTTCTCGATGTTGTGTGACTTCGGGCCTCATTCAAAGATACTCAATGGGAGATTTTGAGTATGAGTGTACGATCCCGAGGTCGTGTGACACCGGGCCTCGTCTATATATGTTCTCGAGGCTGTGTGACACCGGGCCTCACTTATAGTGTATGTTTCGGAGGCTGTGTGACACCGGGCCTCACTCCAGTTTTGTTGTTGTATGATATGTATGCTTTTTCCTAGATCATTTGATGAGATCTCAGGTATGGTTGAGCCTTGTGTGTCATGTATGATGATTTGCATGATGTGAGCATGTATTTAGGTGACTAGTGGTAGCGCCACGTGTTTATTATTCTACCTTATTGCTCGAACTAGCTTGCATGCTTATGTTTATGATTAACATGAAGTATAGTAGAGTAGATGTGTACCACTAAGCTTTGTAAGCTCAACGCTCGAAATATTTGTTTCCGTGTGTAGGTTGGTAGATCGACTAGGAGCTAAGCTCGAGGAGCACTATCAATACAAGATTCCATCAAGTGGTATTTACCATAGTACACTACTTATATTTAGTGGGTTGTGTATTCATAGAATGATACAATCCAACATTGGCATCTTTTCATCATCATTCTTTCATCTCTAATATTAGGGATGAAAGAAAATGGAGCTTTTAATTTCCTTACACATCTTTTAGTTATTTATGTTATTTACCTTATACATGGAATACTTCGTCTTGCCATATTGCATAACATACCTTATAATGATATATCATGCTTTATATTATGTGTTTCATACTAAGGCATATGCTAGTACACATTGGTCCTTATATTATTTAAAATTTGCCTAATAACTTAATATACATCTTTATATCTATTCTAAGTCATTTAAGCATATCTAGGTTACATTGTATCTTATACTTATTTATGTATCATATTTTAAGCCCATTTCAGCTTACACATTGTTTAATGTTTCTTTAGGTAATAAGAATGAAGGCATAAGCTCGAATTAGCTCAAACACCTTCAAGACAGATCGGGTTAGCTCAAGGAGTCCAATGGCAGCTCAAATACAAAGGAAGCATTCTAAGGAAGCTCACAAGCTTCAAAGACTAGCTCATTTAGCTAAAGACAGCTCTTGGAAGCTCAAAACAACATGGAGAATAATCTAGCTCATTCAACTAGCTAGTTCAGCTTATTTTAGCTCCCCTACATATGATAGCTCATCACCTCAAGGGTCATGTCCCCTCCTAAGGAACATGTCCCTAGCCGATTGGAGGGAAATGAGAATGAGAGGCAGAGACATTGGAGGGAAAGGCTTTGTGCTCCAAAACTGAATGGAGGGAGACACCAAGGTGGCCGAAACAACACCTTAGCTGAATAATTGTAAGGCCTTTCCGGCCATGCCCCTTCATCCCATATAAATAGAACTTGTAATTCACTTTTGTAAGCATCTCATTTCATCTATTAAATTACCTTTGTGAGAATTTTCTCTCTTCTAGTTTTTAATTTTGTACAAGTGCCCACTAGTTTTATTATTTAAGGTGAAAATAGCACTTACAATTGATGTGAAGGTTGAACACCAAATGTAATTGGTGTAATTCTTGGAATTATTTTTATCTTAATATGGAATAACACTATCACTTATGCATATTTACTTGATGGGAGGGGCAGATGTATATGGCTCTCATGAGAGCATGTCACGACCTGCAAGTTCGCAACCGAGATACATGCGCAACGAGTTAAAGGTTATATTTGGGTCACCCAATTACTAAAAGTTACATTTGGGTCACTCAGTTATAGGTAAGGTTACATTTGGGTCACCCAATTATTAAAGGTTACACTTGAGTCACTCAATTATAGGTAATGTTACATTTGGGTCACCCTTCATAATTAAAAAAATACGTCAACTTAGTCATTTTCTTCCAAATCACGTGTATACCATCGTTAGCGCTAGAGTACTTCATTTGAAATCATTAATTAGTCTAATACACAAACTGATATATATATTTTTTTAAATATAAAGGGTGACCCGAATGTAACCTTACCTATAATTGAGTGACCCAAGTGTAACCTTTAATAATTGGGTGACCCGAACGTAACTTTACCCAGTTGAGTGACCCGAATGTAACTTTTAATAATTGAGTGACCCGAATGTAACTTTTAATAATTGAGTGACATAAATGTAATCTTACTCATAATTGAGTGTCTTCTGTTGTACTTCACCTATGTAATTTTTTTTTTGATTTAAAACCTCTAGGACCAAAACAAAAAACATTGCATTTTATATATAGGTAAGACTTATAGTATTTGATTTAATGCACACCTCATTACGAGTAGAAATCCTCTACCTATTTTTGGTGCCTTTATTTATACACTAACACTAAAAGTTTAAGTTTAGGGTTTATGTTTAAGATTAAGGTTTAATTAGAGTTTAGAGTATTGGGTGTAAGATGTATTTTTAGGGTCTAAGATTTAAGGTTTAAAATTTATGATTATGGGTTAAGATTTGATTTTTTTAATATTGAGATTTGGGACATAAAAAAAGGTCGGAGAATTTTTGTTCCCCTGTTATCTCGGGAGAGTAATCGGACACTTATATTTACCATTTTTTTTCTTCTGCAAACGATCTTTAAACGCAACAAATGCCTCATTTTTCACCTAACAACTATAATTGGTAAGCTCAAATATTTATATGCATATTTGAAATTTCGTCCCAAAGATTTTTCCCAATTCAGCTACAAAACATCCTCTTTCACATTGGTACTAAAGTAGATTAAAGATTTGTCGAAATTAACACATTCACCGAACACCTCGTGTTGATAAATTATTTCACGAGCCCTTTCTACCACGTCACCTGTGGTCCTCTTCACTTAAAAAAATCTATGTCAATATTTTTTTTAACACATCATTTACACACTTGGATTTTATTTTCCAAATAAAACACGTCAAATTGAAAACAAAAATAACGATTTGATTCTAGGGTTCTCTAAATTCCCTTTTCTTCTCAATTTCATTGAATTTTAGGTTTCTGTAAATTCCCTTTTCTTCTCCATTGTTGACCTTGCTTATCATAAGAATCTGAAACGATTGTCGGCGATATACAACGGCGCCAAGACGATCAGGCCAAAATTGACGCTTCTTCACTAAAACGGTCAGTTCTTTATTAGTTCAATATTACAAATTAAAATCAGTTTTTAGTTGTTTGTAATTGATTGAAGTCAATTGAAATGTAAATTCTCTAAATCCCGTTTTCATCTCCATTGCGTTTAATTTTAGGTATCTCTAAATCCCCTTTCTTCTCTATTGTCTACCTTGCTTAAGAATCTAAATTGTCGGCCATACGCAACGACGCCAAGATGACCAGGCCAAAATCGACACCTCTCCACTAAAAAATGACAGTTCTTTAATAGTTCAATATTATAAATTAATATCAGCTATTATTTCTTGTTTGCAATTGATCTTTTTGTTGGAGATCCGAATGATGATTCTATGGACTCATATTTTACTCCATGAGATCTTTACAATGGTATCTTATATGCTCAAAATGGTTAAATGATGAATGCTCAAAGTAGGATACTTTTGAATTATGTAAGGAAAATAAAGAACCCATATCTCACATTGGTAGGATATGAAGTATGGGATTTGTTTATATACACTAATCCACTTACTTGTTATTGAATGATTTAAGTTGAAATTGTGTCTCATGTGTAGGCGCATGGGGGGTGCAAATCAAAGTTCATCCAACCCATTTGGGTTGGGGTCGTATCCGTACGATGTGAGCGTCGCGAATGTCTAGACCGGTCAAGATCTTGTGGGCTTACGTATATTTTACCTACCCACTATGAATTAAATTTTTCCTTAAATGTGACATATCTTTTTGAATATTTAGAATTAAAAGGATAAATATATAAAAATATATTGTATCCTTTAATTCAAATATTATTCTGATATGACTTGTGATTCACGAAAATATATTCGATATTTATAGTATTAATGATTGATTTTTCGAATACAATATTAATGACCATTATATGCGAAATATATTATTTCCAATATTCTCCTATGTGAAACTCTTATAAATACCGAGTTAATGTACTAGGTTAAACAAAACTTGGAACACTTTTTCTTCTCCTCAAATTTTCGGTGATAGACGAAGGCAAAAATATAGTTCGTGATCTCTGCAACAGTGCAATTGTAGTTGATCATCTCGTTGTTGTATCCTGGGAGACAAACGACCAAAGATCTAATACATAGCGACGTTTTACCCACTATGAATTAAATTTTTTCTTAAACGCGACATATCTTTTTGAATATTTAGAATTAAGAGGATAAATATATAAAAAGATATTGTATCATTTAATTCAAATATTATTCTGACATGACTTGTGATTCACAAAAATATATTCGATATTTACAGTATTAATGATTGATTTTTCGGGTACAATATTAATGACCATTATATGCGAAATATATTATTTCTAATATTCTCCTATATGAAACTCTTATAAATACCGAGTTAACGTACTAGGTTAAACAAAACTTGGAAAACTTTTTATTCTCCTCAAATTTTCTGTGATAGACGAAGGCAAGGGTATAGTTCGTGATCTCTCCAACAGTGCAACTGTAGCTGATCATCTCATTGTTGTATCCTAGGAGACAGACGACCAAAGATCTAATACATAGTGACGTTTGTGACTTGAAATTTGTCCAAACGGTAGGAGGGAATAAGTATTTTATTACCTTCATCGATGACTGCACTAAGTATTGCTATGTATATTTGCTTAAGAGCAAGGACAAAGTTATAGAGAAGTTTAGACTCTATAAGCTGGAAGTTGAAAACAAAGTTAGTAAAAAGATTAAGATGGTAAGAAGTGATCTTGGTGGTGAATATGTTGAACCATTTGGTGAATTTTGTTCACAACATGAAATTACTCACGAAGTAACACCACCATATTCTCCTCAATCAAATGGAGTAGCCGAACAGAAAAATCGGACTCTAAAAGAAATGATGAATGTTTCGTGAAAGCTCTGGTTATCACAAAACATGTGGGGGAAGCTATCCTTATAGCTAATTACCTTTTGAATAAGGTTCCCCAGTAGAAAAAGACAAGACACCATATTAGTTATGGAAAGGTCGAAAACCTTCATACAACCATTTGAAAATGTAGATGTGTCTTGCCAAGGTAATGGCCCCATTGCCAAAGAGAATGAAAATATGTCCTAAAACTGTGGATTGTATTTTCATTGGTTATGCAGAACATAGCTATGCATATCGGTTTCTTGTGTATGAATCAAAGAACCTTGAGATTCATAAGAACGCGATAATGGAATCAAATAATGTGTCATTCTTTGAAAATATATTCTCTCAAAAATCTAGGGAGGTTGATCAAAGTTCAACAAGAGGAACTTAAGAGACTAACGATGAAGATAGTCTAGATGATCAACAAAAGGCTGAAAATGAAATAGAGCCAAGAAGAAGTAAACGAGTAAGGGTGGAAAGATCATTTGGATCAGATTTCCTAACCTTTATGTTAGAGGCTGAACCTCAAACGTATAGTGATGTTGTGCATTCCTTTAAAGGCACCTTGTGGAAGGAAGCCATTAAGAGTGAGATTGATTCTATCATGCAAAATCATACATAGGAATTAGTGGATCTTCCTCTGGGAATTAAACCACTGAATTGCAAATGGATTTTCAAACGGAAAATGAAAGCATATGGAACGATTGAAAAATACAAGGTCATATTGCTTATAAAAGGTTACCAACAAAAGGAAGGCCTTGATTATTTTGATACATTTTCTCATGTATCAAGAATAACATCCATGAGAATGATACTTGCAATTGCCGCCTTGTGGAATCTAGAAGTACATCAAATGGATGTTAAAACTGCTTTCCTAAATGGAGATCTTGATGAAAAAATATACATGGAACAACCTGAGGGTCATGTAGTTTCTGGTCAAGAGAGGAAAGTATGTAGATTGGTGAAGTTTCTGTATAGACTTAAACAAGAACCAAAGTAATGGCATGAGAAGTTTGATAGTTTCATGATGACAAATGGCTTCAATATTAACAAGTATAACAAATGTGTATATGTTAAAACTACCAACATTGGATATATTATTTTATGTTTGTAGTTGATGACATACTCATTGTTGGAAGCAACAATGATGTTGAGATATTTGATTTTGATATAACTTAAAGAAAAATGTTTTTGAACTTAAACTAATTTACAAAAATATTTCAAAAGTCTATATACTTGAAAAATATGTTTGAAATGTTTTCAAAATATTTTTGACATGTTTTGAATGATTTTAAATAGCCAATACGGTTTGACTCGTAGCGGTATAGATTTCCTCGTACCGATACAATTTTCATCCCTAAAGTTTTCCAAATTCCAGTAGCCAATTTCAGTACCGATACGATCTTAGCCGTATCGATACCCTTTGGGTTAGTACTGATACGATTGTATCTGTACCGATACCCTTATGTATTAAATGCTCCAACAACTCTTTCTATTTAAGGCAAATACCAATACTGAAGCCTCGTGTACCGATACGCCCTGCTCCAGAACAACATTTATGGCTAGAATTGAAGTCCTCAACAGCTCTTAACAACCTCCAACGGCTAGTAACAGCCATGAAGTTGTTAGAAGGTTTAAAAGACACCTTCATGCATCTATGGAAGACCAAGAAAGATCAAGTTAACATTCAATGTATAGAAAAAGTGTTTTAGTGCTTTAATTGTCAATTTCTTCATTAGAACACACTTGTGAGCTTAATTGTCATATATGCTGAAGTGTTAAGATTTATGTGAGTGTGCTTAGAGTTGCAAACATTGTACCTTAGAGGGTTTTCTAGTTTGCTTAAATTTTTTCTCTTTGTAAAAGAGGGTTTGCTCAAGCTTTGGGATAGAAAGTTTTGAGTGTGTAAAAGGTTGCCTCTTTAGCCTAGAAAAATGGAAGAAATTCTTAGTGAATCTGGGAAAATCCTTAGTGGGAAGCTAAGGTAGTGGACGTAGAGCTTGGTTAGAAGCTCGAACCACTATAAATCGTCGTGTCAAGTTTTATTTTCCATTACTTCCACACCAATCACTCTAAAATCAATTCACCCCCTCTTGGCCACACAGTTGATCGAACGAGCATCCCACAAATAAAATGGTAAAATGTACCAAAGGCATGTTAAATTCAAGATTTGACATGAAAGATATGGGACTGGCCAATACGATTTTGGGTATACAAATCAAAAGGTCAGCTAAAGGTCCTATATTGACTCAGTCAGTCTATGTGGACAAGATTCTTGAAAAAAATTAACAAGGATGATTCTGGTATAACCATGACTCCTGTGGATTCTTGTTCACATTTGTTTAAAAATCAAGGTGAAAGTGTTCACAAAGTGGAATATGCAAGGGTCATAGGTAGTCTAATGTACCTTATGAGCTGCAGTAGACTAGATATTTCTTTTACTGTGAGCAGTTTAAGTAGATTCACAAGTAATCCAGTTGAAAATCACTAGAAAATATTGTAAAGGTACTGAGATATCTTAGATATACTCAAAATTATGGATTGCATTATTCCAGAGATCTTGCTATCCTAGAAGGATACTCTGATGCTAGTTGGATATTTGACATTCAAGATACCAAAGGCACAAGTGAATATGTTTTCACTTTGGGAGGGGGATTTGTGTCATGGAAATCCTCAAGACAAACGATTATAACTAGACCTACAATGGAATATGAGTTTGTAGCTCTAGATAAGTCTGAAGAGGAAGCATAATGACTTCGAAATTTCTTAAAGGATATTTCTGAATGGCCAAAGTCTATGCCAACAATATGCATATACTGTGACAATCAAGCAATGGTTGCTAGATCACAGAACTTCATGTACAATGGTAAGTCAAGACATATGCGTCGTCGACATAATACCGTAAGACAATTGATCTCAAATGAAGTTATCTCTATTGACTTTGTAATATCAAAGGATAACATAGCAGACCTGCTAACCAAAGGGTTAAATTGAGATGCAGTTGAGAAAACATCGAAAGGAATGGGACTAACGCCCATGGAAATTTTAGGTGCTATGTGAAGGAAAACCATACCTAGTTGACTGGAGATCCCAAGATCTAGATTCAAAGGGACAACCTAATTGTATAGACCTATGCGGTCACTATGGGGTCTATTATCCCCAAGTCCGTTCCTATGATGTAAACAATAATCAAAGTGGTTTAGGCTTAGCAAGGCTTTTAATGACTATTGTGTGCTACGAGGATCCGAGCAACATAAGTCACCTATGTGAGGGTGAAGTGGGGCCGTTTCAAGGAGACTATTGGGCAAAGTTCTCCAAAACTCTTTTAGAACCAGGCGACGTCCATGGCTTAGGTGTAACACCCCTCCCTGGTCTGGTCGAGAACTGGGTCAAAGTATGTTACTAGAGTTCAATACGGTGATCGTTACAATATTTTAATCTTTATTCAATAATTTAGAGAGTTAAAAGAAATACGATCTTCATTATGTTGTCTCAATACTTTTCTAATATAATATATAGGAGCAGTGACACAATATAAGTCTATAATCATTAATTTAGGATCAATTTTAAACTTTTGTAGATTTTAGGGGCTATTCTATAATTTTGATAAATTAGATATCCTTTATCGAAATTAACCTTACCACGATGAATTTCAACCTTAAATCATTGTACAAGCTAGTTTTCACATCATTCAGGGGTCATTTATTCTTTCAATTGCACTATTTATTAACCTGTGATCATTATGCAATTTTCTAGAATTACTCCCATAACTTTTAATCGATTTACCTGCATCAATACCGATACTCAAGGGGTCGTATCAGTACTCCAAGCATATTTAACATATTGTCAGATTCTAGTGACCAAAATGTGTACTGATACATTTGTACCAGTATCGACACGTCTATACTATTTAATTATTAACTCTTTCGAACCTAATATTCATATTGGTACAAGCTTAGTAGTACCGATACGAGTGCCTTAATTACCAAATTGATTTACAAAGGGTATCGGTACTGTAGCGACCATTTTTGAGATTGAAAAATCATTTTTCTTTTTTTGGAAAATAATAGGACTTAGAGTCGCCACCTGTCACTTAGCTAAGGTAGATCGGACACTAGAAAACTAGAGACTCATGAAATTGGGTTCGGGAGTTGGTTACGTGTGGGGAAGGGTTAGCACCCCCACATCGCCCGAAATCGGTATCAAATCATATATTACTTTTAATCGATGGAAACATATAAAATTCAAATTAATGTTAATTAAATATTCTCAATTGAGTATGGGCTCTGGTTAAGTGGGCTTAGTCAAATTGGTGGGTACAAATTAATTAAACATTTAATTAATAAGGGTGACGATACAATAGACCATAGATTAAACCGACATTGAATAAGGCCGACTGTCGTGTTAATTTATGATTCAAATTTCGTACATCACCTTTTATGTATGATGCAAGCATTTAAACATGATGATATGGTTTGTCAACTTTTAATCAATGTTTACCTTTGGATGGTAGGAATTAATCCAAATATTTGGTCAACATCCATTGAGCTAGGACTGTACGACACAAATATCGGGATTAATGAATACCTCTTTTTAGGGTTTAAGTTAATTAATTCCCATGCCTGATTATAAAATTAGAGGCCATATGAATAACAATTAGAAATGCATGGCAAAAAAAGGCTTGAAAATTAAAACCCTAGGCCCACTAAAGTCCTATCCTAAAAGGCTCAAATTATGAAAATTTAATTAATGATCTAATTATTAGCTAGGTTAATCTAATATTAGCCTTAAATTAACTAACCTTAAAAAGGAACTTATGATGATTTGCAAATTATTTTGAACGATAATTAATTTGATTAATTTTAAACTAGCATCCCAATAAGCCAAAGATTATATTTAAAACGAAACAAATTAATTAAATCGTAATTTGAATTAAGTGTCCATCTAGGCTTAGCCAATTTTATCCTAAAGGAGTAGTTAAGAGGTGTTTAACTAGTTTAATGAATCTAACATTTATCCCAATAAGCCAAAAATTTAAACTTATTAAACTAATTCGGACCTAAAATCTAGCTACGGCTCTAAAAATCTAATCCTAAATCTAATCTAATTAATTTAAAGATTATGTCCTAATTAGCCGAGCGCACAATTTAAATTAATTAAATTAAATTACCCTAAACTGTACTAAAAGGCCTACCAACTAAAGTTTCACTTATTCTAAAAGAGTCTACATTTAGTTTGTCTCAATTAGCTGAGCGCACACTTTAAATTAATTAAATTAAATTACCCTAAACTATATTAAAAGGCCTACCAACTAAAGTTTCACTTATTCTAAAAGAGCCTACATTTAGTTTAATTAATCTAAACACACGCCTCATTAAGCCAAGGGTATGTTTTAAATTAATTAAATTCTAAGGACCTACCATCTAAAATAAAACAAATGGCATGAAAATGTATCTATATAACATATATCACATACAAGGGGGCAACAAAATGTATCTAACATGTGAAATCTATATAACATATATCACATACATCATGATAAGATACAAGTAGTATCACATAATAAACCACGTATTACGAACAGGTATTGTGCACTATATGATATATAAGCTATGCATAGAAAAACTACATGTATTATACAAAAAACTATATGTTATATATATGACATATGTCGTGTACTTAGAAACTACATTATAGACATCATGTATTATATACATAAAACTATATTATATATAACATATATTATACACATAAGACTATATATTACGTAACATATACTAAATACATATCACATTCATACATCTAAATCATAACAAGGGACATAAAGGAACATGAACAAAAAAGGACTGATATTGAAGCAAAACAAAAGAAAAGGGGCAGACATTGAGCATTTATGAAAAATAGGGCAAATCGGTAAAGATAAAAAATCCAGGGACTAAGGCTACGATTAAAAAAGGTAGAAGGACTAATTGTGTGATTATCGAAGGGCGGAAGGTTTTAATGGGGGATTATCCCATTCTCAAAACCGAGTATAAAAGCAAAAAAGAAACAAAAATAGTTTTGATAAGAGTTTTTTTTTAAACGGTAGATCCTCTCTCCCTCCCTCTTCTGTTTTCCAAAAACAGATGGGATAACCACCGTAGCGTCGGCCGCCGCTCGCCAGCGGCCGGCGAAACATAGCCGCCGCTAAAACAAATCCTTTTACCTCCCTGATTTCAAATTTGAGCCTCGAATATTTTAAAAACAATTGTCTGCCCCTTAAATATGTAAAAACCGAAGCAAAAATCCTTCTTTTTCTTGCGTAAATCACCCGAAGATTTTAGATCCCAAACCTAGGGAGACGAAATGACCATGACAACGGTGTTGTTTCTCGGCAACACTCACCTCAACCATCCTTACGAGGGAGACCGAAGACGAAAATGTGCGACACTAACCCTTTTGTTCTTTTTTTGCATTCAAAAATATAAAGTAGAGAAGATGGATATACCTCTGAAGGTTCTTTGATTTATATTGCTTGATCTGAAAATTTCCCCCCAGTTTTGAACTCGGGTTTACAGTGATCGGGGATTTGTTTATATAGCCCCTTAAAGTTTACAACTTTTGAAACAAAAAGGGAAATTCCCTAATCTCTAATGGACGATCTGTGCGTTTTTGGCCGGGTTCATGTAATTTTTCTGCGGATGTTGGCTCTGACCCTGTTTGTGTTTGTGGTTACCTTTGTATCTGTCTGTGGTTTCTGAAATGTTTTTGCCAATTTTATATCTCTGATGCTCTGTGTTTTTGTGTTGTCGCATGTTGCTTGCTCAATCGGGAAGGAGACATGGGTTGGATCGTGGCAAAAGGCATGGAGGAGCTGAAAGGTCATACGTGAACCGCACAAGCGTGTGGGGAGCTAAAGAGACGGGTACATGGAGAGCCGAAGAGACGGGCACATGGAGGCTCTAGAATCATCCCCGTCTTGATCTCGGGCTGTTAGATCTATCCAGATCAAACGGCTGGGAGTCTGTTGTGCCAAAAGAGATATATAGTAGATTAGGGTTTTGTTAGGGCTATTGGGTTTGGGCCTTATTAGTTGGGCTGATGTAATATTGTTGGATCTTAAATAAATAGAAATGGACTTCTTCAAAAAAACATTTGAGCTTTCTTAATTATTATGACTTATCTTTTGGGCTTTTTTGTTTTTTATTTTATAATAATGTAATAATAATATGGTAATAATATGGTAATGCGATCACTTTGATTAATCAAAACTCTTTGTAGTTAAAACTAATGATGATGCCATGATAATTTTCTCATTTTTTCTCTTTTTTCGAATTAGACCAACATGTGCTATAGTATAATAGTTTTGGGTTTTTAAATAGGTAGTAACAAAGCAACATAAGGTAAATGAATAAAACCATTATTATCATAAACATAAAAAGGGTTAATACCCTGGATAAAATTAGTGATTACAAGTACCTGCATGACCGTATCGATACCCAGCTACAGTAATTTTCCAGTGTCAAAAATCGCTACCGATATGCCAAAAAAGGTATATCTACGCCATGTTTACCAACGTTGACATGGCCCAATAATGCATACTCGTACCGATACGACATCACTCCTGTAGGTATGATAGGGTCTGTAGGGATAGATTTTATATGGTTTTTATCCATTTTAACCTATCATTCGATATCCAAAACTTATGAAAATTTACAAGCAAGTTTATAACACCCTAATATACTATCATGCCAAATTTCATAGCTATGTGAACCCATTTACTAGGATTTCACCCTTTTAGGCTAAACATGCATGTTTAACCACTTTTAACCAATTCCAAAATAGCATTTTAGGCCTTTTAAGCTTATACATACCATATGCAATATATACATAACAAAATGGCCAAGAGTGTCTAGTTTATCTACTTTGCCACCATACTAGGAGTTTGTAAGGATAATAAACATTACTTGTAGCTTATTGTGACTTGCCAAAACTTCCAACGAACCCCAATCTTGAACCATTGATTTCCTTAACCTGAAATGCATGAGATGAACTGCATTAGGCATACTTTGCCTAGTGAGGTAGCCATAAATAATAGTAATATCAATAAGATGCATTACAAATCATGTTTTATCAATAAAAATGTAATGATCCATATTCAATGGCAAGTATATCATGTTTCAATATTATTCCTTGGATCGAATAAAGATAGTGGATACAGGAATTCCTACGCCTCGCCAAATCAATGAATGGTTTAGTCATCTTGTCTCGCCATTTGACCAATAAACCAAACATCCTCCCGCCTCGCCACAATAAAGTTCGTAGCCCAAGGACCGTAGTCCACCTGTACCAATGAGCTCATGAATTCTATGGCATGCCAATTGTATCCAAAGTCCTTTTGAATCCAAGGTTCAATGATATTATCAATAGCAATATTGGTGACAATATTTCGATGGCAATAACAATATCAATGTTCAATGACATAGCAATATCTACAACAGTGGCTATATCAATAATACTATCGATGTCCAATGGCCGATGCTCTATATTTCAATGCTTCGATGATGAAAATGGCAATATCAATGTTTCTATGAACAATATTTCAATGCAATAGCTTACCAAAGCTTACCAACATAGTCTCCCACGAGATTCGATACAATATCCTTAGACACAATGTTAGCTATGCAATAATCAATATCAATAAAATTAGGAAAGATGCCTAACCTATTGTTACCTCTCCAAAGGTACTATTTTAATGCTAATTTTACATTACTCTTGCTTGTTTTTAAGTACATTTAGTTGCATTAGGTTGTTAGAATCATGCATCTGCATTTGTATATGCCAGTGTGAAGGGATGTTTTTGTGGCTATTTTGCAGGTTTGGCATATGATTAGGCGTAGGAAAGCAACACAGTTAGGATTGCTAAGGAGAATGCCAAGTACTGTTGGCACAGAATGACCGGACAGTGCCAAGAATTTGTCGGCAGATAAGTGAACTTGATGCCATGCTAAGAGGTTGTTGAACCCCAAAAATAGGAAATGATCAGGCTCCTAAAAGATCGCAAATAGACCAACCTCCGAGAAAATAGTAGATAAGGTGATGCCAAGCTATGTTGGCAAAGACATGCCAAGCTTGTGCGCCAAGGAAACATTGGCATGATGACGTCAGCCATAGCTTGATAAGCTATCACACAGATCAGATAAGACTCTATCTCTTATCTTTAGAGCATTTGAAATTCAAATGAAGAAGCTATCATATTCTCTTCCCTTGCACGCCTATAAAAACACCTACCGATCAAGCATTTAGAAAACACGCGGCAGGAGATCATGAAGGGTGAGGAGTGATCAGAGTAAGGTGTTGGAGTGCTCAATGAGTGATAGTCGACTGCACCGAGGAAGGGTGGTTCAACCACTTGGCCGAGAGCCTAGATTTGAGGGCTACATCGAGAGACCCCTTTCACCTATTCTCTTTGGTTCAAGTTGTTTTATTTTTATTTTATCATGATGTATTTGAAAACGGTTATGGTTTTGTTGGTTAAATCCCTCACCATGAACTAATTTCATAGTTGGTGGGGGATGTTTGGTTTAAACATTGTTTTATGCCTTAGTTTTCTTTAATGACAATTCTGTTTTGGCAAATGTTTTTCTATTTGACATACTTCAACTTTTCCTAAATACTATGCTAAGCGAGAACTGGCACAGTTGGCCTATTGCTTCCCAATATCTTAACAGACTTGGGGTGGCAACGATTAAGTTGTTGAATACTAGGGAGAGAAGCTTCGAGAGAAGTCGTTCAAGTAGATGAACTTACTTCGGAAGTGATATCTACCCCCTAGGAGTATAGATTAGTTCTTAATCAACTTGGTTCATTTAAAAACATTCACTATAGAGATATATGGGTTTTTACATAATCGATTTAGGGAAATGACCATCGAGAGAGGCATTGCTAAGGTTGAATCTGCTCGACAAACAATGCCAAGACAGTTTGCCAACAAAGGCTGGCATGAACAGCATTAAACTCAAAGCATTCTCTGCCAACGTTCATCACTCATTAAAAGACCTTCCTTGCCAATGTTTTACTTCATATTTTTTTCTTTTTATTAGTTCTAAAACAATCTTCAAAACAAACATTTTTTCTTCCAAGGCAAGTAACAATCAACTATCAAATTCCAAGTCAATCTCTGTGGGATCGATACTCAGCTTAACTGCTGTATTACTTGTAAACCGTGTATACTTGCACGCAAAAGACTCTTGGCACTATTTTACCAATACATTTTGCTCCTTTTGTCAGCATCCATAACACACTTCTTCTACAAAGTCTACACCTATGCCCGAGACTCCGACTATATTCACCTTATTTTTTGAAGCTTCTACGGCTCTCGGATGACCACTCCCTTATTTCTAGCCTTTGATGGAGATGATGGACTTTCTTTCTCTAACTCTTGAGCTAGGTAGAGATAATAGGAAGTGTTAAAATTGATACAACAATATCGAAATCAATAATTAAACTTGAAGTAGCTATTAGCTATTAAATCCTCCATGGATTGAAGCTTAAAGAAAAATGGGTCTAACTTAAGTGCTCAATAGCTTCAACTCAAAATTAAACCTCAATGATCCATGGAATCGATTAATTGTTTGGGAGCTTTAGCTTACCTACACGATGGATATACGATGAAATCAATGGATCGAAGCTAACTTGAAATTTGAAAAGTTCAACAATGGAGTTGCTTGTTTGTTCAAAGTGGGAGGTTGAATATAAAGATGGTGTTTTTGCTTTTGGTCAAGTAACCGAGTAAGTTTTCTTTCCCTTGATTTTAATTTGTGAGCTTTCCTTTAGATTAAGGAACTCAATCTCCTAATCCCACGTATTGGTGATTAGGCATGGGGAGGGGCTAATCGCAAGGTTAGTCCTTCAACTTTCTATATTTTATACTTTTGGCTCACTAAATTCAATCTTCATAATTTAGCCACTAAATATTTTCAGTAGATTCAATATGGTCCTTAATCAATAAATTCACTCAATTGAAGTCCAATATCCATGTAATTGACCAAACGGTCAAAGTCAATGCAATATTTAGACCTTTTTGATGTAGGGTTTCTGATCACCAGAACCCAATTTTAATTAAACTTGTTTTTAGGGTGTTATAATTATCCCCCTTAAAAATTCATCCTCAAATTTTACTTGGACCGAAGAGATGAGGGTATTGCTTCTTCATTGTCTCCTTCAGTTCCCAGGTTGCCTTCTCAATGGCGTAGCTCATTCAGAGCACTTTGACCAGTGGAACCAATTTGTTGCGAAGCCTCTTAACTTCTTTTGTAAGAATTTGAACTGGTTCCTCTTCATAGGTCAAATTAGGTTATATCTCTATAAGCTCTGGCTCAATAATATGTGAAGGGTCGGAGCAATATTAAGAAGCATCGATACATGGAATACATCATGAATCTTGCTCAGTTTTGAGGGTAACAATAACCGATAAGCCACAATGCCAACTTTCTCAACAACCTCAAAGGGTCCAAAGAACCGCGGACTTAACTTCCCCTTTATGCCAAACCCCAAGACTTTCTTCCACGGTAAAACCTTGAGAAAGGCTCATTCACCAACATCATATTATATATCCCTTCGTTTAAGATCAACATAGGCCTTCTGTCAGTCAAAGGCAGCTTTCAAACGATCATTGATGATGGTAGCCTGTTCTTCGATTTCCTGAAGTAGGTCAGGGCCTAACATCTTACCTCCACCAAGCTCAGAAAAACACAAAGGAGTTCTACAACGTATACCATACAATGCTTTATACGGTGCCATCTTAATGGAAGCTTAATAACTATTGTTGTAGGAAAACTCGATGAGAGGTAGGGTTTTCTCCCAAGATCCCCTGAAATCAATAACGCATGCACGTAGCATGTCTTTTAGAACTTGGATTACCCTTTTTGACTGGCTATCAGACTGAGGGTTAAAAGTTGTACTAAGGTTAACTCTAGTTCCCAGAGCTCTTTGCAATGATCTCCAGAATCGATAACCAAACCTAGATCCCGATCAGAGAATAGACTTTGGTACCCCATATAGTCGAATAACTTCCTTGATATACAAGTCAGCTAATTTAGGAAAGTCGTGGTCCATTCTAACTGGTAGAAAGTGTGCTAACTTGGTAAAACGGTCCACAATGACCACAAATAGCATTGTGTTTAGTAGGGGTTAAAGGCAAGCCACTGACAAAGTCCATGGTGACTTTCTCCCACTTCCACTGCAGTAGATCAATAGGTTGCAATAAGCCGGCAGAAGTACGGTGTTCAGCTTTAACACGCTGACATGTAAGGCATTTAGACACGAAGTCAACTACGGCTTACTTCATGCCTGGCCACCAATAAAGTTCTCGGAGATCCTTATACATCTTTACAGAGCTCGGGTAAATAGAAAAAGAACTTGAGTGAGCTTCCTTGAGAATATCAGTGCAAAAAGATTCATCATTGGGTACACAGACCTGTTCGTGGAAATATAGTAGTCCTTCAGAATTAACTCTGAAGTCAGGATTATCACGATCTTGCAACTTAGAAGCTATAGATTGAAGTTCAGGGTCTTGAATTTGCAATGGTTTAATTCTCGATACAATAGTATACTGAACTTGTAGTTCAGCTACGAGGCAATGGTGCTTCCAAAGTCGGAAGTGGGAATTAATAGCTCGAGGAGCTACAATACAATGATTTTATGGTGAGTTCAATGCAATAAGAAATAGATAGGGTTCGATGTTTAGCAATATCTACAACATTGGCTATATCAATGATACTATTGATGTCCAATGGTCGATGCTCTATATTTTAATACTTCGATGATGACAATGGCAATAACAATGTTTCTATGAACAATATTTCAATGCAATAGCTTAACAAAGCTTACCAACATAGTCTCCCAAGAGATTCGATGCAATATCCTTAGGCACAATGTTAGCTATGAAATAATCAATATCAATGAAATCGGGAAAGATACCTAACCTATTCCCGAGACTCCGACTACACTCACCTTATTTTCCAAAGCTTCTATGGCTCTTGGATGACCGCTCCCTTGTTTCTAGCCTTTGATGAAGATGATGGACTTTCTTTCTCCAACTCTTGAGCTAGGTAGAGATAATAGGAAGTGTTAAAAATTGATACAACGACATCGAAATCAATAATTAAACTTGAAATAGCTATTAGCTATTAAATCATCCATAGATTGAAGCTTAAAGAACATGGGTCTAACTTAAATGCTCAATAGCTTCAACTCAAAATTAAACCTCAATGATCCATGGAATTGATTAATCGTTTGAGAGCTTTATCTTACCTATTCGATAGCTATATGATGAAATCAATGGATCGAAGCTAACTTGAATTTTGAAAAGTTCAACAATGAAGGTGCTTGCTTGTTCAAAGTGGGAGGTTGAAGATAATGATAGGGTTTTTGCTTTTGGTCAAGTAACTGAGTAAGTTTTCTTTCCCTTGATTTTATTTTGTGAGCTTTCCTTTAGATTAAGGAACTCAATCTCCTAATCCCACGTATTGGTGATTAGGCTTGGGGAAGGGCTAATTGTATGGTTAGTCCTTCAACTTTCTATACTTTATACTTTTGACTCACTAAATTCAATCTTCACAATTTAGCCACTAAATAGTTTTTTTGGTAGATTCAATATGGTCCTTAATCAATAAATTGTCTTAATTGGATTCCAATATCAATGAAATTGACCACACGATCAAAGTCAATGTAATATTTGGACCATTCCGGTGTAGGGTTTCTGATCGCCGGAACCCAATTACGACTAGACCGGTTTTCAGGGTGTTATATTAGGAGCATACCCTAAAATCCTTTTCAGAGGAATAGCTGTGTGAAGTATATCATCATTTACACTAGTGATGGAATAGTTCAAGCACATCACATCTACTAGTCAGCCAGTAAAGTAAATATACTTTCACAGGGAAAGGTTCAAGGGTGGACACCTACCTATCCTACGCTTCTATTAATCATAGCATTTATCACCACATCGAGTCAAAATGTTTTGATAAAATTATCATTTTCATTCATGTGGGGGATTGTTGGAAAAAACATGATAAATTGGAAACTTTGAGACATATTTTTTATGGGAAAAGATGGAGATTTGAATGATGATTCTGTGGACTCATATTCTATTCCATGAGATCTTTACAACGGTATCTCGTATGCTCAAAATAGTTGAGTGATGAATGAGAAATTGATGTTCAAAATATGATACTTGTGAATTATGTAAGGAAAATGAAGAACTCATATTTCACATTGGTAGGATATGAAGTATGGGATGTGTTTATATACACTAACCCACTTGCTTGTCATTGAATGACTTGAGTTAAAATTGTGCCTCGTTCACAAGCGTAGGGGGTCGTGCAAATTGAAGCTCATCGAACCTATTCGAGTTGAGAGCGCGCTTGCACGATGTGGGAGACGCGAATGTCCGGACCGGTCGAGCCCTTTGTGGGCCTGTGGATATTTTACCCACTGTAAATTAATTTTTCCTAAAATGTGGCATATCTTTTTGAATATTCAGAATTAAGAGGATAAATATATGAAAAGATATTGTATCCTTTAATTCGAATATTATTCTAATAAGGCGTGTGATTCACGAAAATATATTCGATATTTATGGTATTAATGACTGCTTTTTCGGATACAATATTAATGACCCTTATATTCGAAATATATTATCTCCAATATTCTCTTATGTGAAACTCCTATATATACCGAGTTAACCTACTAGGTTAAACAAAACTTGGAAAACTTTTTCTTCTTCTCAAATTTTTGGCGATAGACGAAGGCAATGGTATAGTTTGTGATCTCTGCAGTAGTGAAACTGTAGTTGATCATCTCGTTGTTGTATCCTGAGGGACAGACGACCAAAGATCTCAAGTTCTTTGGTGTGGCCGAAAATCTGCCGTAAGAAAACTGTGTAATTGCAGGCTTCAACCTATTCCAGTTATTTTTTGTCAAAATTCAAGTATTTATTTCTATATTGTATTTCTTTTTGTTCATTTAATAAAGTTCTATTTATTTTTCTTTCGTCTCGGACACTTTCAAATCTCTAGAAGAAATAATGATGTTAAGGGACAAATCATGACTGTATTTCCAGCAATGAAAAATAAAACAAAAATTTCTTATGGCTTTAGCAACATTTTCTACTAATGCTAATACTGGTATCTTCCATGTTCTTTCGATTGCAGTTGAAGTTATGTGTTAGAAGCTTAGAAACTTTTCTAAAATCTTTTCAAATTCTGCTGAAAATTTTACTGATAACGCTTAATTAATTGTTAACTGTGCAATTAGTATTTTTTTTTTTTGTCTTTATAACCTTCCCCTTCTTTTTTTCTTCTAATTTATTGATTCCTTTTAATGATCGTGAGGCTCTTGTCACCATACATTTTGTGTTTTCTCTTTAGTTGGTAATTGAGTTATAACTTATAACTGTACTTGTTAGTTTTAATCTTAGCTAGTTTTATGCTTAATTGATGAGGAATAAGAGAAATTATTGAGGAGATTGTTTGTTAAATCGGAAGCACGTTCAATATTTATGAGTTTCGATTAATTGCAAAGTTTTGTTTCATTATTCAAACATCTTTATTGTCTCGTTTTAGGTAGATTGTTTCGTATTTAAAAAATTTCCATGAGAGTTCTTTCGATTAATTCTGCTAGCTGCTATTTGCTTCCAAAGTCATATCACATTTCTTAGTTGGATACAAAAGCAATTACATTATATTGATATTTTATTCTAATCTTGTTCAACACAATAGTTGACTGAGTTTGATGAATCGAGAATATAATTGAGAGTTTGGTTGATGAATATAAGGCGTGCGAGTTACCAAATTATATCAAATAGGGAGTGGAGGTATATGTCGGATAAAAAATTTCTGCCCTTTTTCGGCCTCAGCACTAAAAAAAATTAAAATTTTAAATTTCAAGCCCTAATCCAAAATTTTAAATCCTAAACCCTACATCATATACCCTAAAAAGTACACCATACCCCAAATTTCCTAAACCCTAAACCCTAATTTTTTAATATGGTAGCATACATAAGGTCACCGAAAAGGGGAAGAAAATTTTTATAATCGATAATAACGGTATTTGCAGGTTCTTGAACATAGTCTAACAGGAGATAAATGCCTCGGGAACACTGGATTCAAACTTGGATATATGAATGAAACAATTAAAGCATCAATTGTGTATTCTTCTCGGTTGTCATTATATCCATTGGTTCTCTCGCGTGTTTGTTTGTACCATTCAATTTGCTAGAATTTTTTTACCTAGAATTATGAATTCACTTATTCTGAAATTTGTTTCTTTACGAGATGCCACATAAATATTAGGACAACTTTGGAGATAGTATTGTAATTTTTTTCTTTTTAATATCCACATGCATATTTGTTTTTATAGTTAACAAAAGAAAGAAGAAAAATAAACGGCGGTTTCTATTGTTTTTGGATTACAACATTATGGCTTGTAATATCAATATGCATATGTATTTCAGCAATTTATTTCATCAGGGTGCTTATATTATGTTGTTGTTGGCATTTGGTAATTTTTAAAATATTGTCCATGACAGTGCACTTGGTATTGCTGTGTGGCCTAGTATTTTGTACACACTATTAATGGTTCATAGTGATATCAAACTACAAAATGTACTATTAGATGTCAATTTTAAAGCTCATTTATTTGAACTACAAAAGGTCAAATTCAGAGTTGTTTGAGTCGAAACTTGTTAAGTTAGACTCTAAATTATACTAAAGAAATTTGTCGTACGCTTTTACCATGTTTAAAGGTGATGTTTTGAATCAAAACATACTAGAAAATTTTACTTACGAGAATAAATTTGTTGTGTGAATATATAGACTGCTTTATATTGTGCTTTCATGGATTTGAATGTTTAAGGGTGTGGTTTCGATACTTCATATGATGTATCTGAGCTTAAAACTAAATTTGATTAGATAAAATAAGAGTGATAGTCTCTAACTTTGATCATATGTATTTCCACTATACTTAATAATGGATTCTTTGGGTTGAGTTGTATTGTTTTTTATATGTGAAAAATGTAAGTCTGATTTAACTAAATATTGTTTATGTTCCTTTATTTTTTTATTTTTTATTGCATCAATGTTCAAACAATTTTAATGCCAAATTATTCATGTAAACTAAGTATATATAACGAAAGGAATTCATTTATCCATTAAATAAAAATATACAAATAATTTAAAATAGACAACTGACCAAAATTGTTAAACAAATTATAAACAACTATAAGATAACAAAATTTTATTTCAAACAATGTTTGTAGCTATGTGACGCATTGCAAACAATGAAAAAACGATAACCCTTCCGATCTATTAAAATAGCTTCACCAATAATGTTTGCTTGTAATCTTCAAAAGACAACTCAAAGTAAATTATGGAACACAATTTCAAGAAATACAAAAATATATATCTTATATACATGTACATTTCATTTAACATGAACTAATGTAAATATGAAATAAACATGTGATTAAAAGTTGAAATGTGGATGTCTTTGAGTACGTGCAAATAATTCATGTAATTAATTGATCAAAGTAATTAATTAACAAAAACAAAAATAAAAGATTCGGTCATATAAAACAGATAAATTTAATTAAGAATTTCACACCCTACCCTGATTAATATGTATGCTTAATATAAAAAAAGAAGCAGAGAAAGAAAAACAAAAACAAAAATGTCATCCAAGGGGAATTGAACTCATGACCCATGGTTGTCATGCTTATGCATTAAGAATTTGAGCCAAGTGCTCATATTTGAAATATGTTGGGATGATTAATACTTGAAGTAGAAATCTTGGGGTTTTAACCCGATTTAAATATCAGTCTGACTCTTCACTTACCCAACGATTAATCCTCCACAATTCTCATCAGTTCCAGAATCTTCTAACCCTCATCCTCTCTTCATCTTCCCTCAAAGGCCACGTCTCCGATCTCCCTCACCGTCGCAGCGTGGATGTCACAACCGCTATCGGTGTGATTGACATCACGCACTGATCTCGCCCATGTGCACCACTCGCGCAGTCGTGCCGCCGTCCGCCCTGGAGAGTGGCTCAAAGGTTCGACGAGAACCCAAGCGTCGCCCATGTTTCCTTCTATTTCGACTGACTTGACCTTCCGTTTTCCACGCCGTTACTGCTATCGTCATCTCCGTGCCATGTCGAGCAAAACCCAATCGGCCGATCGGTTGACCGACATCGGAAATGGCTTCATCGGAGCTTCGCCAATTTCGGCCATCTCGAATTCGTTTTAGGTAAGATTCGGTTAAATTCCTGCTTTGTTTTGATGAACTCTGGGTTTAGTTGAATCGTATGTCTGATAGGCTATGTTTTTCGGCAGAGCAGCGACCTTTGGAGTCACCGGCGACGATTCCAGTGTACCGCTGGCAAGTTTGCTAAGTTTGGGTAAGTGGGCCTGAACCGGTTTGAGCAAATCATCTAAACCCGGTGTGACCAACCCGATTTGATAACCCATCAGGCTTATTATAAGCTAATTGGGCCGGCCTAATTCTTAAGGCTCAATGGCTTTGGGTCTTAAACCCTTTTGGTTTGAACCCATATCCGACCTGACCCGACCCGAACTACTTGACCCGACCCTATCTGACCCAAACCCAACCCGTTTGACTTGTACCCGACTCGAGTTGAGTCAACTCGTTAATCGAGTCAACCTGTTAATCGAGTCAACTCGTCATGTCAACTCAGTGAGTCAACTCGCCTGAGTCAGCCAGTTGACTGGTGATGTCAGCGCTGACTTTGACCGTTGACGTTAGCGTTAACTTTGACCAAAAAGTCAACTTTTCCTAAAAAAAAACCCTTATTTTATGTTTTTCAACTTTCTGAGTCCATTTTTGAAGTCTGTTTTGCAAAATTCTAACCCGAAAGTCTCCGAATCTGACCTTGAACTCGGGCTTGTGTAAGTGTTTAATTATTCAGTTAAGAGCAATGTGAATAATGACTGAATTTGAAATTTGTGTAATTGAAGGTATTCATAGTTCCAAGTATCTGAGAAGTTGAGGGACATCGAATTCGGATTCAGAGTGATCGAAAGGAGTATCATGGATCGAACGATGTAGCTCAGAGCCAAGGTAATACATTTCTACCTCTTGCATGTTGTATGAAACATGTTGGTATTCGGTTAAGGTATGCATGACCATGATTAACTGTACCTTCAACTAGGCATGAATCAATTCGATTATGAAATAAAAGAATGGCAATCTGGATAAGATTGAACTATTTGAAAGGATCATGAGTTCAGTAAGTGATTAATAAGACGATTAATCTCCCAATCTGATTAATGGTGTTAAAGGATTTGATATATGGAATATCTCATTAAGAAAAAACAATAATACCCTTGAGATAAAGAATGACTAAAATACCCCTAACAAAGGAAATGACCTGGAATATACACTTGATCCGATAAAATAATTACTTCATCTGAAATCCTTGATCTATTGGGAAAGACTTCGGTATCAAGATGCAAATATGTGTGATAAAAAACACTTGGATTTTCCCGAACTCTGGATAAAGACATAAAGATAAACTACTGGCAACTCTTCGTATTTCGGAGCTGATTTAAATGACAAAAATGAATGAGTCGATCAGAATGATTGAAATGACTAAAGGATGGAAAAATAATGATACGACTGAATTGATCGAAGTGATCGTAATGACTGAAGACACTAAAGTATCTTTGGGCACTAAAATTATCGAATTAGCTGAAACAATGGATAAACCCTTGAGAATTGAAATGAATGAATTGTTGGAAACACCGAAAGTACCTGAATGACTTAAAATACCTCTAAGATTTGGGATAAGAAATATCAATAAAGCTAAACGAGTGTGATGGCTCTAAAAGTTGTATTACATGACTCGTGGTCGTTGGTCACTTCTAATGCTAAAATAATATTAAATGAATATTGTATGAAGGTATGTCTGATTTATTTGGAGAAAGTAGATTATTAATTATAAGAATAACATGTTGTTCTAAACGGTACATTTGGTCTTAAGGATTGAGTTCGTGTGATATGTACATGTCCAAATACTTGGTAAGTACCACGACAATGTGATCTATTTAGTTTTAGTGAACTTGGAGGATGGATAAGCAGTTAGAAGTCTTGGATGCAAATGTCTGTAATGCCCCTACGTGATATAAGGTCTGACTCATGTACGATAGTCACTCATGATATTGCTATAGTACATGGAAAATACAGTATGGATACATGTTCGATTTCTCGTAACATGTCCAGTGATTAATTGGTGAAGACGATCTACTTTGTCATACATTGTAGTCAGTTCTGAGCAATGAATACTTAAGGTGTACCTATCTGGTTGAATGGTAAACACTATAATGATGGGTTCCGATTAGTACAAAGGGGCTTGGAAACCTAATGAGGAACTAGAATTTCAGAGTTCAGTAGATCACCGTTTATACCTTGTTGGTTTAAATTACCAAATTGTCAATGAATATCAAAATAACCAGAATACCCTTATAAGAAAAATAGATTGGAACACTCATGATATGTTTAAATCCCTAAATGAGTTTGATATATTTGAAATCTTTATTGATCTTAATCTTCTAGGAATTTCGAAATATATCCTAATACACTTGAATTCCTGCATAATCAAGATATATCATAGTTTCAAAATACCTTTGAAGTATAACTCTTGAAAACCTAGAAGAAGTCAACATTTACCGGATTCCTTTGAACAAGGTTCTTGAATTCTGAAATCAGACTAGAAGGGACTATAGTTCAGAGCTCTCCTTCTACTTTTAATAAGGACATAAAAGTTATAATTTGGAATCATCTAGTGTGTTTCAAGTATACTTGAAAAATCTTCCTAACTGGAATCTAAGTCTATCCGTTATGTTTTCTAGTGATCAAGTTATCTGAAGTAAAAATATGACTTATTTTTCCTGATATATGATATCAGTATACTTGATTCATGGGTCTTGATATTCCAGTTCCACTAATTATCCATCTGCATGTATTCAGAATTCCTGACATGCTACTGCTAATTACTGAGATGATTATTACCGTTCAAAAATTGTTTTACTGGTACTGGATATTGATATAAGGTTATAAGCTCAGCCCTGATCAAGCTAGTAAGTCCGCCTGTATTTGGTTCCTATGCTTCGGCTAGGGTCTGCCCGTATTAGGTTCCTAGTTTCGGCTAGGGTAATTCCGCCCGTGTTAGGTTCCTAGTTTCGGCTAGGGTAATTTTGCTCGTATTAGGTTTTTAACTTCGGCTAGGGTAATTCCGCCCATACCTAAGGTATTCCCTTAGGATGGTACCTACGCCCAATGGGCCTGAGTTAATGACTTTATAGATACAGCCCAGAACTGCACATTGGAGTATAGTTGGAGGGTAGATAAGAATTTTAAAATGAACAGTAACTGGAACCTGTTGTTACTCGAAACACCATGACAACTTTATACTCTACCATACACCTGTTTGTCCATCTACATGCATGTTTCATATAGCATCCATTAGTAGTTCTGTATTACTGAGCTTTTCGAAGCTCACATTGTTTTTTACATCGCATGTTAGAAGAAATCTACCATGATATAATGATCGACATCAATGTTTAGAGTTTTCTCGGTGTTTGCTTTCGGAGTACGGTACTGGTACAGTTAGTGGGCATTTATGTCATGTACTATTTTATAAGTTTCTGTAAAAAGTTTTCTGAATTCACTTTTATAGGTTTAAATAATTTCCTGAAAGGTTATTTTAAATAGAAGTTAACATTACAGTTTAATAAGTGTTTTAAGGTAAAATATTTTTATGTGAATTTTTACCGTGGGTCGCTCTTGTGACCCTAATGTCACTTCCTAGGATCTGTGGTAACGCATAGGCGGGACTAGGAGTTTCAAAGAATCAAATGTATTTATATACATGTATAACTACTTCACTTGTTACCTATATGTGTACAGATATAAAACTAAAACCAAAATTTGTTTAAAATTAATGCTTGATAAAAATTTGAAGTTGTTGTATCAATCTTTTGTTGTATATTATTATGAGATAAAATTGAGCCACTTAAAAACCAACTGTTATTTGGAGTCTAGAATAAAAAAAATAAATTAGATTATTTAATATGCATGACATTAAAGAATATGCAAATATAAAATAAATATTATCAGTGGTTACTGTATTGAGAAATTGTATTCCATTTTAACAAGGAATGGCATGAATATTGTTTGGAGGCATCATCATTGAAGGAATGGCCTACAATGCAAAAAAAAAAGTATCATACTATAATATATAACAATAAAATTTACTTTTCTATAATATATGACTAATTAATCTTATACTTACGAAATTTTCATAACTTTGAGTTTCCAACATACAAATTTGAGACATTTGAGTGTTCTTCAATTGTTGTTTTTCTTTTTTTATACAAAATGTAACATTTATTAAAATAAATATAATTTAAAAAATAATTGTACTAAAAAGTGCAACTTTGTAATATAATTACTTGAGCTTAGGTAACTTGGATGCTTTTAACTTTCTTTTCTCAAAATGACCTTTAAGTCTAGCATTAGAGATTTCTTTTGGCCTAACACATGGTGGATTTAAGATCGGAGAACTTTTATTTTCACAAGCTTCTACACTAACACCACCATCACTAGATATTTTTTGAATTATCGTCCTCACATTTTCTACACTGAAAAATAAAAAATTAATTATCACATATGTAACAAAGCATAGAACATTACATAAATCATAATTGAGTGGATAACTTACTAGATCGAACTGCTCTTCTTGAATTTGTTTCATTCTCTTTGAACTCGTGATTCTTATAGACGCATAACTTTGTCAATTCTTTCTCAAGTTCTATATCTCTTTCATAGAAAATCTTTTGGCAAAGTTGTCTTGTCATTTCATTTTCTTGACTCTTTGTAATCAATTCATAAGTGAACCGAATCATTCGATTACGAAATACAATTTAAGTCTCTGCATTATGCTCTTGAAAGAACTCAAAAACATTATTTTCATGCATGTTTTTCTTGGTATCTTTAGTCTATCTCCATGAGATTTATCGTTCAGGAATTTTCTTATATTTTTCACACTGAGAATTTGTAAGGCATGAGAGCAAAGATAGCAACAAAATTCAAACTACTTTCAAGTACAGTAAATCTCCATGGTAGTTGTGTTAAACTGGATTGTTCGGATTTTTGAACTATTTTCATCTGTCAACACTTCAAAAGTGTGAATCGTATCATATTGTACAACTTCCCTCCAAGTCAATGAAATGCCATTAAAAAATTCTTTCTGAAATCATTTATATATTTTACGAGTATAAACTTTCGATGCATGATTCAAAATACCAGAACCCCTAACTGTACAAGTAATTAAACCATTTTTGCATGAAAATCTTTCTCAACTTCGAAAGAAAACCATATTCTCACTAGATTCTCAAATTCAAAGATAAATTCAATAAGAGAAGTAGTTGCATTAGAAATATCATGGAAAACATTATTTGTAACTTCAGCCCTTTAAGAAACTTAATTTGAGAAGAAAATATATCAATGCTAAAAGTAGTACTCCATTTTTCGCTGCACTTGTATAAACCTTTCAGCCATGAATGATCTTGAAGGTTATGGTCATCGATCATTTTTGCCCAAGTTTCCTCAAATTTTAATTTTGATTTGCAACCTTGCATGCACTTATGAAATAAGGCATGAAATTCAACATTTGCATTGAGACTACCAAGATGTGAAAGAGCGTTCTTAGAAATATGCCATAAGCACAATCTGTGGCATGAATTAGAAAAGACTTATTCGATTGGTTTGCTTATAGCATGATCTTGATCTGTCATGATAGTCTACGGTGCCTATTTTCCATTGATTGCAAGAAAGACTTGAACAACCATACAAAAGAAGCAGCAGTCTCATCTAATAAAAATGCACACCCAAACATAATAGTCTGTTAGTGATGTTAATCCTTACAAACGGTGCACATATCAAATTATATCTATTGGTGCTAAAAGTTGTATAAAAATCACAACATCTCCAAAACAATCGTAATCAATTCTTGATCTACCATCTCTTCAAAAGAAGTTTGTCAATCGAATTTCTTGATCCACTTGAACAGTGTAGAAAAATATTGGATCTTCACTTGCTTTGACCTTGAAATGGTTAAGTAAACTTTGACTATCTCTGGCTTCAATCATCACCATCTTTTGTTTGTTAACATAATTAAAACAATCTCGTCTTGTAAACCCAATATTTTTAACCCCTACTTCATTGGACATGTAAGAGTAAACATCTTTGGGACAAATACTAACATTAACCATTGAACTAATTACATTAGTTTTGACTGATGGAGTTGATCGAGCTAACATGAGAAAATGTCTTTTTGAAAGGGTTGCCAACTCATGATTGTGCTAAAAAATAAAACGAGCAACTTTCCGTTGGTCATCTTGCACTGTAAAACGAATTATTGTCGGACACCTAGTTCTAGTTTCTGATTTGTTATGCTTTTTTGTGTCCTTGAAACCTTCAAGTTCTTTGAAACCTTGTTTAAAGCAATAGAAATATTTAGTAAGAATGATTTTAATGACAGAAATATACCTATTTTTTTCCTCTTCGAATACTAAAACCCATGCCGCGAACATAGTTGTTATACAAATCATAAGATGCATCTTCATTATCTACCACATGCATTTTCAAATTAGTATTATTTGTGTCTGTCCTTTCTATGAAAGTCAAACTTTCCTCGTTGTTATAAAACATATCAGTATCAAACTAAATAATCGATATATACAAACACAATTCTAATTATCAATAAATAATAGGCTATCCCTAAATAAACAAAAAAAAAACAAATTAAATATATATATCAATTAAATAGTCTCAAGTCGTAAAATAACAACTAATTAAAAATAATAATTCACTAAATGGATAGTCATATACATAGTCAGTACTATAGCCTTGATCATGTATAATATTTTTGTAACACCCAAATTGGCACGGGTTGCATGATCCAATCTTAGGGGTCATATTCGGGTCACCGGAGTGACTCACATAAAAAATTTCAGATAAACAATATATCAAACCATTTAAAACCATAAAACAAATTCTAGATTAAAATATAAGTTTAAAAATGTCCCCTAATTACACAGGTACCGTACTCCGTAAGAGATGTCGAAGGAACTCCTATGCTGATGTTAAACTACACTATAATAAAACTTTTAACCTGCAATGGTAAAGAACAACATGAGCTTAAAAAAGCTCAGTAATATAAAACTACCACAAGATGCTAAAGGCACAAACATGTTTATGGCTAGCACATAAAACTAACATGATAAGCTAGGTATCCATAAGTTTCATATATGGTATGAAATTTTCATAGTGTTGTTATATCTGAAGGTAACAGTCATTCATAATTTGATCACCTGAGTACCCAACAAGATGCCTATAGCCCAGATAATCAAAGAGAGAGATTGCAGAAGTTGAACTAAGAAGTTTAGCGTGTTTCATTAAGTACAGACTAGCAACATACTGAGAGTTTCAGAATTTGGTAAATTAATTCAGTAGGGTAAGTTTTTAAAAGGGGACGCAAAGTTTTATTTTAATTACCCAACAACCTTCCAACCATACATCAATATACAATATCTCATAACTGTATCCAGAAAGTCTTACCCTAGGCCCATTAAGCGTAGGAGCTTACCTAAGAGGATGTCTTAGGTTTAGAAGGGCTTACCAGCTTGATCAGGGCTGAGCCTAACGGAAGGTACCAACTGGATCAGAGCTGTACCTGTAGAGACTTCAGATCAAATCCCGATAGTATACCCTAAGTAAATCAACTAGAACAATATATAGTGTCATAAGAAATCATGGGACATACATATATTTATCTCAATAAAACATAAATAAATATCTTAATTTCATATCAGACATAGGGCATACTTCCAAACAGACAAAGTAGACATGCTTTTAAAACAAGAAAGTAGACATGTTCAAATCAGATAATAACCCATAATATATTCAGAAAAATCATTTCAATAGTTCGTGTAAAACAATAATATAGCACACACGAAACACACTATATGGTCCAATTTATTTCTTGGAGAAACTTGGTAATTATCAGGAAGAGAACATTAAACATCTAACAATTTTGGACTAATTTCAGAACGAGATCCCTATAAAAGAGGGTTCGATACTAACGACTCAAACTAGACATTCGAAAGTTGATACATCAGGATCATTGAGAAATCAGATATATCACGAGTAATCCAATCATTTAAGCCTACAAGGGCATTATGGTCATTCTGACCTTCATGGGCAATTTGGTAATTTAAACCAACAAGGTATAAATGATGATTTACATAAATCTAGAATTCTAATTGCTCATCGGGTTTCCAAACCCCTTTGAACTAATTAGAACCTATCATTACAGTGCTTCCTGTTCAACCGGATATGTACACCTTAAGTATTCATTTCTCAAAACTGACTAAAATGCATAATAAAATAGATCGCCTTCACCAACCAATCACTGAACGTGCTATGAGAAGTCTAACATGTATTCATGCGGTATTTTCCATGCACTGCAACAATATCAGGAGTGACTATCTTACATGAATAGGACTTTATACCACATAGAGGCATTATAGTCATTTAAGTTGTATCAGTACTTTCAGTAAATTGATCTTCTGATATGTATATTAGAGTATTTCCAAGAAAAAGGTTTTCCAGACGTTTATTCGGTAATTGCAAAAATCTAAGCATTTCGCAAATCTCGGAGGATAAAAACTTGATTTCAAAATTTTCCAAACAAATCAAAAATGTAACGAGTTGAATCAGGGATTCTATCAAGTCATATAAGAATTCCCATATCATTTCTAGTTCTAAGGGTATTTAGGTCCTTTTTACACCTCAAGAGTATTTTCATCATTTCATATCCAAGTAGTTTAGACATTAAATCATATAGCATGAAATAATCAGAATGGAAGGTTTGAAGTTTACTGTGTTATGATTTTTTTTCACTGAGTTTCCAACCTATTATCAAATTTCTTATTGGAGTCATTCATGTCTTATCAAATTTATTATCTTCCTACCGCAATCAGTATGACTTATAGATATTCAGGCATTAATTAATACCGACAAGTTCCGCAAAGCATGCAAGAGGTAGTAAAGTATTACCTCAACTCTGAGCTACATCGATAGACCTTTGATGTTTCTTTCGATCGCTCTCGACCTCGGATTCGACGTCCCTCAATATCTCGGATAGAGGGCAAAACAAATTATATAAGAAACAAAACTTAAACACGATAATCAGATTGAATCAGACGGTTAAACGCTGAAAAATAGCTTATCGAGTTTTAATTTAGTGAAACGGGCCAAAAAAACAAACTCAAGAAGTAAAAAAAAAACTCAATATGACATTTCAAAAAAGTCAAAGTTAACCCAAAAGTCAACGGATTGACATGGTGAACTGGGGTCAGGTCGGACAACCAATGGTTCGGGTTAGGGTCCACAGGTTAGGGCCATCTCGGTTCGTTCGGGTAGGGCGGAACTAGTTTGTTTTAGACGATTTAGGCCGAACAGGTTCGTTGGACTTCTCTCTTACTGGCACAGCTAACATATGGGCTTGAATGGTGATAACTCGGTTTGGGCTAACATTTGTTGGCCCAACCACAACAGGGCTTCACCCTTTTTACCAGATCTAAAACAAGGGTTCACGGCAGCAACTGGTTCACCGGTAAGGTCAACGACGGTGACATAGGTCGTCGACAACAATTAATGGTTACCCAAAAATGCCAATTTCGGCCAGATCCACACCGGTGAACGGAGAAGAGCACGGCGGAGCAAACTCAAAACTGAGTCGAATAATGTTCTACCATTTTAGAGCAAACGGCGGTCGACGAGGGTGCGCTGGTATGTGGGTTTTGCTTGCCGGCAGACGAGGAGCACACCGACGAGGGCGTTGTCGCATGTGGACGACGATAACAGGCTGAACGAAGGCGCAAAGATTAGAACATATGAACTTTATGTTTGACGAACCTTTCAGGCGAACTCTACGACGAACGTTGCGACATAACAGCGAGTGGTGCTCAGGATTTTGATCAGAGTGAAGAGGTGGCGCTGCACACCACGGACCAGCGGTGACGTAGATCGGCGATGAGGAATCCAAATGGTTTTTCACCGTTCTGAGACAAACGGTGGACGGTGAGGGCAGACGACCACCACAACTACGACCGCAAGAGCAAAACGGTCTGATTGGCGTCGGCGGTGACCGCCACGCACGTTCGAAATAGGTGGTCGGAGTTGTTGACGGTGACAGGGGTTGTGGATAACTTTTGGAAATCTCCCAGGGTATGATATTTTTAGATCCAACTTCCACATTAATTATCGTAGGGGGTTTGGTTCACTTTTATTATTAATTTTTTTTGGGTACACATGATTTAAACAGAGCTTAATAATAACTGAGGTAGGTTGTAACCAGAAATGAATGGCTAAAACCACTGCTCAATAAACCAATGGACACAAGTTTGCAGTCCCATTTTTTTCATTTTGCAAAGGCAAAGACAATGGAATAAACAAGCCCAAGGCCCTAAACAAACTGGGTTAACGAATCATACCTCCGTATTTTAAAATTTGCCCAAAAAATCACCCAAAATGAAGTAATTATAATTTAATTAAAACACTCGGGGTGTTACAATTTTCAAACTTGTATAATAGGCTATCCCTATATAAATCAAAAGCCGAAAGACTATTTTAATGTCAATGGCAAGAATATATTCTTTGTTCTAAAATAAAATATTGTTTCACTTTTGTTGGACAGTAGCTATAACTTCACTAAACTATTTACTCTGTCCATCTAAACTCATTTTTTCTTAAAAACAACAATGAAAGTACTAGTCGAAGTCGAAAGTAACAGGAGACAAAACATAATAAATAAAAACAACATTATTGATAGTAACGAGAGACAAAACATAATGAATAAAAAATAATAAGCACTAGTTTTGCTTACTAACTATTAATTTACTTTTAGTATGTGGTTTATATCTTATTTATATTCCATGAGAATAAAAAAAATAAAAAGATAAGGCAAAGTGGGAGTATATTTGCTCTTGTTTTTCTCGTTCACAGCTTCGCATAGTCAGATTATATATATATAAAAAGTGATTTTCTTTTCGAGTTTGACCCATTATGATTAGTTCTCATAGATGAAAATAAAGTCTCGATCATCGAAAGATCGTTATAAACAAGAAATAAAAATTGATTAATTTGTAATACTGAACTAATAAAGAACTGGTCGTTTTTTTGAAGAAGCGTCGATTTTGGCATGATCGTCTCGGCGTCGTTGTGTATCGCCGACAACTGTTTCAAATTCTTATGATAAGCAAGGTCGACAATGGAAAAGAAAAAGGAGATTTACAGAAAACTAAAATTCAACGCAATAGAGAAGAAAAGGGGATTTAGAGAACCCTACAATCAAATCATTATTTTTGTTTTCAATTTTGACGCGTCTTATTTGGAAAATAAAATCTAAGTGTGTAAATGATGTTTTAAAAAAAAATATTGACGTGGATATTTTTTAAGTGAAGAGGAACACAGATGATGTGGTAGAAAGAGTCCGAATAATAATTTCTTCCTTGCGTTGTATCCTTCGAGGCATCACAAAACAAGATACTATCGTTTGCAAAAAAAATAAATGAGCCTCCAAAAAGTCATTCTAACATATTATATAATCAATTATACCCATCTCGAATCGAATCCAACTTCAACATCATAACCTCCAAAAAAAAAAGTCATTCTACGTGATCATAAGTCTTGCTCATGTCTATCTTCTAGGCAGATGTCCCATGTTTACTCGGCCTCTTATGTTTAAAAGAGTTGAGCCTCATAAACTACTAACACATTAGATGGAATCAATCTCCCTGGAACGAAAGCTCCTTACGCTTCATCAATACACAAATCAAGGTAAAACTCATGGCTAGAATTGTCGGGTATTGGGATGTATAGACTTTGAACCGTCATATCTCGATTTTGATATCTAAATATGTATAACACATCAAATTTTGAGATTTCGATATCCAAATATATATAACACATCAAATTTCGAGATTTTGATATCCAAATATGCATAACACATCAAGGTAAATAGAATAATGAGTTTGAATATGCTAAAGATTCTTTCAATTCAGTTCAATGAAACTAGTTGCATAAGCCGATGACATGACTGGCTTAGGGTGGTCGTGTAAATTTGTGAGGATTTTTCATTTTTGGGTAAATGGAGAAGAGAATACGGATCGGAGGGTTGCAGAGAGTAAAGTGATGAAGTTAGGAGACTTGTCTGTAAATATTGAGGAATTGTAGGGGCCTTTTTATAAGTGTCGGAATTATAGATTGGAGGTAAAAAAAAAAAATCCGCTTAGAAACGGGATTTTAAACCCGACTTGAAACAAACATGCAACCTTCTGATCTTGAGTCAGACGCGCTACCATTGCGCCACGGATCCAACTTTAATAATTATATACATAAATTTATTAATATCATATAAGTATTGTTATCAGATCTATACTTTTGAAAAAATAATACCATCCTCATTCATTTGTTTATAGGGAAAACTACACTGGTGGTCACCCAAGTATTATTCTTTTTCTGTTTTAATCACTTAATTAATTTTTCATCAACCGTCTCTCACGTTAGATATGTTTTCTATTTTGGTCATTCTCCGTTAAAAAACTAACAACAATACTGACATGACATTTTTTAAAATATTTTTTAATAATTTTTCTCTCATTCTCACGTCATTTTTGTTTAATTTTATTCAACCAACATGTGGTGACATGTGTATCCACTATATTGATAGAAGAAAACTAAAGAAAAATAAAAAAACAACCAACTTGTTAAAATTAGGAATTAAACCCACGCCCAGTAACATGAAAGGGCAATGCAAGAACCAATCCTGCTAGGCCTAGTTTTTAATTAATTCCTCTAACATTCATATTTAGCATATATTAAATTACCAACAACATAAAATAAAATATAAAAATTAAGGGAGTGATTCGAACACAAGACCTCATTGACAAAATTGTAAAAATTTAAATACCAAGTTAAAGTAAAAAGTTATTAAATTATATTTAACTAAATTTTGATTAAAATTTAAAATCAAAGTAGATTTAATTTTTTCACTTTGATCATAATGATAAAATTAATTAAATAATTATTTATTTTTATAAAATTATATATTAAATTAATTTAAAATTTAATTTAATAAAATTTATTTACGATAGAACATAAAATTTTATTTATATTATATCATAAATAAATATTATTAATTTAATATTAATCTTATAAAAATAAATAAATATTTAATTAGTTTTGTTATTATAGAACAAATTGAAAAAATAAATTTAGTTTGATTTTTAATTTTAAACATAATTTAGTTAAATATTATTTAAGTTAAAATTAGCAAAATTTATTAGTTTAATTTGGTGGTTAAATATTTAAAATTTTATCAATGAGGTATTGTGTTCGAGTTACTCCTCTAATTGTTATATTTTTATTTTGTATTGTTGCTAACTTAATATACGTTAAATATAAATGTTAGTGGAATTAAATAAAAAATTAGACCTAACACAGTTTTGGTTCTTGTGTTTGCCCCTTCATGCCGCTGGGTGCGGGTTTAATTGGGGAGGAGAGAGAAAATGATTAAAAAAATATTTAAAAAATATCATATTAGTATTACTGTTAGTTTTTTAACGAAGAGACCAAAATAGAAAAAAATATTTAACTTGATAGATAATTTTAACAAAAAAATTAGTTAGGTTATCAAAATAGAAAATGGTAATAGTTGTTGACCACGATGTAATTTTCCCTTGTTTATACAATTTGATTTTGATATTCATGGTGTCATATTCTCTTTAATGCTTAATTAAAAGAATAAGTGTTCAAATTATATCTTTTTCTTATATAGATGTTTAAAATATTTGTTGCACTAAATAGATACCTAACGTTTTTAATATTACTCAAATAGATTTCTGTTGTGACTGCCTGTTAAAAAAATCCCGCTAGTCAATAAAAATATGACACGAGACAATATTAAATATTATTTTTTAAAAAAATAAATCATAATTTTTAAAATATCCTAAAATTTTAAAATAATCTCAAAATAGTCTCAAATCCCTAAACCTCTCAAATCCGACTACTATTACCGGCGTTGGTCGCGTTTTCAACGACGGATTGAAGCGTCATCCTCTCGCCGAATAACTCACACACGTTTATCGTCTTTTATGCCGTCGTTCGTCGTGAATTATTCGAATGAACCATTCGATGATTTTGACGTTTCGCACGACGTCGGTAGGTTTCTGACAACAAAGTAGTGGGGTAAATGATCGTAATGGTTTGACGACGGATGTGGTAGGCTACGGCGAAATCAAATCAAATTGAAATTTGGGTTTTGGGGTGTTAGGGATTTCAAATGTTGGGCTATTTTGTGAAATAAAGAAAATATTTTGTTTTATTAATTTTTATTTATTTTTAAATATAATTTCAGAAATTTAAGAAATTGATACATGTCACTTAACGGTAAAAATTAATGGACGTTGACGCAAACACTTATTTAAATAACGTTAAAAATATTAATCACTTATTTGACCCGAAAAATACTTTGAGCACCTATTTAAAAGAAATGGATATGGTTGGGCTCTTATTTGCCACGTAAGCCATCTCTTAACCACCTCCCCGATCTCCTTCGCTTCACAGCCTTCTCGTCTCTCCCATTTCTTTCCATTCAAGCTTTCTGTCATTTCTCACTCGTTGAATGCTATATTACTCTCCAACTTTGCCTTCATCCCACAGCTAAGTAAGATCTTCCTTCTTCTTCAATTCATCCAAATTTGTTGAAATTCTATCTTCTGGGAGTCCGGGTTTGTTTTTTTCTTGAGATTCGGGAAAACCCCATTTGGTTTTATTTGCCACTGATGCGAAATGGGTTGTTCTGTAGATTATAGCTTTCATCTTGAATTTTTTTAAAAAGCTGTAATTTGAGTGTTAGATATGTATAGGTGTATTGGTTTCTTTATACTTGAATGATTTACTTTGACGTGATGTGTTGCTCTACTTTGAAACTTTTGTACTTCCGTGAGCTGTAATTTAGTTAATACTTATGTTGGATCAATTCTACAATGTGTTTGGAGTTGTTTACAGAGAGAAGGGTTATTGAAGATCTTGTAGTTTTAAATTTGTCATAGTTTTTGGTTGGGAGTTTGTTGAATGTCGGTGAGCCGAGATGGTAAAAGCAATATGCTTAGTTTCGAGAATGGTGCTTTGAATATATTGGCATTATGAATTGATTGAGATGGTGAATAATTTTAGTAGGACTACATCATTTAACCGAAGGGCGTTGAATGCTGAAAGCCTGAGAATTTTGAATGTTCCTAGCCCCAAAGCTTTGAATGTTCTAAGCACTAAACCTCTGTGTTTCAGTAGTCCTAGAGATTTACATAGGTTGGGTTGGGTTTCACGCTTGTTTCCTGTCCTTACTCTCGTTGGGGCTTTGCTTTCATTTATTACGATACTTAATGGTGGTTATATATATGTTCTCCTTAGTCTGAGTCAAGCATTTCATGGATATGGTGTGTTAAAATTCAATGATTCGAGATCTGTTTGTGGTATTTTTGATGGAAGCTGGGTTACAGATGATGATTACCCATTATACAATGCTTCAGATTGTCCATTTGTGGAACAAGGATTAAATTGCTTGGGAAATGGCCGGAAAGATAAAGAGTATCTCAAATGGTGATGGAAACCAAAAAACTGTGATATTCCAAGGTTTAACGTTCACAATGTTCTGGAAATGCTTCGAGATAAAAGGATTGTTTTTGTTGGAGATTCTATGAGTAGCACGCAGTGGGAATCATTGATATGCTTGCTCATGACCAGAGTAGAAGATAAGAAGAGTGTAGATGAAGTTCATGGCAATAAGATAACAAAACGTACCAGATTTCTTGGTGTTCGGATTTAATTACATTAAAAAATAAAATTATTCATAATTTGAGTTCAGATTTCTTTGATCAGTTCTCTTCTTCTTTGGGTCCGAACCATTTCAGGACTTAGGATTGAGTCATTTCCTTTCTAGTTAGTTGGGTTTAGTTGTTTTTGAGTTGAAATCATTTCGGGTTTGAGTTGATCAGTTCGAAGTTATTTTTTTTCTTCTGATCACATCAAATTTATTCTAATTCGGGTTGAACAAATTAGGTGAGTTTTTGGTATTTAAATCAGCTCTATGATTGATGCAGATTGGATGAGCAAGTACCATGGCTGAACTACCTTCTGCATGCACCTCTTTGTCGAACTCGAAATGAACAAAGATCGAAGTTTCTCGGCTCACATCAAGGAATCAGCATGACAAAGCACCCGGTTTTCGTTTTTGATTTTTACAGAGAAGATGTAGAGTTTACAAGGACAAAGCAATTCATAGGAGAAGCGAGCTAATATCATTCATTGTGACCCTTTTCTTTCTTAATTTTTTAACATTTACATTTGCAAGATGGAGGTGGTGAGCAAGTGGCCAAAATTGGGGTATTGGGATGTAACATTTAACAAACAAGCTTGTGCCTTTTGTCTGTTCAAATGTCAAAATTTTGATGAGATTCAACTCGTAAATTAGATACAATGTATTTGTTGTTGTACCTGTCATTACAACTGTGTGCCTTCTAATACATTTTTGTTTAACTTTAAAATTTATTATGATCAAAAGCATATAAGTGTTATTAGGGACGGAACTAGTATAACATATTGGGATCAAATTGTTTAACTTTAAAATTTATTATGATCTAAGAAGTATTTAAATCAAAAGAATGGGGGTTGTGGTTTAAATTGTCTAATTTCAAAACATGCAAGGACCTAATAGGTATTTAAACAAAAAATTTGGGGGGATCTAATTTGATTAGTTTCAAAACTTATAAAGAACCGAGATTCACTAATTGGCCTAGTGGTTAAAGATGCTTATATTGTCTCATCGTATATGGGTTCGATCCCGATTCTGTATGTTATTTAGTTATTGGATAGTGGTTAAAGATGCTTATATTGTCTCATCGTATATGGGTTCGATCCCGATTCTGTATGTTATTTAGTTATTGGATATTGTCAAGTCAGCAATTCTCTAATGGTGTTTACTGTTTAGGCTTTGGGGTAGATTAGATACACAAAGAAGTAGAACAGTACCAAATTAGACTTTCCTTTTCCATTTTTCGTTTTATAGGTATCATATTACACATTTGATGAGAATTTAGGGGTCAATTGTGACATTAGCCCATTATTTTCAAATTCTTTTTGCGGCTCCAGTGACTACTATCCAAATTTTCAATCGCAATGCTATGAACTCGAATGAAGAAGGGGAATTTAGAAAAGAAAAAAAGAGATAAGACTTTAGAAGAGAGGAAAATAGTAGAAGATTTTTTTATTGATGACGATTAAAAAATATGTAAAAAGATGACACGGCAGCATTACAAATACTCTTATAGTACCGCTAGTTATTTTTTTACAGCTGTCCAATATGCATTAGCCTCCAGTTGGCTAATCAAAGGATATTTCCCACTTCCTTGCTAGTTGGGTCTAATTCATCACTTTGGCCCACTGCAAACATCAATGGCATGACCGGCCCATCAGCAAGCTGATCCAATGACTCTTCTTTTGGAACGACACCGTCACCGTTTGTATTAGTGCTTTTAGTTTCAGATGATTTTCCCTCCTCAATTCGAACAATCTCAGATTTCTCAACTTCCCCGATTTTTCTCCACCAAACCCTAATTTCTTGGCTTCAGTCATAGCAATACCCTCCCCTCCAATTGATTCTTGTCCCCAAGGATCAAAGTCCCAAAATTGCAATCTCAACACTGTGTAATCCTCTCATGTTGCCTGTTCAGAACCCAAATTGATCCATTGTACCAACAGTTGAGTCACGGCTTTGTTGTCTCTCTTAACCATTCTCTTGTCAAGCACTCTGGCTGGATAAACTCGAACTTGGCCATCGTCTTCTATCTCAAGAAGGTTGATTGAGGTAACTGTATTCTGCCCTAACTTCTTTTTTAAAAGGCTGATGTTAAAAATTGAGTGAATTCTTGCAATATTTGGTAGTTGTAAACGGTATGCTACTGAACTGATTCTCTCTATCATTTTGTAGGGACCAAAGAATCGTGCTGAAAGCTTCAAGTTTTTTCTCACTGCCACTGAAGTTTGTCGGTAAGGCTGCAACTTAAGGTACACAAAATTCCCAACTTGATATTCTCGCTCTGTCTTCTTTTTATCTTCGTTCTGCTTCATTTTATGTTGAGCCTTCATTAGATTATCTTTGAGTGTTTGATTCAACTGATTCCTCTGTGCCATTATATTCTGTACTCCATCCACTACTGACTCCTATACCCAAGTCATGGTAGGAGGCTTGTAACCATACAGTGCCTCAAAGGGAGTCATTCCCAAAGCAGTGTGGTAATTAGTGTTGCACTACCACTCAGACTGGGGTAGAAACTTAGCCCACTGACTAGAATTTAGAAAGCACATGCTCTTGAGATAATGTTCCAGGCATTGGTTCAACTTCTCGGTCTGACCATTAGTTTCAGGATGGCACGTTGTGCTAAATAAGGTAATAGTCCCTAGTTGTTTCATCAATTTCTTCCAGAATAAACTGGTAAATGTTTTATCCCTGTCTGAAATGGTTACTCTTGGCTGCCCATGTAATTTATAAATCTGCCCTAAATAAGCTCTTGCAATATCCACAACAGTATAAGGGTGAGAAAGAGCTATGAAGTGACCATGCTTGGTGAATTTGTCAATCACCACCAGTATGTAGTTGAACTTCATGGATTGAGGAAGACCCTCAACAAAATCTATGGAAATCACTTCCCAAGCCTATTGTGGTATAGGAATAGGCTGCAACAGTCCTGGTTTAACTATGGGTTCCACCTCAACTCTCTGGCATGTGTCACACTACTGCACATGTTTCTTCACCTCTTCTTTTAAGGCAGGCTAATAGAAGTATGCCTTAATCTTCTGGTAGGTTGCTTGTATCCCTAAGTGACCACCTTGGGGAGAATCATCAAGAGTTTGTAGAAGTTTCTGCTTCAATTCTCCATTTGACCCAACAAAAACCCTTCTCTTAAATCTAAGCACTCCCTTGGAAAAAGTCCATCCCTTCTTAGAATCATCTTTGATGAGGATGGCTGCAATCAATTTTTGAGCAAACTGATCCTGCTCATAACTTCTTTCAATCTCTAAAACCCATTCTGGAATCAGTGTAGTAGCAGCCAGTTGAAATAATTATGGTTCTGGTTCATGCCTTCTAGAAAGTGCACCTGCCACCAAATTAGACTTCCCTTTTCTGTATTGTATCACATAATTCAACCCCAACAACTTTGTCAATCCTTTTTTTTGTATGGTGGTGGTGAGTTTTTGTTCCAGCAAGTGCTTTAGAGGTTCATGATCAGTCTTTATCACAAATGGCCTTCCTTCAAAATAGTGCCTCCACTTAGTAATTGCCACGAGTATTGCCAAATACTTTTTTTTTATAAATAGACAAATCTTCATGCCTTGGACCTAAGGCTTTACTGAGGTAAGTTATAGGTCTCCCTTCTTGGGACAAAACAGCTCCTATACCCTTAGAACTTGCATCTGTTTCTAAGAAAAAGGTCTTAGAAAAATTGGGCAAGGCTAGTACTGGTGCCTTCCTTACATATGGCTTCCTTTAATCTTTCAAAGGCTACTACTGCCTCTTCTGTCCATTTAAACCCTTCTTTTTTTAACAGGTGTGTCAGAGGTCTACTGATTTCTTCATAACTCTAAATGAATTTCCTGTAATAACCAGTGAGGCCTAAAAAACCTCTCAAAGATTTTAGACTTCTTGGCAGTGGCCAATTCCTCATAGCCTCTATCTTGGAAGGATCAGTGGCTACTCCTTCAACAATTATTAAGTGTCCCAAGTTCTCTACTTGTTCCTGCCCAAAAAAATATTTGCTCATCTTGGCAAATAGTAGGTTAGATTTCAGAATTTCTAACACTATTTTAAGATGAGTTGCATGTTCTTCCATACTAGCACTATAAATTAAGATGTCATAAAAAAGAACTAAGACAAACCTTCTCAGATAGGGGCCAAATAGCTCATTCATTAAGGCATGGAAGGTGGCTGGAGCATTGGTGAGACCAAAGGGCATCACTTTAAACTCAAAATGCCCATGATGAGTTTTAAATGCAATCTTAAGAATATCCTCAGTCTTGATCTTGATTTGCCAATAGCCTGACCTAAGGTCAATCTTAGAAAAATACTGTGACCCTGTCAATTTATCCAATAAGTCTTCCATCACTGGAATTAGAAACTTATTCTTGACAGTTACAACATTGAGTTGTCTGTAATCCACACAAAGCCTTCAACTACCATCTTTTTTCTTTACCAGCAAACAAAGGGAAGCAAAAGGACTTTTGTTGGTCTAAATAATTGAGGAAGACAACATCTCAGCAACTTATTGTAGGTTAATATGTAAATAATAAGAGTTGTAAGTCGATCCTAACTAAGTAGTTTAGTTATAGTCTAACTCTATCCATGTAAGGGATAAGAGTCCTAGCCGAGAGGATATCTACTCAATGTAAAACTCCTTGTAAAAGTCTATAAGTAGACTTATTTTTTTCTCAAAATCGAAATAAGAAAGAGTAGAAAAACTTCTCTAACCCTATTTTCTACATGGTATCGATTAGGAAGATCCTACCTATCCAACAATTTTTTTTTTTCTCTCTTCTCTCTCGATCAAAACCCTCCTTTTCAATGGCTCATTCAGACCCTCTCCGCATCGTAAATCGATTCTCAAAATCATCCTCGTCCCTCCGAGTTCCAAACTTTGATTCATCTCTTTCTCCAATTACATCCTACAAACTAAATGGAAACAACTATCTCCCTTGGTCTCACCGGAAGGCTATATATTACGGGAAGAAGGAAATCTTCTTATCTCTCGATTCAATGCCTATTCCAGAAGAATTTGATCCAAATTATTCTAATCTGGTTGAGTGAGAACAACATGATTATGTCATGGCTAATTAATTCCATGGTTCCCGAAGTTGGGGAAAATTTCATGCTCTACCGCATCAGCAGCAGAAAATATGGAGTGCGACCCGGGGATACATACTCCAAAGTGGATAATACACCGAATTATTTGGGGTTGAAAATCGATTAAAGGTCTCGCACAAGGAGACCATGCATGTAGTACAAAGATATTTTGGAGTTCTCACTAAGTGTTGGCAACAAATTGATTTGTATGAGGCAAATGAGTGGAAGTGTCCTGATGATATTAACTTCTATAGTAAAATAAAAAATCGGAGGAGAATCTTTCAATTTCTTTCGACTTAATGGTGAGTTTGATGGGGCAAGGAGCAGAATTTTGGCTACTAAACCCCTACCACTTGGTTCGGGAGGCATTTTAAAGATTAGGAGAGAAGAAAATGACTCTCTCTTGATGGTACCAAATGCTCAATGCAGACAGATGCTTCTTGGCACTCATTACAAACTCCAATCTCGGGAATAAACAAAGGAGGGGGAGACCATGGTGTGAGCACTTTGTAAAAGGTCGGACATTTGATGGAGCAAAGATCTTTGGAAGCTCCATGGAAAACCAAAGAGACCGAAACCCTCTAAATCCAGTTTTCGAAAGGAAGCAAATGTTGCATCTACGAACATCTTTCCAACAACTTTAGTACACACGCAGATTGCGTAACTTCAACAAATATTCACCAACTATCGCCTAAAAACTCATACTACTCGCTTTAACAAAGATCCAAGGTAGAATTTCTGTTTAGCAACAATTTATACCTTACATTGGATAGTAGATTCGGGTGCCTCTGACCATATGACAGGAAATATGAGTCTGTTCAGAAAGTATAGCCATCACAGATCTCCCTCCTCGATCAAGATAGCAGATGGTTCCCTCTCAACAAAGGAAAGGAAGTGGTTCTATTGAATTAAGCAAAAACATAGTATTATCTCGATGTACTTTATGTTCCTAAATTAGCCTGTAATTTATTATCAGTGAGTAAGTTGATTAAGGATATTCACCGTAATGCTAATTTTGGGGTGATGGTTGTATTTTTCGAACCACAGGGCTCAAAGATGGTGATTGGCAGTGCTAGGCTATCTAATGGCTTATATATCCTTGATGGAATATCCTACCAGAACTCCTCCATTCCCAGTTGCCTTCAGACATCTGTTTCCTCTACAAGTTTAGGTTCAGATAATATTATGCTCTGGCATCTTAGATTAGGACACCCCAGTTTTTATTACCTTGCAAAGTTGTTCCCAAATCTCTTTATCAATAAAAATCCCTCTTCTTTTACTTGTGAAGTGTGTCAAATGGCAAAACATACCAAAAAACCATATGTTTCTTCCCTTTTTAAACCTACTTCACCATTTGCTATTATACACAGTGATATTTGGGGCCCTTCTAAAGTTCGAAATATTTGTGGGTCTAGGTGGTTTGTGTCTTTTATTGATGATTTCTCTAGGACCACTTGGACATATTTAATGAGAGAAAAGTCTGAGGTTGAAGTAATTTTAAAACTTTTTATCAAATGATAAAAACACAGTTCGATAGAAATATCAAAGTGGTTAGGAGTAATAATGGGAGTGAATATCTTAGCAAGTCTCTTAGGTGTTTCTTTCGAGAAAAGAGAAGTGTTCATCTCACCTCATGTGTCAATACCCCTCAACAAAATGGAGTGGCTGAGAGGAAGAATAGACATCTAATGGAAGTAACTAGGTCCCTTTTGTTTTCAGCTAGTGCACCTAAATATCTTTGGGGGGAAGCTCTTCTTACTGCAACTTATCTTATCAATAGGATGCCTAGCAAGACCCTAGGATTTAAAATACCCACTGAAGTTCTGTTTCAACATTTTCCACACTTTAAACCATTGTCCTCAGCTCTTCCTCTTCGAGTCTTTGGATGCACATCTTTTCTTCATGTGCACAGCAACAATCGTAGTAAACTGGATCCTAAGTCATTAAAGTGTGTGTTTATAGGCTACTCCTCGAGTCAGAAGGGTTACAAATGTTACTGCCCCACTAATAGGAAAACCTATATTTCCTTTGATGTTACCTTTTTTGAAAATCAGCCTTACTTTGCAGGACCTGACATTTAGGGGGAGAAACCTAAAGAATCTTAGTCCATACAGTCTATTATTCCTATGACTATCCTTCCTGAGCCTGCCTTGGATATCATTGAAACTGCTGTCCCTAATCTTGTAGACACAACTTCTCCACAGTCTAAACCTTCCAGTCCTTATACAACACCTCCTCCAACACTCAGAACTATATCACACTCTGTGACTCCACAACCACCAGAGAAACAACTTAACGTCTATACAAGAAGGAAAAGAAATCAAACTGAAGATGTTGGTCAGCCTAGCACTTGCCAGGAACCAGTTTTGAGTTCTGATGCTATTGAGACAGGAGGTAATGTTATTCCACAAGATTCTACTGTAAACTTAGATGACTTTCCTATTGCTATTAGAAAAGAGGTAAGGAAATGTGTTGCTCACCCTATCAATAAATTTGTTGCCTATGGGAAATTATCTGGTTTCAAAGCCTTTACACCAAAGATTGATAGTGTGAAGATTCCTAAGACAATAGAAGAGGCATTGAAAGTCCCGAGTGGAGGAAAGGTCATTTGAAGAAGAAGAGGTCAAAGCACTACAAAAGAATAATACTTGGAGTTTGACCGAGTTACGAGAAGGGAAAAAAAAGGTCATTGGGTGCAAATGGGTATTCACAAATCAAATATCACTCGGATGGGAGCATTGAGAGGTACAAAGCAAGGTTAGTGGCTAAAGGGTTTACTCAATCATATGGAGTAGATTATCAAGAAACCTTTGCCCCAAGAGGCTAAATTGAATACCATCAGTGGTATTATCAAAAATTGTTAACAAGGATTGGAAGTTGCACCAATTGGACATCAAAAATGCTTTCCTTAATGGAAGCCCGGGAGGAAGAAGTATACATGGAGGTTCCACCAGTTTTGGAGGAAAAGACCACGAAAGAGGACGAGTGTGCAAACTAAACAAATCATTGTACGGATTAAAGCAATCCCCTAGAGCATGGTTTGACAGATTTGCTAAGGCTATGGTTCAAAATGGGTACAAGCAGAGTCAGGCAGACCATACATTGTTTCGAAAGGTTGCTCCAGATGGTAAGAAGACTCTTCTAATTGTCTATGTTGATGATATGATCATTACATGGGATAATACTGAAGAAATAGAGATGCTGAAAACTGTGCTAGCAAAGGAGTTCGAGACTAAGGATTTGGGAAGCCTTAGGTACTTCTTAGGAATGGAAGTAGCAAGATCGAAAGAGGGGATTGTTATAAACCAAAGAAAGTACATCCTAGATCTACTTGTAGAAACTGGGATGCTTGGAAGTAGACCAGCTGAAACCCCAATGGAACCAAGCTTAAAGTTCAGTAAAGAGGAAATGGGGAATCCAGTGAATAAAGAATCCTACCAAAGACTAGTTGGGAAACTAATCTACCTCTCACTTACTAGGCCTGATATTGCATACTCAGTGAGCATAGTTAGTCAACATATGAGTGATCCTCGAGAAGAGCACATGGATGCAGTTAATAGAATTCTGAGGTACTTGAAATTTACACCTGGATCTGGACTACTTTTCAGGAAACATCAGGATAGGACAATAAAGGTCTACACGGATTCAAGTTGGGCAGGAGAACTGACAGATAGAAGATCTGTTAGTGGCTATTGCACATTTTTGTGGGGGAATTTGGTCACCTGGAGAAGCAAGAAGCAAGCTGTGGTTTCTAGGAATAGTGCAGAAGCAGAATTTAGAGCCTTGGCTCTAGGGATATGTGAAGGAATGTGGATCAAGAAACTTCTCATGGAGTTAGAGTTGGATGGAAAAGCAGAATTTGAAGTTTATAGTGACAATCGATCAAAGAATGAGCATTGCTAGAAATCCAAACAACATGACAGACCAAACACATTGAGATTGATAGACACTTCATCTATGAGAAGGTCAACAACGGGGTTGTAAAACTTAACTATATTCCTACTAAGAACCAGCTAGCTGATATTTTCACCAAAGCACTTCCAAGAGTGAGCTTTGAAGAAATGTCATCCAAACTGGGTGTACATAACATATACACACCAGTTTAAGGGGGAGTGTAGGTTAATATGTAAATAATAAGAGTTGTAAGTCGATCCTAACTAAGTAGTTTAGAAGAGTTGTAAGTCGATCCTAACTAAGTAGTTTAGTTATAGTCTAACTCTATCCATGTAAGGGATAAGAGTCCTAGCCGAGAGGATATCTACTCAATGTAAAACTCCTTGTAAAAGTCTATAAGTAGACTTATTTTTTCTGTAAATCGAAATAAGAAAGAGTAGAAAAACTTCTCTAACCCTATTTTCTACACTTATCTTTCTAATTTTGTTTTCTGGTAGTGTGGAAACCTATATGGTCTCAAATTGACAGGTTTAGCACCAGGCTCTAGCACAATTGCATGGTCATGGTTTCTAACAAGGGGCATCCCAGTTGGCTCTTCAAAAACCTTACCAAACTCTATAAGTAAGGGTTGTAGCATTTCTGGAGTTTCTATCTTAATGTTTTCAGCACTTAGCAAGTACATTTCTCCTATGATTTCTTCATCTTTTTCAGGCATCCTTTGTAATTTCTCCCCTGATATAATTTTAATACAAGGTGCTCTCATCCCATCTTGAAGGACTATCTGTTGTTCCCCTCTTTTAAACCCAAATGTCATCTCATTGAAGTTCATCACCATTGGACTGAATTTCTTCATCCAATCCACACCCAAAACCATAACACTTCCTCCCATCCTTAATACTCTGAAGTCATGTTCAAATTGATGTCCCTGCATCTTTCAGAGTAGTTTGTTACTTCCAGCAGTGCTGTCGAGCTTCTCTCCATTGACCACCGTGATTGCAAGAGGGTTGGTAGTAATAAGCTTCATTTCTTCCTTAGCCCACCCATTGGTTACAAAACTGTTGGTGCTGCCACTGTCAATCAATATGCTTAAGGGTCTTCCCTTAATAGTCCCTTGAATCCTGAGTGTACTGGACCCTACACTCCCTGTTAATGCATTGGTGGAGATCTCTAAGTTGCCCTCTACAGTGTTTGTCTTAACTTGAGCTACCTCTCCATTAGTAGTCTGAATTCCATCCAACTCATTTAATTCTCCTTGAATTTTTTCCTCTTTTATAGAATTGGATTGTCTGTTTTTGCATTGATGACCAGGAATAAATTTCTCTCCATACTTAAAAGCAAAGGTTGTTAGCCCTTCTATATTCCAACAAGGATTGTCTCTGAGTGTTGTTGGAAGGGATGGTTGGTTTGGTGTTAGTGACTGTTGGTGGAGTGTAATTCTTCTAGTTGGTATAGGTAGCAGTCTTCATAACTGTCTTGTTCTTCTTAACCTCAATTTCCATGTACAACTCTATTAATTTGGCATGTCTATTAGCATCTGCTAGGGACTTGGGTTGGTGTGTCTGAACCATGTGCCTAATTTCTTCTTTTAGTCCACTGATGAAGATGGACATGAAATAACTCTCCTCTAGATTTGAGTTGTGTTGCAACATGAAAGGTTTTAATTTCTCAAACCTTTCTTGGTACTTATCTACAGTTGTTTTATGTACCAATTTGCTGAACTCCTCGATGATATCTAAATCAATTCTGTCACAAAAACCTATGGAAAAGATCATAAGTAAGTTCTTACCAAGTGATTCTATGTTTCTGCATAATGTAGCCATCAAACCAGGACTCCGCTTTCCCTTTCATATGCATTGCTGCTGTATCCATTTTCTGTTCTTCTGATACCTCAAAAATATCAAAGTATTTTTGACACCTTTTAGCCCACCCACTTGGGTTATTTCCATCAAACATGTGGAGTTCAATTTTTGGTTTGAACCCAAACCCTTTAGTGCATCATGTATTACCTGGTTGTTTCATTGCCTCAAACATGTGGCGTTCTTCCTTTAGACTAACCCCTAGGTTCAGTGTAGTGGGCACATTACTTTTCATAACAGGGGTTTGAAGCATCTCAGGTTTAGAGGATATGATACTTGGCTCATCTAGTTTGTAGGAGTATTTATCTTTCCCATCAATTACTGTCACTGACAATGTTTGCTTTCTAGGTTCTTGCTGTGAGCTACCAGAAAGTTGGCTCCACATTAAGGATTTATGGGCAGAGCTCCCAGGACTTAAACCATCAAGATTCTTCTTGAGCATATCCAGTATCTGCTCCATGAATGATTCTGCCTTATCCATCTTTACTTTCAGTTCTTTCTTTTATCATTGACATTGTTTGCTTTCCAGGTTCACCTTGAATGATTCTATTTTATCAATTATTGTCACTGACACTGTTTGCTTTCCAGGTTCTCTTTGCTGTGAGCTACCAGGAAGTTGGCTCAAGCTCAAGGATTTATGGGCAGAGCTCCCAGGACCTAAACCATCAAGATTCTTCTTGAGCATATCTAGTATTTGCTCCATGAAAGATTCTGTTTTATCCATCTTTAATTTCACTTCTTTCTTTTGTCTTTCTTACCATTTTGGAACAGCATTTTCATCTCCTAGTTGTTCGAACTTGCTCTGCAGGTCATTCAATTGTTTCTGCATTGCTTCAAGGTTGAAACTTTCTTCCATTTGTTGAACTTTCTTTGGCTTTCTCAGCATGGCAGTGGATCACTAACAAAGCTCTAATGTCAATTGCTATGAACTCGAATGACGAAGGGAAATTTAGAAAAGAAGTAAAGAAATAGACTTTAGAAGAGAGGAGAATAGTAGAGAATTTTCATTGATGATGATCTAAAAACATGTAAAAAAATGACAACAGAAGCATTACAAATACTCTCATAGTACTGTTAGTTTTATTTTACAGCTGTCTAATATGCATTAGCCTCCAGCTGACTAATCAAAGGATATATCTCACTTCTTTGTTAGTTGGGTCTGATTCATCACTTTGGCTGTAAACATCAACGGCATGACCGATCTATTAGTAAGCTGATCCAAAGACTTCTTTTAGAATGACACCGTTTGTAGTACCCATATTTTGTCCGGGTTATACGTATAAATTTTCTATAAATAAAGTCAAATAATAAATAAATAATAGAAATATAAATAAATAGTTCAAAAAAAATCCATTTCAAGTCATTTACACATAAAAACATTTAAAGCCCAAATTACATCTTACAAGGCCTAAATCCCTCCCTATTTACAACTCAAACCGGGCAAATAGACACAAAACACCAATTGTGTTATTTTTTCCCGCCTAAACACCACCACGTGGCACCCTCAGGATGGTCTAAGCCCTTATCGCTCGGATTGAATAGCCCTTGACGTCATCAATTCTGGCCCCTATATAAAGCAAGAAAGAGAAATTGTCAGACCTCGTTAATGAGGTACAATAATTACCATAATTAAAATATAATAAAACCAAGAGAGAAAAAAAAGGTATTTCGGGAATTACCTGCCATTGGGAGTTGGACTGCCAGAATTCGAGGGGACGTTGGAGGTGTGGACCGTCACCTGACTAAGAGCTGAAGCATTGCCGGAAGCCTGTTCGTTGCCGGAAGGTATGATTTCTTCACCAATGCGATTCGTGCAAAAAAAATAGAGAAATTAGTTTACTTGTATATTAAACTGAAGCAACTAAAGTGAGATTGGAAATGAAAAAGAGAGAAACGGTCATGTGACGGAATAATTGTGGTGGCCAGAATGGTTGAGATCCGTGGTGGAGTCAAAAACGAGAGGCCGGGCCGAGCAGTTTAGGTTTTAAGTCGAGAAGATCGGGAATCCTATCGGATTTGGGTTTAGATCTAGGGTTTAGGTAAAAAATGGGCTGGAAATGGAGTTCTTTTAGGGTATGTGTTCGAATATACGGCTGTCGGAGATCGCTCGATGGTAACCGAAAATCCCTCGACGACGGCCGAAACAATATTAAAGACGATCGAAGTTTGGGACGGTGGCCGACGAACGGCCAAAGGTCACCGGAGAGTGGCGGTTGTGGATCTAGTGATTGTAATCACGGCGTAGTTTGGCCGGAAAAGATGAAGTTCATCGAGTTCTTCATGAACTCGGATGAACATTCATTCGAAATGGTGAATTTTGATCCATTTCAAAACTTTTTTTGGGTTTAAAGGTGTTATGGGTAGAGAATTTGGAGATAGAGAGAGAGAAAAACTTGTATATTATGGCCGGGCCGACTCGGCTCAAGGGGTTTTATACCCGAGTTGAAATGGTGCTGTTTTAGCACCGGGTCAGCCCAGATCCGCGCATCAAAATCGAGTCGGGTTTGTAGATTCGCGCATTCTTTTCTTTCTTCACGGTTTGGGCTATTAAGTTTGTAAACATTTTAATTTGATCACTTTTAATTGTAATTTGTCTACTTAGTTTGCAATATAATTCAATTTGGTCCCTTTTCTAGCTTTAATTCATTTAATTATTACATGTTTATTTAAATTAAATGTATGCTTGCATGTTTTAAAATATTAAGCATGTAGTCTAATTAATTGGGCAATTAATCACTTAATTTGTTTAATTAATTAGAGCCTTAGTGTTTTAAGTCCTTTAATTAAGTTTGAATAATTGACTAGGAAGAAATTGTAGCAAATTAGTACATATTAATTGAGAAATTTTGAAGCGTTAATTTGGGTAGTATCTCACATGTATTGAGATATTATTCTAACAACTTAAATGGAACATTTATATTTACAATCACTTAGAATTTGACAATAACTTAGATAATTAATCAAGACCCTAATTAGGACTATTTCTTTAAATAATTAGAGTCGATAAATTGAATAGAAATGTTATTTGATTAATTGATTTCAATATGAATAATTTCCAATTTGTTGGATGTTATCTCAAAGAAATCTTTTAAATCAGCAACATTTAGTCATATATAATTAAATCAATTAGAGTCTTTTTATGTTCGAACTTAAAATCAACAAGACCATAAGTAATCATGCATTGAGAAACCTTTTATATCATAAATATATTTTGAATATGAATAAGAGTGTCCTAAAACATTTGGACGTTCTTAACCTCGTATTCGAATAAAATGTATTTTCTTATAAAATGATATCTCCATTTAGAATTTAAATCTAACTAACGATGATTGATTAAATTAAATTCAAATTATTATTCGAAAATACTAAAATGTCACATAAAATTAGTTAAGGTACCGATAACGGGCGTTTGTGGGATGCTAATCCTTCCCACACGTAACCGACTCCCGAACCAAAGTTATTTTAAAAAAAATCTCAAATTATTTTATGGTGTCCGGTCTATCAAAATTACCGGTAACAACTCTAAATTGATTTTCAAAATTAAATAAAAAATTTAGTATAGAAAAATCATAATTTTCAAAATTTAATAAATTAAATAAATAAAAACTCGATTTTTAAAAAAATCAATCATCACCTATTTTTTCCACACTTCCAGTTTAGAAATGGTCGCGCTAAAACTTTCAATTTCAGATAATTTTTCCTCAATCAATTTCAGATTTTTTTTTTGAACTTTTCGCAGTTTCTCTCTACCAAACCCTAATTCCTTGGCTTCAATCATAGCACGCAACTGAAACCCGACCCGTATTTAGCATAAGAACATAAAGCATCTTTCTTACAGAAAAACCCTTAGTCTTAAACCCTTGCGTTCTCTTCTCCTTGGGATTTTGAATTAACACTTAATTCATTCATTCATTTATTTATTTATTTTGTTTCCTTCATCACTGATTGTTGAAGCATGAAGACCAAGAATGAGAAGAAACGGGGGTCATCGGCCCCAAAAGGAGGCCCCAAGGGGAAGAAATTTTCCATGAAAAATGATCCCTTCTTCGAGACGGAGAGCAAAAAGCGGCGGAAAATGGCCTACGATGATGATGACATTGATTCAGGGGGTTCTGAAGAGGAGGCGGAGAGCAGGATGAGATTGAGGAGACCCCTGGCGAGATTCGGAAAAGGGTGGCGACTGAGCTTTTGGATAAGATGCGGGCAATAGCAAGGAAGGAGAAAGAAGACAAGGATGGGGACGAGGAAATGGATGAGGAAGGGGATAGAGATTCGCTTGTGGCCAAGATTTTGCAGCAGGAGCAGCTTGAGGAGAGTGGCAGGATTAGGAGAGTCATCGGTTCCAGGTAAAAAAACAGAATTCCTTTTTTTTGTTTGTTTAAACTATGGAATTATCGTAGGAGCACTTTTGCTTTGGAATTGAGAGATTATAGTTTTAGATGCTTAAATTGTTGAATGTTCTCAACTCAGGATTAAAAAACCAGAAACTACTGATGGATTTAAAGTCTTGGTTAAGCATCGACAATCTGTTACTGCTGTAGCTCTCTCTGATGATGATTTGAAGGGCTTCTCAGCATCCAAAGACGGTACTATTTTACAGTGGGATGTAGAAAGTGGGAAAGCTGAAAGGTACCAATGGCCTAGTGAAGATATTCTTAAAAGTCATGGGGCCAAGGATCCATGAGGTCGATTTAAAAAGCATAGTAAAAGTGTTTTAGCATTGGCTGTTAGTTCGGATGGTCAATATTTGGCAAGTGGAGGCTTAGACCGCCATGTTCATCTATGGGATGTTCGGACAAGAGAGCACTTACAGGTAATTCTGCCTTATTTATCAAACTTGGAAGATATGCTAGATGATATTGTATACTTTATTTTAAAGGGGGGAAAAGAAGAAAAGTAGCATGTTTTTGTTTTTAGTTTAGAAATTAATTGGGGCAACCTGTTTGGGGTTTAGGGTTTAGGGTTCATGAAGTGTACAATTTTCTCAATTTGGCCTGTCTTTTGTGATCAACAAGCATTCTCAGGTCATCAAAATCCTGTGTCATGTTTAAGGTTTAGGCTAGGTACCACAGATCTTTTTTCTGGATCGTTTGATCGAACAATCAAGTATTGGAACATGGAGGACCGAGCTTACATTGACACAATATGTGGTCATGAAAGTGAAGTGTTGACCCTTGATTGCCTAAGGAAAGAACGAGTATTGACCGTTGGACGGGATCGATGTATGATGTTGTTTAAGGTAAACATAATTTTGAAGTTTTTGGTCATTATCCAAGTAGATAATCATGGGAAAATAACAATTTGAATTGGAGTAATGCTTGCACTAAAAGTTCTCTTGTGTTTCCATTACAATCAAAATTGTTGAATATCTTCTAATATTCACGCCCTATGACCCCTCCGTCTTTTGTAATCTGAGCATTGTCTTAAACTACTAGTAGAGTTTCTGGCATTTAACTGTAGTCTAGAATCTCTAGATGTACACCAGATTATTTCTTTTCTTCTCCATATCTGATAGGCATCTGTTCTGAATCATGCTAAATAGGTTCTTGATCAGTCTCGATTGTTTTTTCGGCCTCCACCAACATCTTTGGAGTGCTGCTGCTTTATTAACAATGACGAATTCTTATCTGGCTCGGATGATGGGAGTATTCAACTTTGGAATGTTTTAAGAAAGAAACCTGTTTATGTTGTGAAGAATGCTCATGCTCTGTTGCCTGCTGGCCAAAATGTTGAACAAAATGGCAGTGAAAATATCCCTGATCATGGTTTAGGTAATAAAAAATATTTCAATAAACCATGTTTATCATGCATCTTATGTTTTATTAGCTAGATGGTAGGCCACTTGGAATTTGAGGTTATATTCTTTTAAATCTTTGATAGTTGTGCACATTATATACTAAGTTATTTTTTGAGGCAGTTTGTGTAAAATTTAGTTTACACAACTTGTATATTTTAAGTCTAAATCCTAAAATATAAAGCTCTAAACCCCTAAACCCTAAAATTGACAGGTTTGTCTAGCAAAATGTTTTCCTTATATATTTATATTAACTTTTATTCTCATCAATAAGTAATGTTGACGTAATTACTTATGATAAGATGATTGATTAGTTTTTTAAGTTTTGTGTGCGTTCATGTCTGATTTAGTTAGTGCTGTTGATTGGTTTCTTAAATTTATTTTGCTATTGCACAAAAGCCTATATTATTCCTTGCTAATTGATGCCTGATAAAACTGAGAGGTGCCTACAGGTTGGCCTCTGAGAATCTCAGTGACATTCTCTCAGTTGTGCATGTTTGTGCGCACATTATAATTGTTGTTTTCTTATAATCTGACCGGGGCTAATGCAGATGTAATCATTTTCTGATAATATTATCAATTGGAAAATTTAATTCTTTTTTATTTTTTAAAGACTTAAAAATACTTTAAATGATTATTTTAATAATTTTTGTATATATTAGACTTAGTTTGAAGCAAAATGTCTGATTTGTTTAATGAAGTAATACCTTTGGGGCACAATCAAGCTTAAAATATCTTAGTCTAAGCTTTGCCTGAAGTGGGCTGATTAGCACTGCCCTGGGACACCTTTTTTTTTCTTCCTTTTTGCTCCTTAAGGATTCTTTCAGTTTTTCTCTTTTTTGTTCTGCTTTTAATCTTATCTCTATTGGAACTCTTGTAAGATATTGTTTTGAATCTAGAAAGGAATAATTAATGGCCAGGTTTTAAACATAATTTTAGCTTCTATGAACAGCCTGCTAACCTCTTTGATTAATTTGCTTCATACTACACTGCAGAAAATGGTGATCACAAAATTGAGGGCTATAATTGTTTGTCAACATATTCCTGGGTCGGTTCAATTAGTGTATGTAGAGGCACTGACCTTGTTGCATCAGGAGCTGGTAATGGTTGCGTTCGACTATGGGCTGTTGAGACTGGGAAAAAAGACATCTGACCTTTATATGACATTCCATTGGTAAGTTAATGTCACCTACTCAATACCTTGGGGAACAGTTTACCATTGTTCTCTATTCCACATTTAGGCTATTGAATTATCCATTTCGACTAGGTCTTTTGTGAAAACTAACTAGAAGCAACTAACTGAAGTAATTATCATTTTCATATATCTATTTTATCTCTACTAAAACGTAGGCCCTTGGGAAATACTAGTATTTATTGTCACATAAAATGCATGTGAATATTTTTAAAATAATAATTATATAGCTCTAATGACATTTTTGTCCCCATTTCAAAAAAGTCATTTTAACCCTTAAAATTTTCTCCGCCTCCTTGGCCCCTAAACTTCTATAATAAAAGCACGGACTTGGAGAAACTTCTAAACTGACGAGAATACCCTTTATAGTTCATTATATTTCTAGATTGACATTAGAAAAATAATATCTTAATATATTGCTAAATTTTATATAATAATAAAAATAATTTAATTAAATGAAGTCATAACAATATTGAAATATACTTTGCATTTGTATTAAATTAAATTTATTATTTTTATATTGATTATGTCTTAATTAATATTACGGTTATACATCAATTAAAATTATTTTTTTTGAAATATAAATAGATGCATTTAGCATTAAACAATTATTAATTTTCTTTGTTCAAACTGGTTATGTAACTTCTATTTAAAGTCATTGATTTGCATTAATAAAATAAGTTAGAAATTTTAAAAGGAAACCTTACGAGATTTAAGATTCTCTCCAAGGAGTCTATTGTTCATAATTTCCTTTGACGAGTTTCACTAGCAATCGAAACACACAAATCACGATCATAACAATTTGGTAAGATCATAACATTTTGCTATGATCATGTGTTTCGGTTGCTAGTGGAACTCTTCAAATGGAATTTCATAACTTAGACTTGTTAGAGAATCTTAAATCTCGTATGATTTTCTTTTAAAATTTCTGACTTGTTTTATTGATGCAAATCAATCTCTAGATGTTACATACCTTGTTTGAATACAAGATTTACTAAGCAAGCAATCATACTATGGAAAGTCTTCTAATAATATAAAATACTAAAAATAGAATCTCCTAATAATATTAAACTATATCTCCTTAAAATAATATCTTCTTTCCTAAAAAATAAGGTATAAAATATTCATTTCCTAAAAACAATTAACTTAACATAACCTAAAAATAATTAATGTAAATACCTAAAACTAGTAAAAATCCATATTAACTAAAATTTGTAGTAATCTTTGAAGTTTATTTATCATCAAATAGATTAACTAAAAAAGAGTCTTTAAATGGAATTAGAATTCTTACCCGTAAATTAGATGATTTTATGTATAATAAAAAAATTTAAATGGAAAATTAGAAATATTGTGAATAACAATGTCCATTTTATTCCAATTCAAAGTTTCTCTGTCATTGCTTTTAGCATTGAGGATTGACTTCAAATTGAAAAAAGATCAAGATTATGGAAGAATTTGCTTTCAATGTCTTGATTAGATTCTTTATATGAGATGACACTTTTGGGCCTTTCTAGCTTAGTCTTAAGGTTCAGTAATTATATCTATTAAGTCTACATCACAAGAATCAGTAGCATACTGTTAAGAAAGGTGAACACTGGTTAATATTATGGAGTCTAATGATTTTCATATGTTTTGCATTTCTTTTGGAGTACTATTGAGGTTGAGTCATTTGTTGCTTACAAAACCCTTTCTGTTATACAGGTGGGATTTGTTAATTCCCTGGCTTTTGCAAAATCTGGACTGTTCCTAATAGCCGGAGTAGGGCAGGTGAATTATTTGTCCTTAACGTTATCTGGACAAATCTGTTCTCTTAATGTTTTAATGTTAATTTTTTCCTTCTTTTTTTCTGAACTCAGTATGAGGTTTTCAAATATTAATTTGAATTTTATCTTGCACGAAGTGAACTAGAAACAGAACATGATATGATAATTACATCCTGATGTACTGATTCTGAAGGTGGCTGATAAAGTAGTTATTTTTTTTTTTCTATTATCTATCAGTAGTCCTAGGAAAGCATCCATATCTATCTGGGAACAGTATCTTTCAATTAAATAATGGTTTGGTGCCTCAGTTTCCCAAAATTATTTGTTTTGCCGTTTGTTTGTTATGTATATAGATTCCTAATGGTCCTAGAAGGTATACAACCTTTTTTCCTTGAAAGGAAAATTTACAAAAGTCCCTTGTGTAAACAACATTTAAAGATTAAACAGTGTGTGTGTACTTAGAAGAGGTGCAACTTCTTTTATATATATATATTCTTTATATCTTCTCAGGGTGCATGTGTATGTTTGTAAGATCTTATGGCAAGTGTGTAATGGACTTATTCAATAGGATTGAATATATCAGCTGTGATATTGAAATTCTTAATAGCATATTATTCCCCTTTGGTAGTAGCATCATGATCAGTCTTGTTGATGTTTAAAACACCTTTGGCTGGTGCAGGAACCCCGGCTAGGAAGATGGGGACGCCATCCGGCTGCACGGAATGGAGTTGTAATTCAGCCATTGGAGGTGTTGTAAGGCAGGACATGATTTTGTTTGCCACCTCTAACCTCTTCAGTTTTGACTAATATCAGAGTAAACATGGCAGTGTACCTCTACAATTGAGTTTTTGTTTTGCCCTCGTATTATTATTAGTTCATCTTTGTATCAAATTTGATGTCAGCCATTTACAACTTTTTCTTTTCTTCTTTCAATTGCAAAATATAAAGAGAAAGTTATTTGTCAAAATTTTCCATTCAAATGAACTTTAACAAGAAACCAAGTAAAACCAATTACTCTGAAGTCTGAGCACAAGATTATTGTCAACTCTGCCGCAGAAATCAACTGCATCGTACGTGTGTTTAATTATTATTATTGTCTAATAAAAATATTGTTATATAATATCATTAATTTAATTAATTATTAGTAAAGATAGTTTTTTTTGGAAACTTGAAATGATAATAAATTTTATTGAAACACAAGAAGGTACAACATTAACAATACAATTAATTAAAGAGAATTTTGGGGCTATGTCTACCAAAATTTCAGACATAAAATAAAATGGAAAAACTTAAAAGCGCAATAATAGTCGAATCTTTCTTTTGAATCTGATATTATTCATCTAGAGTAATACAATAACTTTAACAATACTCTTTTGTCTCTGTTCAATTAAACGCTTTAGAGATGATGAATGAGTGGCGAACGACCAAAGCAAACTTACATGCTGCACCTCAAAATAAATTTGCATATATCGACAAACAACTACAAAAGAAAACTAACCATTGAAAGACCACCAACAATAGCAAAGCAAATACAAACGCCTTAAGAATCTTTATATAATCGCAGATTTACCACAGAAGTAGGTGAACGTGCCATAAAACAGAGGAAGTGTGCCACAAGAGCAGAGTTAAAACGGGCCACAAAGGCTTAAGAACATGCACAAAATATGCAAAAAAAAGAAAAAAAGTCAAACAAAAAAAGATTTTTTATTAAAAATAAAAATTAAAGAGAAATATCAAACCAAAACGGAATGTGAGAAAATAATGAGAAAGATGAATATTCCAATCGGCAACCAACACCAAAATTAATAGAGATAATAAAATTTTAAAAAAATAAAAAGGCTTATTAGTAAAGATAGTTAAAATACATACAATACTTTAATAATAAAAAAATTCAAATCATAATTAAAATAATCGTACAATATTAAAATAATATTTTATTTATTATTTAAAAGATAGGCACATTATGTCCATACATTAAATAATAAATCTTAAATTAAACCTCTAGCTCTTAAATTTGACAACATATATCAAAATTTCTCTCAATAATAATCTATCTTGAAATTTGAAATAAATGTTTTGTATTAGCATCTTTCTTATAGTGACACACACATTTATTTTGCATTTATGTTTCTTTGCATTAAAACAATACAATTGAGTTTTATATAGGGTAAGCGGAGCGAATTTAAAAATTTAAATTTGGTAGTTCACCGATTAGTGTAATAATTTAAGATCGATTTACTCTGTTGTAATAATGTATTAATTAGTGATAATATTTGTGCAAGCAAACATGGTTTATAGTTAGAGACATGTTGACATTGAAGAACTAATTCGTGTAAATATGTTTAAGAGATTAGAACTATATTATACATATGTAATTGTGTTAGCTATCAGATCAACTTAAAACTAAACTATGTTAAACTTTTGGTAGAACGGATTTTTCCCACAGTTGGGATTGATCAACAACTATTATGTTAATCAAAATTATGGTATTGACAATAACTGTAACATTAAAAAATTAAAGTTCTTTTTGAGAAGAAAACTTTAACGTACCACGTTAACATTTCTTAACAAGGTTAACAGCACAACAACAATGGCCATTATGAATTTAAATTAAAAATTTAATAAAAGATTTTCGATTTCAGTGACCAAAGTAAAAACACCCTAAAAATTTCGTGATTACCTAAGTAGTTTATTCTATTTTCTAATGGTGAGTCAAGTAACAATAGGTGAGGAGATTTTCATGTGAAAATGGATTGTCATTAATTTTAAATTTTAATTTCAACCATTACGATTAGTTAATCTAATGGGACACAAACTGTATATTCTAATTTTACTCTCATATATATATATATATAATTGTGATTGGGCCATATTTTAAGTGATGTTGGATTTTAACCTTGTTAGAGTGAGATAGGGGTGTTAAAAAATATCTGACCCTATTTTTATTTTAAGTTCCTTAATATTTTTACCTTAAACTAAATTTAAATCTCTAAATTATTTCTATGTTTGTATTATGTACTTTAAAGTTTTAAAATTTTCAAATATTCTTTTATTAAATAGAGATGTATTACATTCTCATACCGGGATTCGAAAGAAAAAACGAGATTAATATTTTTAATGTATTTTTGGTGATAAACTTTAATATATATATATATCGAAATATTTCATCTTAAAACTAACTTCAAATCACTATTTTTTTGTTTGGATTATGTATTATGAACTTTTAAATTTTATGTATTTACAATGTGATATTTTAAAAATTTTAAATTAAGAAAAATGTGAACCGAGTACCTGTTACCCGATTATCTGGGGTACTCGAATAAAGTGGGACGAGACATGGGCCGACAAAGAAGGTACCCGGATGAACCGGATACTCAAAAACCGAGTAACCGACAATGAATAGCCCTAGAGTGAGGTGTCACATTTATAGACGGAAGTGAAGTTTAAAACCGAAAATTAACATTTTAAAAGTAGTGATACCATATTAGAAGGTTTAATAAAAATACAGGGGCTATCTATGCCATTTCCCTTTTTTTTCTAGAAGAAAGCCAAAGTGTTAACACAATTTCATCGTGGTGAAATACGAAAAAAAAAGATGCCTAAACTAACATTCAGTCAAAAAAATGATTAGTACACAATGGGATATGTTGGTAGATTTATGGACACCGCATCAAAGTTCTTTTATTTAATTATATGCATAAGAGTGGTCCTAACGATAATATATATAGGGTTAAGATATACTATTATTTCAATCAAATTCATTATAAAGAATTGTAAACATTAGAAATCAACAAAAGAAAAAGTAAGTGGATCTAACCCATTAAATCGTGACTATATCCACTAGTTTGATATTAGAATTCGATAGAGATGAAATTGGAATAGTGTATTTCTTTTTATTTCATATTTAGTTGTTTATTTGGACTCCACACGAATCTGTCGATATTTCCGATTCAATCTTCATGTTCTTAAAAATAAATTAATATTTTATTCCTTTCTAAATAACGAAAAACGTTTATTTCAAGTTACAACCTAAGAGCCTTTTTCAACATCTTATCTTTCCCTGATTTCAGAGCATAGTGTAAAACTCTTTAAGTTTTACACATTTTTTGGATCGTTGGATGAGGAAAATGAATAACTGAGATTAACTCTTTTTTTTCAAGTGATAATCTTCACATATTCTACTGTTAATCTTAGCCATCCGTTTCTCTCATCCAACGATCCAAAAAACGTGTAAAACTTAAAGAGTTTTACACTGTGTAACTGGATCTTATCCCATTTGAATTTAAGCGAGCTAGCACATTTGGTCGGTTGACCAAACTACTTATCTTTGTTTTATCGTATCCCATCAGGTCATGGGTTCTAGACCCACTAGGAGCACTCATTTCATTCTCCTATAGTCTCTCATTCTCCTCCACTCTAGGTAGGATTAGAATTAAGATTTGCCAAAAAGATTTAAATTTAAGCAGTTTTATCTATAAGATGTGTGTAAATTTGGTAGGGGTGTTAAAAAATATCTGGCTCAGTTGATCCGCCGACCCGAACCTTAAAAAGCCAAGTACTTCTTTAAAAAAAATTACTCGACCTTGGTTTTCTGAGGTAGTTGGGTCAGGTTTGGGCTGATTTTTTTGCAACAATGTACCCAACTTGACCTAGTACTTTTAATATATATTTTTTTATTTTTAATTACATTTTATTTTAGGTTCCTTAATCTTTTTACTCCAAACCTAGATTTAAACCTTTAAATTCTTTTTATGTTTGTATTATGGGATGATTCTACAATAAATGCCATGTACCGCTATGTACCACTAATCATGTATATTGCTATGCACCATTAACTATTTTAATTACTTTTAAAATCATAGGGACTGAAAGCGTTATTATTCCTTTTTAGAATAAAATCTAAAAAACAATTTTATATTACTTTTTTGGATTTTTTTAACTTTTTGAGTAAAGTACACAAATGATAGCTAAACTTTGGTAAATTATCCAATTTGATAACTAAACTTTCAATTGCTTCAATGTTACAATTAAACTTTTAGTTGTGCTTAAATTGGTCACCGACCCGTTAATACCCGTTAAAAAGATGAGGTGAAAGTTAAAATATTTTGTATACTAAAACATTTAGTCATTCACGTTTGCATATTCAAACAATTTTGTCATAATTCGAAAAAAATAAAATTAAGCTTCATTATTTACACATTATTTCAATTTGGGTCTATTTTAATTAAAAATAATTTAACCTTAAACCCTAAAATCAAAACCCTAATACTTAAACCTTAAACCCTAAAAACTTAAAGCATCAAACTAAAACAATAAACCCTAAAACCCCAAACCCAAAACAATTTATGAATCGTAGCCTAACAAAGAAGCCGATTTGCTATTATTTACGGTACGATCCAAGCGTACTTGAAAGATGCAAGTGAGAGGTTGTTTATGGCTACAAAAGTTGCGGGATGTAACACCTTGATCTCGATCCGAAGTACTACATTCGGGTTACCCAAAATCTGACCCAACAAATTTCCATTTAAAACCATAAGTTTAGCCATCATCAAAACATCAAGATATTCATAAATCCATGTAAATAAGCAAGTGTTATAAATAAGTTTACAAACTGGAGCTCCAAATTTAAAAAACCGTATCTTAAAATAATATTTCGAATAAAGTTTACAGACTCAACTATTGTAAGGTCCTATGAATACAATATCCCAAAACTAAATATCAAGTATTGTACTCTAAAGCGAAGCGGTGCTAGGAAATACCTTCATGATGTGCTTCTTGGCCACGATCAACCTACTAAACTATGAACGGAAATAACGATTTCGAACGCTGAGCGTACAAAGCTTAGAGATACATTTCTACTCTACCACAATTCGTGATTATCATAAAATAAGCATACAAGATAAATATAATTTAAAGAGCATAGATAAGACTTCGCTATCTATGAGTTAATTATCTAGCCTACACTAGCGAGAGTTCTTAGATCACCTATCTCAAGGCATCATTAAGTCTACAAGAAGTCTTACATAACCCACAATGCTTAACCATACTCGAGGTCACTTTGCCTATTGAGTAGGTTTTATATTGTACCCTGATCACTCAACCATCAGGTACATAAACTATCATTTACAGTATCCACAAAATATACAATTATACATCCATACGTCATCTACATAAATGGCCAATGAAGCCTTACTTTACCCGTGTTCACACACCCGTCGGGTTAAAAGGACGTATCCAGATCACCACAACCACGAATATGTCCTAGACATACTTTGGATCACATTATCCACAAGTAGTTGTCATAACCTATTTTTGTCCTGGGCTTAGACCCAAATTAAATTTAAATCAGATCCAAAATAAATAAAAAATCCACCTCTTATTATTATTTACAAATAATCGGGCCCATAACCCAAACCCATTCAACCCAATTACAAACAGTTAAGCCAATAGCCCATTTACATAACCTGACCTGGTACTCATTTAACCCAAATTACTAGAATACCCTTTACCCAATTATAACCTAAAAACCCTAAAATAATTATACCCTAATTCCCCCTTATCTTCATCTGCCGCATGCCCTTTGACTCCTCATGTTCCACAGGCGCGTGCGAGCCAGGCACCGGTCATTCGAACGCTATTGTTCGCACGCGTGCCATCTCGGCTCTCCCACTGCCCTACCACGCCTGCTCCACCGCCTAGGGTCATTTCGAACCTGCAAAAAGCAAAAAGGAGAGATTATTATCTGGAAAATCATCATTCAAGCATTAAATGGAGACCTTATCTATATATTTTTTATGTAACAAACGGGTATAAAACCCGTGCCTGTAATCATTTCTGGAGGCTCTTTTTCGAGAAAAAAAGCAAGAAAATTTCAGATCCAATGCTTTCTTTCGATCAAGAAATAAAAAGCAAAAAAATACTTTTAGATCTAAAAAAAGAATTACAGATCCACAGTTTCAAAACAAAAAAAAGAAGGTAAATCTTGAAGTTCCTATTCGAATATAAGCACGCAAATAAAAAAGAACATAGGATTTGAGCCTTACCTCGCTTCGAACCCGTAGTCTTCATCGTTCATGGTCGGGGTCGAGTCGTCGGCAACTGGATCTGGGGGGATCTCATCTTAAGTGTAAAAGAAAAGGGGGATTTCGATTTAGTTTATCCTAGGGTTTAAAAATGAAAAAACAGAGAGAGTGGGGGAAAAGGGGGAGTCGACCGGTTACAAAGAAAAAAGAGGATATGAATCTGTTTAGATTTTAGGTTATAAACACAAATAAAATGGGCTAATAACACACTTAGTCCCCTCGCCCCTTTAATTCTTTCATTTTGTCTCCGCCGCATGGTCTAATTATATTTTTGGTCCCCTATGTTTTCAAAAATTCTCAATTTAGTTTGGATAATTAAATAAAAATGGGAAAATTACACGAGGAGTCCCTCCGTCCATAAGCCTTTTTTTCAATTTGTCTCTGCCGCATGGTATAATTACCCATGCGGTCCTTTGAGTTTTAAATAGCTTTGCAATTTAGTTCTTTAATTACTTTCGATTTTGGTCCTTTATTCTGTTTCTTTATCTTTTAGTCCCTTAATTGTTATTATTATTATTATTGTTATTATTATTATTATGTTATATTATAAATTATTATTATACTGTAAATTATTATTATGTTATATTCTTATTATTGTTGTTATTATATTTATTATTATTATGTACAATCTATTATATTTAGTTATATTAGTAAATTGTGTAATAATATATTGTTAAATAATGTTTTTGTTCATGTTACATTTTAATTATATTTTCAACTTCGTTCATATTTTGTTGTTCTAATTTAATATTCTGTTTGAATTAATTGATCATGCATATAATTGTTGCATATAGTTTTAGGCCTTATTATTCTGGTATTCTATTCGGAGTAGCATCCCCCTCCGGGTGTCATCTCTTTTGACTACCGTGGATATCGAGGTAATTTTCTAAACTGTCATGCATACATACATTTTAGGAATTAAAATTTAAATTAATCTAAATTTTTGTTTTCCTTAATAAATACAATGCGAACCTTTAGGTACCAATTTTGGGCGTTGTGGGGGTCTTAATCCTTCCCCATGCGTAACCAACTCCCGGACCCAAAAGTTTCTTTGGTTTTGTTTTTCGGTGTCTGGTCTACCTAAACCAAGTGACCGATGGCGACTCTGAATCTATACAGGAAACGACTTTTCACATGAAAAATAGTCGCTACAGCTTGGCGACTCTGCTGGGGGTCTAATTTTTTATATAAAAAACCTTAATTTGGTTCGCATCGTAATTATTACAGAAAATAAAAAAATCAATGTAATTTAATTTTTAATTTCTAAACCTTGTTTGCTAATTTCATAATGTTCGATAAATTGGCATCATGTATTAGATTCAGAACCCTTAAGTGGGAGTGATTACTTCGCTTTGTGGGGTGTTCACCTCCGTATAGTGTTGTAATTCACTTCCGAAATCCGGTCCTTATATTTCGTGAGGTTCATGCCTCCATATGGTATAAAGGTCATATTCCCCCGAATCGATATCCTAGCGACAATTCGAGTACCGTTTACTTTAGAACTCAACCGCATATAGTGGACCGTAGGAACCTACCCTCTTTAGAGCCATGTTGGAATGCTGCCCGTTTAGAAATAACCCTTTTAGGTTGTGCTTTCTATGTGTTTAATTTTATTTGTTGTACGTATTTTTTCGTACTTTTAATTGATTACTTTATGTTATTATTCGCCACTTAATTTATTTAATTTTTATTATTCAACAAATTCATTGTACTTACTTGTTTTTTCTTTGTTTGCTTCTTTTTCCTTTTCTTTTCTTGCATTTAATTTTCATGTCATACCATACATAGGCGTTGATTCGAGAAAAGTCTAGTTTAGAAGGCGTTTTGCATGGAATGGAGGGTCTGTAAAATCAAAAGCAATAATGCTGAAGTATGGGGATGGTCTAAACGGATACAGATGGAAAAAAAGGGACAGCTTGACGACAGCACATGTGTCAGAGGTTATCGAGCCCACTTTGATTGTTTCACATCAGAATGACCTCCATCAACTAAGAGAAATATAGCAGAGTTGGGGTTCAGATATGAGGGAAGCATTTCAATAGGAATTCGGTGACATAGCTCTCCTATTAGACGTGCAGAATGATATGCATTTATTTAGAGCCTTAATACAATTTTGGAATCTGGGATACTGTTGTTTCACTTTCAGGAAGGTGGACATGACTCCCACAATCGAGGAGTATACTGCCCTACTCCGTTGTTCGAAATTCAAGGAAGGGAAAGTTTACATCAAACCCAAAGACCAGCCGCCTTTCCTACAAAGTCTAGTTGACATCACCGGGATGAGCAATGAATGGTTTCAAGGAAAGATTGCAAGAAAATGAAAGACTGACTACATAGCTTGGGCACATATCCGAGAGTTAATCCATCAACACCCTGATCAACTGAAAAAGAGGTACTTGTTCCCTTTCAATATTTATGGGATGGTCATCTTTTTGAAAGCCTTGGGGAATATAGATTACGCTACAGCAGGTTTGTTTAACAAACTCAAAAAGGGCATTAATCCAGTACCAGCTATTCTAGTAGAGACTTTTCAGTCACTAACCGCATGTAGGAAAATGGGAGAAGGCAAATTTTTAGGGTGCGTACCACTATTGGATATTTGGATCTGAAGTCATTTCTGGGACTTGAAATTTACCTATCAAATGTGCCTCACCACTTTCTCTCCAATAAGAGTCTTTTTGGAAGAGTATCAAGCTGAAGCTATGACTGAAGATCAATGGAAGGCCACCTTTCGAGATCTTTGAGATGACACCGTTAAGTGGAAGGTACCTTGGTTAATCTTGACTGAATTACTCTATCCTTGTGGAGAATACGACTGGGTACCCTTGCCCAGAATTTGGGGAGGAACTGGATATTGCCCCTTGCTTGTGTCACACCAATATGGTTCGATGCAGTTCATTCCTACTACTCAGGGTTTGAATACTTCTGACTTTAAACACGAAGGTGAATACTACAAAGCAAAGGTCCAGAAAATGAATCGTTCTTGGAGGAATATGCACATGATTGAGATCTATGATTCGCCAATCACTCCAAGTTACGAGCAATGGAGACCCACTCGAGTCAACGATATCATTCCTTCTGCAAATCAACAAAATGTTCGACCCTTGAGAGAGCATATGAATGATGCTCCTTCTGATTTGGAGAAGGCTAAAAGGGCTCATGAAAAAGAGGTATGTGCCTTAGAAAAATGCATCTTTGAACTGGAAGCAGCAAATTATTTAGCCTCGATTGATGTGGAGAAATACAAGCGGCAAGGAGAAGATGTCTTGAAACAAAAGAAGATACTCGAAAAAGATCATGAAGAGTTGATGGAGGATTGGAAAGAACTGAAGAAAAACTTACGAAGGCACGATCTAGGTACCACTGCCAAACAAGTAATTGCTAAGCTCCTGAAAGAAAGAAGACTGATAGCTATGCTCGAAAGTATGAAGCTAGCCAGATGCAGATAGGAAAAAAGACAAAAGAGTTAGAAGTTATAACTCGAGAACTAAGAGCCCAGAATGAAGAATTTGAAGCCCAAATTATGCAGTTGGAGGGGCTTTTACAGGAATACCACAACCAAGACAATACTACTCGAGAAGAAAGTGAGGTTTTAAAAGTAAGGGTGACCGAAATTGAAGATGCCCTTCGTGACTGCAAGGAAAAACTTGTCTCTTTTGAAGGAACCATGCGGGAAGATAATCATCGAATAGTGTACAGACTTCAACAAGCCGGTTAGCTGATTCGAGACCAGCATAGAGCAATGATGGACGTCATGGTACAGGCACAGAGGGTGGCTCGGCATGTCCAGGGATTAGCAAGGGAAGCACATGAACTGCGCACGCGTGTCAGTCCAGGGACAACACTAGGAGCCCGAGTACATGCTCTACTTCAAGATATCAAGGTCTTAGGAGTAGAAGCTAGACGCTATATGTAATGCGTCATCTTTTCTTTTTGTAACCAGACATCTTTATCTAATAAAAGTCTTTCTAAGGACTATCTAAGAATCAACGCCTCCATTGCATTCATTCTGACATAACATAACATTTAACCTTTTATTTTGTATTATATTGCATACATTACTAAGAATAGTTGGATTAATTATGAAAATATCATGACATAAAGTTTAATTCAAACTGCAATCATTTTGCATCAATACTGTACTCGTTTGCAAACAAAGATAATGGAAGACAGAGTAACCAACCTAGAATAAGGCCAGAGGGACCTTGAATCTCATTTTGATCGAACTGAGCAAAGCATCAGCGAAAAGATTACCCAGTTACAAGTAGTAATTTTAGCTCAAATAGCTGCTTTGCTTGGTAAAGATAAGGTTTCAGATGACATCGTTGAAGAACCAGAGGGTACTGCGACTACATCTCACATTAGGGTTCAGTCGAAGATGCCAATACCCCAAAAGAGAATATACATTAACACTACTGGAATGCCTGCTAACCAGCAAGAAGGGGCAACTACGAAACAACCGATTGATTATGAGATGGTACATAAGGAAGAGATACCAGATCTAAACATAGTGGAAAAGATTAAAACTGAGTTGGAAAGTAAAAATGAAGAAATGTTTCGCCTCTTTGCAAAACAATTTAGAGCCATGCTAGGGGTAGACGAACAAGGGAGTGAGGTTAGCGACCTGAGCCTCGTGTCAGATTTAGTCCTCCCGCCAAAATTTAAAACACCAAATTTTGATAAATATGATAGAACCACTTGTCCTTCCGCTCATATAACCATGTATTGTAGGAAGATGACACATTTTATAAAAAATGAGAACCTGCTGATCCATTGTTTCCAGGATAGTCTGACCGGGTCGATAATTTGTTGGTATACGCAACTTAGTCGGGATAATATTAAATCATGGAAAGACCTTTCCAGGGCCTTTGTTGAACACTACAAGCATGTTTCTAACATGACCCCTAGTCGAGCTATGTTGGAAGGGATGGAACAATGACCAAATGAAAGTTTGCGCCAATACGCCCAAAGATGGCGTGACATAGCAGCCCAAATTCATATGCCCATTATGGAACATTAGATCACTCCTATGTTTGTAAACACTCTGAGGGGAGCATTGTTTGACTGCTTGATAAACAATACCGCTTAGAACTTTACTGATTTGATAAGGACTAGGGAATCGATTGAAGTAGCCATAAAAAATGGAAGGATAGATACCGTGGAAAATTCTCGAAAGCATTACAAAATGAAGGATAATGAGGTGAATGTCGCCAGCACTTACAATGCCCCTGCAAACTTCACTATTTCTCAACCACACGTTTCAACTAGAAATGCACAGAGCTCGAACAAGAAAGAAAATAGAGCACACAGGAAAGAAAAGGAGAAGATATCCTTTACTCCCCTACCGGTATCATACATTGAGTTGTATTCTCAGTTGTATAAGGCTGACTTGGTTCGGCCATATCATGCCACGCGATTCAAGCCTACTTTCTCTACATGGTATGATGAAAATGCTCACTGTGAATATCACGCTAGCGTCCCAGGTCATACGACGGAGAACTGTATTACTTTTATGAAAATTGTTTAGAATTTGATAGATAAAGAAATTCTAAAATTTGATGACCCAAATGTAGCTGCTAATCCTCTACCAAATCATGGAGGGCGTAGCGTGAATGCCATTGAAGATGGAAGTAACAAAAGAGCTAAGAAGAGTATATCTGAAGTCAAGTCCCCTCTTAGATGGGTGTTCCAACAATTGTGCATGGAACGTTTAATAGAAAGAGGGATGGAAATAGTACAAGAAGGATGTGGGCCTTACTGCGAATATCACTAAGAAGAGGGGCATGTGATACAAAGCTGTGAACAATTTAGACAATTGGTCCAAAAAATGATGGACAATAAAGAAATTGTGTTTTTTTGAGAAAGTTGAAGGGATGAAAGAGATGGACGTATGCGCATCAGACAATCCTAGTGCCAAATACAACGCGGATCGACCTTTAGTCATTTCACCTAAGCCAAAGGAGAATAGTTCATCCTGAGTGGGAAGTACAAAGATGGCTCCCAAGATTATCATCTCGGCTCTAACCCCTTTCCCGTTCAAGAACACACATAAAGTTCCTTGGAATTATGATGCTTATGTTTCTATGTCGCAACCACAAAAAGAAAAAGAAATGTGGGTTGAAACAGAATTCATGCAGAAGGGAGGAATGAAGGAGTCAGAAACTGAAGCTGTAAATGAAGTAGGACATTTCACTAAAAGTGGTCGATGTTACTCGGCAGAGACTTCGAAGGCCGCTGAGACTGTGAAGGACAAAGATGCAAAAGTCTAGACTGAGAAAGTATTCAGTGAGGAACCACCCCCAAAAATAAATGAGCCAGTGACTAAAGCACAAGCTCAAGAATTCTTGAAAATTTTAAGACATAGTGAGTATAGTGTTGTTGAACAGCTTCGAAAACAACAAGCCAGAATTACAATACTTAAGTTACTCTTAAACTCAGAGAAACACCGTAATGCATTGTTGAAGGTGTTGAATCAAACGTTTGTCCCGGATGATATTTTTATAGCCAAGCTAGACCGGATAGTGGGTCATATCACTGTAGATAATTATATCACGTTCAACGATGATGAAATTCCAGAAGGAGGAATAGGGTCCACCAAGGTGCTAAACATCACTACCCACTGCAAAGGGTATGTTTTTCCAAGAGTGCTCATTGATAACGGTTCTGCCCTGAATGTGTTACCGTTGGCTACTCTCTAGCAGTTACCAGTCGATAACTCCCACATGAAACCGTGCCATAATTCAGTGAGAACTTTTGACGGAACTCAAAGGTGATGGACATTAAGTCGACATACAATTGCTTACTAGGAAGGCCTTGGATTCATTCAGTCGGTGCCGTTCCTTCATCACTACATCAGAAATTGAAGTTTGTAATCGAAGAAAAATTGGTAAGCGTTGAAGCAGAACAAGACATCATTGCTTCAGTGACTTCTGATGCTCCCTATATTCCACCAAATAAAGATGCTTTAGAGTGTTCTTTCCTGGCTCTGGAATTTGTAAATGTGACTTTTGTCACGGAAGGAAGTAAGATCCCTCACCCTAAATTATCCAATTGTACCAAGATGACCGTTTGGGAGACCCTAGGACGAGGGGCTAAGGCTGGAAAAGGTCTAGGAAAGAACTTATAGGGAAGCTTATGTGCAAAAAGCATTATCTTCAGAAAAGATCGATACAAGATTGGTTATAAGCCTAGTATGATGCAAAGGAAAAAAGAGTATGATGCAAAGATCGATACAAGATTGGTTATAAGCCTAGCATTATCTTCATCTCCCACCACCCTACCACGCCTGCTCCACCGCCTAGGGTCATTTCGAACCTGTAAAAAATAATAAAGAGAGATTATTAGCTGGAAAATCATCATTCAAGCATTAAATAGAGACCTCATCTATATATTTTTTTATGTAACAAACGGGTATAAAACACGCGTCTGTAATAAGATATGGAGGCTATTTTTGAGAAAAAATAAGAAAATATCAGATCCAAGGCTTTCTTTCGATCAAGAAATAAAAAACAAAAAAGACTTTCAAATCTAAAAAAAGAATTCCAGATCCATAGTTTCAAAGCAAAAAAAAGAAGGTAAATCTTTAAGTTCTCATTCGAATATAAGCACGAAAATAAAAAAGAACATAGGATTTGAGCCTTACCTCGCTTTGAACCCGTAGTCCCCATCGTTCATGGTCGGGGTCGAGTTGCCGGCAACTGGATCTAGGGGGATTTAATCTAAAGTGTAAAAGAAAAAGGGGATTTTGGTTTAGTTTATCCTAGGGTTTAAAAATGAAAAAATAGAGAGAGTGGGGGAAAGGGGGAGTCGGCCGATTGCAAAGAAAAAAGAGGATATGAATCTGTTTAGATTTTAGGTTATAAACACAAATAAAATGGGCTAATAACGCACTTTGTCCCATCGCCTCTTTAATTCTTTCATTTTGTCTATGCCGCATGGTTTAATTACATTTTTTGTCCCCCTATGTTTTCAAAAATTCTCAATTTAGTTCGGATAATTAAATAAAAATGGGAAAATTACATGAGGAGTCCCTCCGTCCATAAGCCTTTTTCAGTTTGTCTCTACCGCATGGTATAATTACCCCTACGGTCCTATTTCGTTCATATTTTGTTGTTGTAATTTAATATTCTTTTTGAATTAACTGATCATGCATATAGTTTTAGGCCTTATTATTCTGGTATTCTATTGGGAGTGGCGTCTCCCTCTCCGGGTGTCATCTCCTTTGACTACCGTGGGGTTATCGAGGCAATTTTTTAAATTGTCATCCATACATACATTTTAGGAATTAAAATTTAAATTAATCTAAATTTTTGTTTTCCTTAATAAATACAATGAGAACCTTTAGGTACCAATTTTGGGCGTTGTGAGGGTGCTAATCCTTCCCATGCATAACCAACTCCTGGACCCAAATTTTTCTCTGGTTTTGTTTTTCGGTGTCCGGTCTACCTGAACCAAGTGGCCGGTGGTGACTCTAAATCTATACAGGAAATGACTTTTCACATGAAAAATAGTCTCTACAATAGTCTTTACCTGAGGTCACTCAGCTTATCAGGTTACTCGAGCTCATTTAGCCCATCGAGTTGATTACCTTATCTGGATCATCATAATACTTAAACCTTAAACCCTAAAAACTTAAAAGCCTAAAACTAAAATAATAAACCCTGAAACTAAAACCCCAAACCCTAAACAATTTATGAATCGTAGCCTAACAAAGAAGCTGATTTGCTATTGTTTACAGTACGATCCAAGCATACTTGAAAGATGCAAGTGACAAGTTGTTTATGGCTAAGAAAGTCGCAGAAAGTCTGGGGATGTAACACCCCGATCTCGATCCGAAGTACTCCGTTCGGGTCACCCAAAATCTGACCCAACAACTTTCTATTTAAAACCGTAAGTTTAGCCATCATCAAAACACTAAGATATTCATAAATCCACGTAACTGAAGCTCCAAATTTAAAACACCATATCTTAAAATAATATTTCGAATAAAGTTTACAGACTTAACTATTGTAAGGTCCTATGAATACAATAGCCCAAAACTAAATATCAAGTATTGTACTCTAAAGCGAAGCGGTGCTACGAAATACCTTCATAATGTGCTTCTTGGCCATGATCCACCTACTAACCTACGAACAGAAATATCGATTTCGAACGCTAAGCGTACAAAGCTTAGCGATACATTTCTACTCTACCATAATTCGTGATTATCATAAAATAAGAATACAAGATAAATATAGTTTGGAGAGCATAGATAAGGCTTCACTATCTATTAGTTAATTATCTAGCCTACACTAGCTAGAGTTCTTAGATCACATATCTCAAGGCATCATTAAGTCTACAAGATGTTTTACATAACCCACAATGCTTAACCATGCTCAAGTCACTTAGCCTATCGAGTAGGTTTTATATTGTACCCTGATCACTCAGCCATTAAGTACATAAACTATCATTTACAGCATCCACAAAATATACAATTATACATCCATACGTCATCTACATAAATGGCCAATGAAGCTTTACTTTACCCGTGCTCACACACCTGTTGGGTTAAAAGGACTGTATCTAGATCATCACAGCCACGAATATGTTTTAGACATACTTGGATCACATTAGCCACAAGTAGTCTTTACCTGAGGTCACTCAGCCTATCAGATTACTCGAGCTCATTCAGCCCATCGAGTTGATTACCTTATCTGGATCATCATAGCCACTGATAGGTTTTTAACCTCACCTAGATCACACAGCCAGTGGGGACGTCAAATGCATTTGTTCACTCAGCTCGAAGTACGTATCCCCTTATATAAGTATCGTAGTATCGACTTTAGGACATCCAAATTCCTTTTCATCAATCATTAAGCAATACATGCTCTCTGAGCACTCGTACACCTCACCAATAGGTAAGTTGCACCAAGTCAAGCTATCAACCAAATGCCCCAAGGCATGACACTGACCAACATGGTTATCTCAATTTATCACTTAGCAAGTTATTACACGTTAAGCTCATCTATGAAGGTTAAATCTCGATTTCTTGGTTTTACAATTCATTTTACCACATTAGAAGCCCATTGGACCATAATCCTCGAATTATCAACCCCCGAACTCATTTTCAACATTTACGGGCAGATTGCCCAGTAGGTACAAATACCCACTCAAGAGTATCGATACAGCTCCCTGGATATCGATACCCACCCTATGCATACCGATACTTGGTTTCACATGCGTAAAGGGTTTAACCAACACTTGTATCATTATACGAGGGCCATATACCGATACCCTTTTGGTACCAAAACGCTCCCAAGTGTATCGATACACTTTTTTGCTACTAGAATTCTAATGGAATAGGGGGTACCGATTGTAACCCCCTTGACCAGGCCTAGGTGTTAGGCCGAACCGAGTGAGCTACATTAGGTTTGCTGTAGCAAACCTGAACCGAATATATCAAATTAGGTCTATTTTTTCTTTTTATCTTATCTAGATACATCATTAATACCTAAGGTGTACATATTGGCAGAGGTTAAAATCTCAACTGAATCGGGCGTCGAATCGACATCCAATTGTATAAGTTTGTAATTTAGGGACCAAATTAGAAATCTAGAAAGTTATGAGGGTTTATTTACAATTGGGGTTACCAGTCCTCAATTAATCAGGTTGCATGCATATTTGTTCATTTTCAGCCAAAACAAAACATTGAAACATATCCAATTTGCATACTTGATAAACATGGACCAAAAACGAAAAAAATCTAAACTTCAACATTCAAACAACAGACATAACAACCTTCGATATTAGTACACGAGTTACTGTACCGATACCAGGTTTCATACGTAAGATCGTACCGATACTAGAATACGTGTACCGATACCTAGATCATAATTTATAAGGGTCGTGCCGATACGGTTAATGGCGTATCATTACCTAGGCTTAAATTTCTAAAACTCAAATTCCAGTAACCAAAACCCGTACCGATACACTCACACGTTTATCAATATCTAGGTTAATTTTTCGCTTCCCAGACCTGATATCGTCCATGCGTACTGATACAAAGATCCTTGTATCGGTACCCCTAGACCTATAATGCATTTTTTACCTAATTTTTGGCATTCAAACCAATATTAACTTGTCCCAAACATCCTAGCATGCATACTAAACACATTCCACATGTTAGGCATACATCCACAACATACCAAGTCATCAAATACGCATTTTCAGACACGAAAGCATAAACTATAGGAATGCTTCCTAAACATTTCATCCAACATGCTTAAAATAGAAACTAAGCATAAATCCATCAATCTACATCACAAACATATCAGTAAACCAACAACCGACTTGATACAACCCTCATAAAGAAAATACAACCAAATACAAAACCTCATGTCACACCCCAAAAATCGATCTAGTCGAAATTAGGTTCCAGCAATTTGAAGTTTTGTGTCGGTTATGCCTGAATAATGTAATTTCTCAATCCTTGTATCCTATTCTGAAGTATGAAGGCTATTTGGGCTTAATTGAAGTTTTGGGACCTTTTTGTAAAGAATGGAAGTTAGGGGTTTCATTAAAAATGCTAAAAATGCTGAATCTGGGCAAGGCATATCGATACGACCTAATTATTTTTAACTAACTTACCCAATGCAGTCTAGCAGTATCGATACGACCATAAAGTGTATTGGTATGGGTCCCTGTCAAAAATTATTTTTGTGACCAATTTGTAAATATTGAAAGCAAGGGGATGAGTCACCTATTTGCTTACCACCACCCCCACGTGAGAATACTCCGAAAAAGATGACAATTGGTCATCAATTTCCAAAAGATGGAAAATATTGAGAAGTGTATTAATTAATGGGTTAAGCAAACCCTTGCCTAAGGGAAATCTTCCCATTAGTTATAAGGGGGGTGGGAAAATGATTAAAGAGTTTTAAATGGTATGGAAATGAACAAAGAAAGCCCATTCCTTTTGTTTTGCCCTTACCGAAGCAAAATCTCACCCTTGTCCTAAAACAAGCATACACCTCCATTATCATCTTCCTCATCAAGCTTAAGCTAGCACCTTGATCCAATCCTCAACTTTTGTTCGAATTCGATGCACCGTTTGGAAGCCTACAACTTGGTAAGTAAAACCCCTAAGCCAATTTAATGATCCCTTTGATCCGTAGAGTTTAATTGCACAAATTAGGTCTTGAATACCCAAGTTAAGCCCATGTGTTAGTAGGTTAATTTCTTTGTTTGGATGTTGTCTACAAGCTTGGGTAAGCTTGAAAAATGTTTGTGAATAATTAGTTTTGATCCTAATGCAATCCTCTAATTTTGGATTAACTCAAGAAGTGAAGAAAGATCCATCGTTATCTCCCACGAAAGTTAGGTACAAATGAGTCATAATTCGAGAGCCTTGAAAACGTTGGAATCGAGGTGAGTGTAGTTGTATCTCGGGATTGGCTAGGTGCCATCCCGATTGCATTTGAATTCTATTTACGTTGTGTATTCATTTGGATAGCTCAAGTAAAGCTTACAAGGTATGAATCTCATGTGGTAAGTGTTGTAAGATCACTCCATAGTTTTTGTTGCATTTCGATGTCTTATGAATCATCTGTCATATGATATATGTGAAAAATGTTCAAGTTAACATTTGATATCCATGGGAATTATTATGATGCTTGAAATGTTATGATATGTGAATTGGAGCCAAGGCTCAAATGTAATCCGATATGATAAGGCCTAAGGGCACAAAGGTAAGTTTTGTGATGAATTATGCCACCTTTGGCACTTGTGGACATTAGATACAATTGGTATGCCATAGGGTTACTTGAGCTCATTGAGTAAGGGATTTGACTACGGTCCGGGCTATGACCTATATGTGGGGAGAAAAGGTTGGATTGTGTAAGGGATTCAGAGCTACGGCTCAAGGCTAAGGCCTATCTTCGATATGTGTGGCATACAGGGGAATCCGCGTATCCATTGATTACTATGTCCAAGGAAATGATATGTATCTACGCTTTGCATTTGATATATGAAAATATAACATTTGACTTGAGTATGATTTATACATGATTAATGATTCACCTAGGTCATTCAAGCATGTATATATGTCATTTATGCCATTTAAGAACTTTTTTGCATTTGTTATAACTACCTCACTAGGCTATGTAAGCCTAACATTCGTGTGTCTCATGCATTTCAGGACCTTGAAGCAATCCGAGCCTCGATTGTGTTATTGAAGTTGCAAGTCATTCCCACTAATTACATGTATTCTTACGTTTTGGTTTGAACTCTTAGTAAGGTGGCACAGGGCTTAGACTTGTTACATTGGTCTATTTTGATATATGAAAATATGACATTTGACTCGAGTATGATTTATACATGATTAATGATGCACTTAGGTCATTCAAACATGTATATATGTCATTTATGCCATTCAAGACCTTATTTGCATTTGTTATAACTACCTCACTAGGCTATGTAAGCCTAACATTCGTGTGTCTCATGCATTTCAGGACCTTGAAGCAATCCGAGCCTCGATCGCGTTATTGAAGTTGCAAGTCACTCTCACCAATTACATGTATGCTTACGTTTTGGTTTGAACTCCTAGTAAGGTGGCACAGAGCTTAGACATGTTACATTGGTCTATTTTGATATGTATGTAATGGCCCTAAAGTGTTTAAGTACTAAAATGGAATATGGCGTGGTTGTAAATTTAAGAAACTAGTTAAATTGGGCTTAAAGGCACTAAAAGGTAAAAATATAGTAAATGGATTCAAATGGACCTAAAATTTGACATGCTAGTAGGTTTTAGTGCTTAAATACTGCTGGTAAAATTTGGTAAAGTTTGGACATCGTTCGACCTGTTAAATCAAATAAAAACCAGATAAAATATGTCATTACAAGGCAGACGTATCGATACGGGTCACGCTATATTGATACGGCCTTGCATATTTAGACTTGGGAAAACAGAGCGTACCGATACGCAAGGGGTGTATTGATATGGACTTGGGCTGTAAGGTTTGAGAAATAAATCGTATTGATACGACCTTAGGCTGTACCGAAACGGGTCAACCTTGGTCAACGCGTATCGATACAGGCTTAGATGTATCGATACGGGCTTGTTACCCTTGAATCTGGAATTGAGAAATTTGGCTTAGTGTATTGATACGGTCTTGAGTGTATTGGTACGGTGCTAGTTAATTCTGTTAAAAGACTTAAAATACAGTTTTAAATAGTTACAAATTGGTCACTAAACTTTAAATGGCCTAATTGGATAGGTAAATGACCTCAATTAACAACAAAATTTCACAGGCTAATAATTGGTAAGTTAAACTGAAGATTTGTAAAAAGAAATTCTGATGAAGACCCTTAATTTGTAAAATTTATAATTTAGTCCTTAATTTCAAAACAAATTAAAATTAACCCCAAATTGAGTAAACTATTAATAAGCTAGTAAAAAAGGTCTTAAAAGAGATTAATAAGACATTCTGAATAAGATTCCAAACTCCGATTAAGCTTCCAACCTCTGAATAAGCTTTCGGTAACATTTTTTGACCCGATTCCCTATCAGGCCGGAAAAGGGGTGTTACACCTCAAACTTGGACAACACATTGTCTTATTACCAAATGCTTAAAACCAAAACCATACTCAAAGTCAAATGATGTCTTAGGATCTCCTTGCTCTGAATGCTTCCACAATCCTCAATTCTCTGCAAAGAAGAATGAGAGCGTAAGCATACTTATGCTTAGTGGTGCAACTCTTCCACATTCAACAATGCATTTAAAATCATGAGTATAAAAACCAACATCTTTGAAAATCTTTTCAAAACATGTCATGCACAACAACCATATTCAAAATATAGTTTCCCACTTGTTTCTCATATATTGGCAATTATAGCGACCTTTATAAATCCACATCGGATACACGGATTTCCCAGTAGACTAGTTCTACCAAACCATACCTTGACCCGAAGAGTTTCACCTCAATCCTAAAAAAGGTACAACATAAACTTGGGTAGCCTACTGCGTACACAAGCGACAATCGACCAACTCGAGTAGCCTACTGCATACTCTTGGGGGCCGCAGGGAGATCGACTTATATTATAGTGCACTTTAAACCCTATGGCATGCCAACTATATCCGATAATTTTCTTTGCTTGCAACATAGCCAATATAATCTTTTTATACATTTACTTACTGTTTTCCATATGCATTTAACAAAACATTTCCATATGCAAAATCACATTGCCCAAGGCAATAACCACATTCCATTTAGGAACCATTTCTCAATGAACTTAAGCATCCTTATACTTGATAAATCATTGTATATCTTTTAAATGATGCATAAAATAATAAGTAAATCAATCCATGTTTTTAAACCAAAACATGTAAATCAAGTCTCATATCAAACCGATATTCAAAAGCGAAATTAGGGAGAACTTACTTTTGAGCTTAGTTAAGCTTTTCAGGCTTTAACTAAACTCCCAACTCCTTATTCAAACCTTTAACAGTGTTTGAAACACATATACACTTACCGAGACACAACACCTTACTTGTTTTTGAACTTCAAGCCTCCGAAACGAGTCAATTTCCACAAAAATGAGCTAGGCTTGATTCTCCCATGTTTTGGAAACACAAAACCAGAGGCAAAATGCATTAAAATGTATTCTAACACTAGCTTACAAACATCCCCTGCAACCTCTACGAAATTGCATTCATAAACCATCCAAAACCACCGAAAACCACTCTAAACAAAATTTGAACAATCTCCAGCCATAACCTAATGATTCCAACATCATAACAAAATCAAAGGAAATCCAAAAACATATTCCAACTATCATTATACTTCAAGCAATCAAAAACCCACCAAAACAGCCCCAAACCACTCTTAAACTACCTTAGAAAATAGCCAATTAAATAGTTTCAGGATTGATTATGAAAATATAATTTCACATTATATTCATACAATCAAAATGTGAATTAAACCAATTGAAATCTCCAACATCCATCCTGTAAAACAAGAATTTAGGCAAACCATGAAAATCATCAATAAATCTCACTTTCTTGAATTAAATTGCAAAACCATGTTAAAATTCACAAAAAACATGCCAAATCATCAATAAATTTCACATTATATTCATACAATCAAAATGTGAATTAAACCAATTGAAATCTCCAACATCCATCTTGTAAAACAAGAATTTAGGCAAACCATGAAAATCATCAATAAATCTCACTTTCTTGAATTAAATTGCAAAACCATGTTAAAATTCACAAAACACATGCCAAATACTAGGCAATATCAATAAATAACCTTAGTTTAAAGCGATAAAAAATAAATTTACCTTTGAAGAAATTTCCACCAAAATTGACGTAAGTTTTTCTCTTGGAAATCACTTGGAAAATAGATGAGATCTTTATGAAATCTCACTAAGGTTTGATCAAGAAATGGATGAGGAATCAAATGAAGTAATCTACATTGAAAATCAACAAAGAATTCTAAAAATCTTGTTTGGAAAAATAAGATGGAAAATGAGAAGAGAAAATCCAAGAAAATTGATAGAATAGTAAAATGATTTGGAAAATTAATTAACCGTCAAAATCTTACCCAATTAAGATGGAAAACCTTTAATTAAAATATTTTGAAAATAGCTCTCTAAGGATTCTTAGTATTGGCCCAATTACACTTTAGTCATTAAAAACAGTTTGCATTTATTACATTTTGGTCACTTAATCAAAATGTCACCTCAATCAATTAAATTGATGTCCAATTGCAAACCAAAACACTTCATATAATTATTTAACATTTTTAAAAATGTTATCCGAATTTATCACTTTGAAATTCCCATTTTAAAAATATTTATTTCCTGAAATGTATTTTAATCGCTACACCCGGTTCCCCGGTTCGAACCTAAAACACCAAAACTCCTAAGACCATTTTCGAGGCGTTACACAGATACCCACCTTAGGTATACTGTAAAACCTACGTTTGATTTTGATATAACAAATTATTTGAGGACTTAATTGTAAAAGAAAATAAATTTTTAAGTACTTTAAAGTCTCACAATTGACAAGGATTTTAAACCTAAAAAATATTTCTAAGTCAAAACTTAAACCCCATAAATCTTTCTAAGTTTTTTCAAGTATTTACAATGCAAAATTGAACAACTTCGCCCAGGTGTTTCGATACGCCCTTGACGTATAAGGCCATTGTAAGAATCCGTTTCGATATAGGTGAGCTTGTTTCGATACAAGTGTTTCGTACGGTTCCATCCGTTTCGATATAGCCTTCATCTAGGCTTAAGAGTAGCGTACCGATATGGATACAACCATATTGATACGGGGTTAAGATTTTTCAAATCTTCACATTTATTATTTTACTTGCCTTTTCAAATCTTCACATTTATTATTTTTAAAAAGTGGTTAAACCCGTATCGATACGCCTTAGATGCGTACCGAAACATGTTTTGACAGTTTCCCAAGTGACCAAAACGGTATCAATACGACCATTTCTGTTTCGATACGCCATTCTTAAGTGTTTCGATACGCCTTCCCGCGTATCGATACACTCTTTGCTAATTTAGCACAATGGCTCTTTCTATATTGGAACACGTATCGATACAACCTCCAGTGTACCGATACGGTCGATTGCAGTTGAGCATTTATTGCGGGAAAAATGCAGCCCAACGGCTATATTGATGATGTCAACCAACCAAACGGTTAGAAATCAATGAATGGTATAAAAGCAAGCCTCCAAAGCTACAACAATAACTAATGATCAAGTGAAAAACATCAAAGCAAAAATCCAACCTCTTTGTGCCTTTTAAAGCCAAATCCATTGTACCAACTTATGTTATTTCATTGTATCCGTTTTTTTTCAAGTTAGGTTGAGTGATCTTGTAATTTTGGGCAAAATATCTACCTTTGAGAGGCTATTTTCTATTTTCCATCTTTCTTGTATAAAAGAGTGTTCTTGATTAATCTTTGGGTAGAAAGCTTAATTGGTTTGTAAGGTTTCCTCCTAATTTGAGAAAAGGGGAAGAATTTCTATTGAAATTGGTTCAAAATCCTTAGTGGGAGCTAAGGTGGTGGATGTAGAGCTTGTTCGACGCTTGAACCACTATAAATAGTTTTTCCTTTTATTCTTATCATTTCAATTTCCTCCCTCCAAAATTTTTATTGCCAATTCACCCCCTCTTGGCTAATTGTCATCGATTGATCAACACAATAATTGGTATCAGAGCCTAACTCTTTGAGGAATTAAAATCTACCAGAGGCGATCCTTGAAGTGTTTCAATCGACCATCATTCAAGCCATGGCTTCTACCTCTGGCAACAACATGTATGAGAGCCAATCCATCACCAAACCACCATTCTTCAATGGGGACAACTACCCATATTGGAAGAACCAGATGAGGCTATTCATCAAATCCCATGATTACATTCTTTGGGATGTAATCAAAGACAGACCATCCATTCCAATGAATCAAAAAAGGTGATAGACAAGTTTTCAAGGCCAAGCATGAGATGACAGATGAAGAAAGAAAAAGACTACACGTAAACGATAAGGCCTTGTATAAGCTCTTTTGTGCGCTTGGACCGGACATGTATTCGAAGATTTCCTATTGTACAAGTGCAAAGAAGGTGTGGGGCATGCTCGATACCACATACGAAGGGACCAACGACGTTAAGGAGACCAAGATTGGACTCCTCAACATGAACTATGAAAATTTCAAGATGGATCCCGGTGAGAGTGTCACAAAGATGTTCGACCGGTTCTCTATCATTGTCAATGGTCTCAAGGGCTAAAGGTCATCCCTGAAGACAAGCTTGTCTGAAAGCTACTCTACTATCTTCCCGAGTCATTGGATGGGAAGAGAACTGCCATCATCGAGGCTAAAGACTTGAAAACACTAAAGCTCGATGATCTCATAGATTCTCTCCTTACTCATGAGATTATGAATCAAGGAAGAGAATAAGAGAAGAGAAGAGAAGAAGATAGAGAAGAAAGAGGTAGAGAAGAAGAAAGTCAAAATTGCTCTAAAAGCTTCACAAGAAAAGAGCGATTCAAGTGAAGAGGAAGATGAGGAGTTGGCTATGCTAGCCAAAAGGTTCACTCGATTCATGAAGTCCAAACGTGGAAGAAAGTTCAAAAGAAGATGAGACTTCAAGAACAAAAACAAGGATGAAGAAAAGGATCAACTCATATGCTATGAGTGCAAGAAGACAGGGCACATCCGAACCAAATGCCCCCAACTCAAAAAGAAGAGCTTCAGAAAGAAGAAGAAGCTCAAGGCAAATGTGGCTACTTGGAGCGACTCGGAGTCATCTGATGAAGAAGATCAAGAAGTTGCCAACCTTTGCATCATGGCTTTTGAGGAGGATCCAAAGGTAACCTCTAACTCATCATCTTTTGATTTCACTTTTGATGAGCTTCAAGAAGCTTATGATGAGTTGCAAGAGGTTTATGATGAGTTGGTTGAGAAGTATAAGGAATCAATTTTGAAAAACAAGAAAATTATTTTTGATTTGAAAACTCAAAACGATTCTTTATCTAAAATCAATTCGGAACTTGAAAATAAGGTTTTGGATTTACAAGATGAACAAACATATTTTGAAAAAGAAAATATTGATTTAATCAACCTTCTGTCAAAGTTTCATGATGATCACCACAAGGTGGTGAATAAGCTCAAAGCTTCCTTGAGCAAAGTTGGGACAAATAGTTTTGAAAAGGGACAATCTTCAAAACGCAACTATATGAAAAGAAAGTTTAATGGTTACAAAAAAGAGGCTTCCAAAGGCCCTCTAGAGGTAAGATAATTAGAAGTGTTTGGGTTCCTAAAGACCTAATTACTTCTAATAATGTTCATGCTTTGTCTTTTTGGATTCTTAAGGGAACCAAGATTTTGGGAGCTAATTATTATGGACCCAAAATGATTTGGGTACCAAAAATCAAGACCTAATCTTTGTTTGTAAGGGGAGCATTACTACAAGGCCAAAGCCTCAAGTCAAAACACATGGTACCTTGATAGTGGATGCTCAAGACACATGATCGGAGACAAGAGTCGATTTGTGGAACTAAAGCTAAAGAGTGGAGGAGTAGTAACCTTCAGTGAGAACTCTAAAGGCCACATTGAAGGAATTGGATCCATTGGAAATCACTCTTCCATACTCATTGATAATCTTTTATATGTCAATGGTCTAAAACACAATTTATTGAGCATTAGTCAATTATGTGATAAAGGTTTTAATGTTCTCTTTGATGTTAATGGTTGCAAAATTTTGAACATTGAAACAAATCATATTATGCTCATTGGTCATCGCATAGGAAACATATACATGGTGCATCTAGATGACATCCATACATCCAATGCATGTTCAGTAGCTAAAGATGAACATGACTCATGGTTATGGCATAGAAAACTAGGGCATGCAAGCATGAGTGTTTTAGAAAAATTGGTTTCCAAAAATCTAGTTAGAGGTTTGCCTAAAATTAAGTTTTCTCATGATCAAATTTGTGATGCTTGTGCTAAAGGCAAACAAAAACGAGTTTCTTTCAAATCCATTAATGATGTCTCAACTAGTAGAGTATTACAATTGATCCATATGGATCTCTTTGGTCCTATTAGAACCATCAGCTTGGGTGGAAAATCATATGCTTTTGTGTTAGTAGATGATTTCTCTAGATACACTTGGGTTCTATTTTTAAGTACCAAAGATGAGGCTTTAGAAAAGCTCGTCGCATTTTCAAAAATTTCTCAAAATGATCTTGGTCAAACTATTTCTCATATTCGAAGTGACCATGGTACAAAATTTCAAAATCTAGTTTTTGAGAATTTTTGCAACTCTAATGGTATAAGCCATAATTTTTCCGCTCCTCACACTCCTCAACAAAATGGAACTGTTGATAGAAAAAATCGAACTTTAGAAGAAATGGCTAGAACCATGCTTTGTGAAAACAACTTGCCAAAATATTTTTAGGCGAAAGCCACTAATATCGCTTGCTACATTATTAACCGAGTAATGATTAGGCTAATTTTAAAGAAAAATCCTTATGAGATTTTAAAATCAAAGAAGCCTAACATTAGCTATTTCATCCATTTGGATGCAAGTGTTTTGTTTTGAATAATGGAAAAGAAAATATGGGCAAGTTTGATGCAAGTGGTGAAGCTATTTTTTAGGATATTCTTTAAAATCTAAAGCCTATCATGTATTTAACAAAATAACTTTAGTTATAGAAGAATCTATTCATGTGGTTTTTGATGATAACCTCCTTCTGAGGAAGGATTCTTGTGATGATGATGTAGGAATCATTGAAGCTGTTGATGGAGGACAAACATCAAAGGTGGATGAGGTTCAATCTAAGGAAGAAGCAAAAGATCCACCTCTAGAAGCCTTGAAAGACATGGCTTTAGAGGAAAAGGAAGTGAGCTACCCAAGGGAGTTTAACTATGTCAAAGGTGGTGAGATCTTGGGTGATCCATCCAAAGGGGTAACCACTAGACTCTCTCTTAAAAATGCATGTAATGTTGCATTTATCTCATGTATAGAGCCTAAGAATATCAAAGAAGCATTAAAAGATGACTATTGGATATTGTCTATGCAAGAAGAATTAAACCAATTTGAGAGGATTCAAGTTTGGACATTAGTTGATAGGCCTAGTAATAAATCTACTATAGGAACTAAATGGTTTTATAGAAACAAACTCTATGAGAGTGGTAACATAGTGAGAAACAAGGCTAGACTTGTTGCTCAAGGTTACACTCAAGAAGAGGGAATTAATTTTGATGAAACCTATGCACTCGTAACTAGGATGAAAGCTATTAGGATGCTTCTTGTATTTGCCTGTTTCATGAATTCAAGCTTTTTCAAATGGATGTCAAAAGTGCATTTTTAAATGGTTTTATTAATGAAGAAGTGTACGTAAAAAAACCACATAGTTTTGAAGATCCAAAATACTCAAACCATGTTTTCAAACTTTCAAAAGCATTATATGGTTTGAAACAAGCTCCTAGAGCTTGGTATGAAAGATTATCAAGTTTTTTAATTGAAAAAGGTTTTGATAAAGGAAAGATGGATACTACACTCTTCATTAAAAGAAAAGGCAAAGGCATTTTAGTAGTTCAAATCTATGTTGATGATATTATTTTTGGTTCTACTAATAAATTGCTTTGCCAAGATTTTGCTAAGTTGATGCAAGGTAAGTTTGAGATGAGTATGATGGGGGAGCTTTCATTTTTCTTGGGACTACAAATCAAGAAATTAAAGGATGACATCTTCATAAATCAAGCTAAGTACATCAAGGATACGCTCAAGAAGTTTGGCTTAGAGAATGTGAAGCCTCAAGCTACACCAATTAGCTCTTCTACAAAGCTAGACAAAGATGAAAGAGGTAAGTGTATTGATTTAAAGCTTTATCGCTCTATGATTGGATCATTTCTTTATCTTACCGCAAGTAGACCTGACATTATGTTTAGTATTTGCTTATGTGCTAGATTTCAATCTTATCCTAGAGAATCACACCTTATAGCCGTTAAGAGAATCTTTAGATACCTTAGAGACACACCATGTTTAGGCCTTTGGTATCCTAGAGATTCCTTCTTTGATCTACATGCTTTCTCTGATACAGATTATGGGGGATGTAAGATAGATAGAAATAGTACATCCGACACTTGCTAATTCCTAGGTAGTATGCTCATCTTGGTTCTCTAAGAAACAAAATATTTTAGCCTTATCTACCACCAAAGCGAAATATATATCGCCCGGAAGTTGTTGTGCTCAGGTCCTTTGGATGAAGAAACAACTTTTAGATTATGGAATTGATGTAGGTACCATACCCCTTAAGTGTGACAACACTAGTGCCATATGTCTCACTAAGAATCCCATCTAACATTTTAGAACCAAACACATAGAGATAATACATCATTTCATTAGAGATCATGTCTTGAAAAATGATGTAGTTCTAGAATATGTAGACACCTTGAAGCAATTAGCGGATATATTTACCAAACAATTGGATAAGGAACGATTTTAGACTCTTAGGAGAGAGTTAGGTCTTACTAGCCTATCTTGAACCTTTAGAGCCTTTTTTAGTTCAAAAACTTGCTTGAATTTGATTGATTGCCATGTTCTTGTAATTTTGTTCCTTTATGCATCGATGCATGTTGCTAGGGGGAGTATGTATCTATTTCTGTCCATACATGTTGCTCATATGCCGTATACATGCATTTAGATTCGATCAAAATTGAATTTTTGAACACCTTTTGCCCAAAATGCAGTTTATGGCACAAGGGTAACGTAACGGCTCTAGGCATTTCGATACGGGTTCATGAATAGGTTTCGGTATAGGCAACCCTGTATTGGTAGAATGATCTCTATGGTTAAAATACAGTTTTTGGGCACAAACGTATCGAAACAGTTCTATGCGTTTCGATACGTTTTCTTGAACGAGTTTCGATATAGACATTTATGTACCGATACGGTCTAGTGTTTCGGTACTACTTCGAAAGCGTTCTGATACACCTGTTTTGATACGCCACGTGACTTTTCGATACGTGTTGATGTCTGCCTATTAATGAGTCTTTAAAGGGTTTTTATCTTTACCTAATTTTTCTCTTCAAAACCTAGCCGATTTTACCTATAAAAACACATCAAATCCCTTAGTTTTTCACACAAATTCTTCAAATATTTTGAGGGCTCTTGCTATTCTCATCAAATCAAAGCTATTTCATCAAGCTAGTGCATCATATCATCCTTATTCATCCATAATCTATTGTCAAGGTATAAAAATTCTTTCTTTTACTTTGTTTTGAATTCTTTACTATTTTTACTTAAAATCTAAGTTTTTAGTACATATCTTATGTGGGTTTTAAAGTTATTGTAAAAAGTTTTTCAAAATTAAATTTTTTTGTTTAGAATATAAAATTATATTATATATATTTTATCTATTTTTCAAAATTCTTTCCCCCAAAAAAATTATTTTTATATTCCTATATGTTTTTAAACTATATTATATAATTTTTTAACTATACCTTGAATTTTTGGATTGAATATTGGATTGAATTTGATAATTTATGCATACATGGTTTTTGTGCCTTGTTTTTTTTTAATTTCAGGTTTTTATAATGGCACCTAGAAAAAGACCAAGATCGGGTGAAGTTGGAGAATCATCCAACAATAATGATGCCACTCGTCCTAACCTCACCCTTATCTACCAAAAGAGTTTTACCAATCCGTTGGCTATGGCTCACTTCAAACAATACCAAAATTATCAAATTTGTCGCGAGAGTGTCATCTCTATCCCATTTTTGAATTTCGAGCGTTTTCAGTTCAGATATCTTCCTTTATTGAGACGATGGAATTTCATGCAATTTTTGGCCATACCCGGTATTTTGTTTTGCAACCTTGTTCCCATTTTTTTTGCTAATGCCTAGTGTATTTTTAGTCACGATCAAAACGATCAAAGCATGATTATTGCTATCGAGTCTTATTTAATGGGAAAAAAGATTCTGATTGATCCTACTAATTTAACCAATATTTTTGGGTTTGAGAATGAGGGTATAGATGATGAAGACTCCTTAGGACATGTTCTTAGTGGTTCCGTGACCGTTCTTGACGTCCATGATCGCATCCTTCACTTGTTGATCACTTGGTGGTTCCGTTCATCCGGTGGAAAATTTTTAACGATCCGACAAGTCGACGACTTTTGGATCCGATGCTTTCGTGAAGAAAAGCAACTGAACCTTGCTCAAATTATGTTTGCGAAGCTTGTTTATCTTGTTCAACATCGCCATACTCCTCTTGTTTCATCTTTCACTTATGGCACTGCTTTGAGTCACTTATTCTCAGAGTTGGAAATTGATTGCTCACATGATCTCGCCGAGCCTCTCACTGATCCTATTGACGAACTCTCTCTCCACCGTTCAAAGTTCCAATGTCACAATGGAGAGTGGCTTCGTATCATGGATCTTCCTCAATGAGTTGCACCCGAACCTGAAGTGCCTCCTCAAGTAGCCCCTCAAGCTCTGGTCGTCCAACCATCGATGGATGCTCTTATGGCCTACCTCAATGAGCAATTCACTTTATTGCATTCCACTATAAATTCAGGGTTTGTTGTCATTGACACTCGGTTCACTTCCTTGGAAGAGAGAGTTACCTCCATTGAAAGCCAACAATCTTCTATGGATATTTCTCTCACAGCCTTTCATGGAGAATGGAGACAATCCCAAGGAAATCAAGCCAATTATGAAGATGAAGATAGTGAAGACGATGAAGATGCTCCTTAGTTTTGCATTGCACATCATGGCATAACATCTTAGGATTTCTTATTTTGCACCTATGTTTATTGTTTCATGAACTTATGCTTTGAATATATATGTTTTTAGGAATTAAGTTTGGATTTTAATGTTGCTTTGAATCTTTATGCTTAATGGTATTTAAGTTGTTTACTTTATCTTGCTTATATTCTATTGTCTTTGAATTATTTCATTGATTTTGATCTAACAAAAAGGGGGAGAAGTAAAGTAAAGAGCCAAAAATAAAAATCTATCTCAAAGTAAGGGGGAGTTTTTCAAACTACTGAAAAATTTAACTTTGGTGTTGTTATATCAAAAAAGGGGAGATATAAGTAAAGTGAATATCCAAAATAAAAATCTATCTCAAAGTAAGAGGGGTTTTTTCAAACTACTTAAAAATTTAACTTTAGCTTTGTTATATCAAAAAGGGGGAGATTGTAAAACCTAAGTTTGATTTTGATATAACAAATTATTTGAGGACTTACTTGCAAAAGAAAATAAAATTTTAAGTACTTTAAAGTCTCACAATTGACAAGCATTTTAAACCTAAAAATTATTTCTAAGTCAAAGCTTAAACCCCATAAATCTTTCTAAGTGTTTTCAAGTGTTTAAAATGCATAATTGAACAATTTTGCCCAGGCGTTTTGATACGCCTCTCAGGTGTTTCGATACGCCCTCGATGTATAAGGCCACTGTAAGAATCTGTTTCGATACAGGTGAGCTTATTTCAATACGGGTGCTTCAATACGGTTGTATCCGTATCGGTACCCACCTTAGGTATACCGATACGTCTTTCAAGAATTGTATGTGTTCATCTTTCAGAACACATGGTATCGATAAAAGGCTCCCCGTGTATCGGTATTGAAGCCCAAAAATGGTTTCCAAGGCTCGAGAAATCACTTTCCAAGCCCCCAAAACCAAACCTTTAACCCATTGGAAGTTTTTTAGGGTGGTTTACTACCATTTTTACTCCTCATTAACAATTAATCTGGGATTTACCATCAACAAGGCTTTAAGCTACCAAACCACCAAGACTAGCAATCTTAAACCAAAAAATCAAGAAAAACAATCACTTTATGATCTTCAAGAAGAGTAGGAGTCAGAAATGTACTGACTTTAAGCCAAAATCTCGAAATGCCCTTTTACCCTAAGCTTCTTCAACCTTCTTCCTTGACTCAAGCTTGGAAAACCCTTTTAATCTCTTTCACATGCCATATAAACATGAAAATTGAACCAAAGCTTGAACTAACCATCATGGTGAGCTTAGCTACAAAAATACAACTTTAAAATCATGAGAAAACTCCATGAGAACCCCAAAACTTAAACCTTTCAAAAACCCATAAATGAAGGCTTACCTATTTTCCCACAAAAATCATACTTTTCTTGAAGCCCAGGAGAGGAGATCAACATACTTGAATATTGAATCTCGGATGTAGGAAATGAGGTAGAAAGCTTGAATCTTTGAGGTTAGAAAGTAGGTTTGAAAGGAAGAGGGAAATGGGTTGTGTGGGAGAAGGAAAAAGACGAAGATGATATTATCTTGTCTCCCTCCCCAATTCACTTGATATACCAATTTCTCAATTGGTTTTCAACCTTTATTTTGAATAAAGGTAAAATCACAACATAAAACCCCCAAGGTTATTCACCTTTTACAAATTAGTCACTTGACAAGCCTAATTAGCTCAATTCTCAACCAAAAAGGCTCAAACTTAGCCCAATGGTTCCAAACACTCAATCCAACACAATGGTCAATGACCTGGGTCAACGCCTAATTGTTGACTCAAAAATTAGGGTCGCTATAGGGAATTTTGATGGTTTCAAACTAGTGAGGGGTGCTTATATGTCTAGTGAAAGCAAATCGACTTTTTTTTAGGCTATGATTCTTCGATTCACAAATTGTTTAGGGTTTAGATTTTCAATTTTAGGGTTTAAGGTTTAAGTATTTATGGGTTTGTGGCATAAGATTAAGATTTTGAATTTAGGATTTAGGGTTAAATTATTTTTAATTAAAATAGTCCCAAATTGAAATAATGTGTAAATAATGAAGGTTAAATCTATTTTTTTTCAAATTATGCCAAAATTGTTTGAATGTGCAAACGTGGATGACTAAATGTTTTATTATACAAAATATTTTAACTGTCACTTCACCCTTTTAATGGTTGTTAATGGATTAGTGACCAATTTGGAGCAAAACTAAAAGTTTAATGATAACATTGAAGCAATTGAAAGTTTGGTTATCAAATTAAATAATTTACCAAAGTTTAGTTACCGTACTTTACTCGAAAAGAAAAAAAATCTAAAAAAGTAATATAAAATTATTTTTTTAGATTTTATTCTAAAAAAGATAATAACACTTTTATTATACAAAATGTTTTAACTGTCACCTCACCCTTTTAACAGTTGTTAAATGGTCAATGACCAATTCAGAGCAAAACTAAAAGTTTAATAGTAACATTGAAGCAATTGAAAGTTTGGTTATCAAATTGAATAATTTACCAAATTTTAATTACCATTTGTGTACTTTACTCAAAAAGAAAAAATCTGAAAAAGTAATATAAAATTATTTTTTTAGATTTTATTCTAAAAAGAGATAATAACACTTTCAGTCCCTAGTATTTCAAAAGTAATTAAAATAGTTAATAGTACATAGCGGTACACATGATTAGTGGTACGTAGCGGTACATGAGTTTATTGTAAAATCATCCTTGTATTATGTACTTTTAAGTTTTAAAATTTTCTAAGATATTTTTTTAATTTGTTAATACAAGATTCAAATCGAGAATAGTATTTTTAATGTCTTCTTTTGATGATAAACTCTCTGTTTGTTAGCATGACTGATCCTATTCTAATGTTTAAAAACATTTCTATCTTAAAACTAACTTCAAGTCACTAATATTTGTGTTTGAATTATGTGTTATATATCTTAAAACTAACTTCAAGTCACTACTATTTGTGCTTGGATTATGTATTATAAACTTTTAAATTTTATGTGTTTATCATGTGATTTTTTAAAAAAATTTAAATTTAAAAAAAATAAATAATGTGAGCAGGGTACCCTGTAATTATGGGTCGGGATATTGGCAAAAAAATATGCCACCTGAGGAACCAGGTACATGGTACTTCGAGTACCCAAAAGTTTGAATACCCGATTTTAAACACTCCTAAAAATACAAAAGACAAAAAAAACCGAATAGATACTATCATGAGTCGCATCGAAAATCTCAAAATGTCATTCATTTTAATTTCTTTTCGATTTTCCATCAAGTATGAAATCTAATTAATTTGTTTTAATTGATATTTATATACATTTTATACCATTCATATTCTTTTCCCCTACAAACAATGTTGCTTGAATCAGAATAATCGATAGAGAATAACCCTATGCCATTAAAACCACCCCTAAAGATTCTTTTAATATATTTTTTAAGTTTTAAAAATTGAAATCTATTCACAACTTAATTTTTGATTTTGAAAATAAGAATAACTTTTAGTACATATTATTATAGAAATGCTTTTTAATTCCATAATTTTACTTATTATTGTTTAGATGTTTTAAAAACAATTAACATTTTATTAACAAAAATTTGATTTAATAATAAAATTAAAGTCTTTGAAAAGTTCAATATCCCATATTCGAATCATATATGATTCTCTTAGATTTTTATTATTTAAATCTTTCTCTCTCTTTTTTTTCTTCTAATTTCCAAAATTAAAGTTAATCAAATACATTTATTATATATATTAATTACAGGTTGATTTAAAGTGGGTGATATGTCAATTCTTTATATAACGTTTATTGTTTGAATTATGTCCTTATAAATATTTTTTTTACTTTCACTAAATATTTTTTTATGTGCCATTAAAAAACCTAATATTTAGAAGAATTTGTTAACGCAAACGAGTTCTTTCGTACAATAAGAAATATCATAACTTGCTAAATAAACTAAATATTGTTATCTCATATACATGCGGTGGAATTTTTTTGTTTTCATAAGTGTCTTTATTTTAGAGTTTAGGGTTTTTATTTTGAGGTTTAGAGTTTAAGGGTTTTAGTGTAGGGATTTAGAATGTAGGGTTTATGGTTAGAATTTAAAGTTTAAAGTTAGAATTTAGGGTTTAGGTTTAAGTTTTAGGTAATATGGTTAGAGATTTAGGTTTTAACCAATATTTTGGAGAATTTGTTAACGCAAACGAGTTCTTGATACCGTAAAAAATATCATAACTTGCTAAATAAACTTAGGATTATTATCCCAGACACAGGTGGTGGAAACTTTTTGTTTTCACAAGTGTCTTAATTTTAGAGTTTAGAGTTTTAGTTTGAGGTTTAGAGTTTAGGGGTTTTAGTGTAGTGGTTTAGAACTTAAGGTTTAGGATTAGAATTTAAGTTTAGTGTTAGAATTTAGGGTCTAGGATAATATGTTTAGGGATTTAGGTTTTAACCAATGAACCTTAAATTTTAAGCGTAAACCTGAAATTATATCAATAGTCCCTAAATTCAAACTATTACACTTAAACTCCTATAAGGAGTCCTAAACCCTACAACTAAAGAGCTTATGTAAACAAAATTTCTACGAGTACTTGTGCATAGAATAATTACTCATAAACTAATATACTCTATATTAATTTTTTCCACTCAATATTTCCTAGAAAGACCTTATAAATAAAACAAAAAAAAATGTTCGTTCGGGTTGGCTTTGGTTTGGATCATTTCGAGTCTAAGTACATTTGGTTTAGATTCAGTTTGGGTCGATTCAGTTTTAGTTCAAGTTTATGGTGATTCAGATATCTGGTCGCTTGATTTCGGATCGGGTCAGTAGGAGATTAGTCAGTTTCAGTCAAGTTTTTAGGCCGGGTCAATTATTTACACCAATATATATGATTTTATAAAGCCAATATATTTAGTTTTTTGGTGAGTTGTGTGACAATTTACATATCATATTTTTTATTTCTTTTAATCTCTTTTCTTTATTTCAAATTACCTTCGATTCGAATTACTTGCAGTTAGAGTCCATTTCAGTTGAATTAAAATTTAATTTGGATCATGATGGATGCATTCTTGCTTTTGCTGTTAGAGTTTGTTGGGGCTAGTGTTTTTGGTTTCTCTCTGCCGGAATTTCACGCCATTTTGTTGGATTGTCGGATCGGAAAGGGTTTATGGGGTCTTAAGAAATGGGATTTGGAAGATGATTGCGTCCAGGAGATTCAGATTGTTCAACCGGAATTCGATTGCGCAGGGGAGACACAGATAGTAGAAGAGATAGAGACGAGAAGAGAAGAGAAAGGAGCGAACTTTGTCGGAGTGGGAGATTCAAAAGACATTTGGTTAAGAAATTAGTGCCAAAGAAATTGCGTCATGGAAAGAAGAATATGAGGATCAATGGGGAGCTGATATACATGAAACAGAGGAGCTTGAAGAGGAATCACAAGAAGTAGAGATATCAAGAGGTGATCAAGTTTTATGGGAGGAGTCATCAGGTTGAGAGAGGTTGAGAGAGAGTCATCAGGGCACTGTCTGAGTGTGATTGTGATTGTTCTCGTGGGGCTGCTCGAAGGAGGGCGGGGAGCTGCACTTTTAATTGCACTTGTATGGTGCTTGATTCTAACCTATATTAGGAGACTCGGATGTTGAAATGAAGTATCAGATAAGATCAAATGATCTTTGTCTGCATCTTAACCTGAGATTTCTAGGATCCATAATAGATCAAATGATACGAGGGTTGTCTAAAGGTCTATATTCATAAAGGTTTAGTGTTCGAATGCGCATAGTAACTTCTGGTGACAGAATTTTGAGATGGTCGTGACATTCAAAGAAGACCATACTTGAATCTGTATGCAGTGACAATACTTGGTAGAATTTATCAAGAGTATGGTACTGCTGGCTGCCTGAAGTTTGGGATACAGAATTAAAGAGGGGGTTGCAACGTTTTTTGGTTGTAATTTGAAGTGTAAATTTACATTTACGTTTACATGTACAAATTCAGAATGAATCGAGTATTTGTTGATCCAAGTCACAACATTGCAATTTGCCTTATATTTCTTTCATTTGAGATGTCTGAATAAGAGCGTTAATTCTTCTTTCGTATTCTGTTGGTCCGTATAATAGGTTAATGCTGTGGCTACAAAACACTAAAAATATAAGACTAGAGTTATTACTATTGATTTCCTAGTTAATATAACATTTTCATTGGAATGGATAATTTTGTCCGAACTCAATGAGTAGTTGCTCAGTAAAATAGAGAATAATATATATTTTAAGAGATTCGGCTTCAATCAACTTTGTTTGCATAGTGCGTGTTTATCAAATAATTAAAAAGCGTACAAACATATACATACTACTTTGTAATCAAAAGAATTTTATTATATTGTTCAATCTTTCTAAACAATAGGCTGACCCTTAGGGGCCTTTTGGTTCTTAGAAAAAATCATTACAAAGGGAAATAATTTTTTTCTGGAATCACATATTCATGTTTGGTTTTAGAGAATTTTCTAGGGGTAATATTATATTCTCAATAATATCTTCTTTTTCCCAAAATAGTAGGAATGTCGTCCTTACCATATTTTTAGATACTAGACAATTCTCACTATTTTAGACTAAAATACCATTAAATTAATATTTTGTATTCAAATAAATTATTATTGTCTATTTCTTAAACAATATTTTTTTGTTTTGATATGTTAAAACAATTTCTTATCTAATGTTGCATAATAAAATATAAACCACACTCATCATTTAAAAATAATAATAAATATTAGAAATAATTTTTAATATTATTTATTCTCTAAAAAATAATATTTTTATTTATATGATAAAAATCTGCATTATTCAATTTTGAATCGCATTATAGATTTTGTTTGAAATTTTAGATTTTAAAGAATGACTTTTGATTTTAAAACAATATAAATTGAGTAATAAAACATATAAATATAATATTTATAATTAGTTATTAGTATATTTGATTTAGTAGCGAATGTGATGATTATTATAGAAGTTTATAAATTTATTTATTTTCCTGTATTTTTAAATATATAATTATAATAAATCACAAATATTTAATGTATTGTAACATTAAAAGTTATATTCAATTTTTAATATTTAATTATTTGTGTAAGAACTTTATAGAAAATATAAATTAAAAATAATAGAAAAATATATTTTCTATGAATTTTCATACAAATATTTTCACTTTAATATTAAAAGTTTGACTAGTTAAAAAGAAAATATATCATAAGGATAATTTTGTAAAATATGCATTTTGGTAATCTTATAATCTATCAACTAAACACCGTAATTTTACATTCTTATCAAACAAACTAAACAAAATAATATAACATTCTCAGTAATATGCTAAGTAATGAATCATTTTGGGAATCCTATTTCTAAGGGTAATGTTACATTCAGTGAACCAATCGTCCCCTTATATTTTGGTATGAAAATAATTTACATAAGTTAAAAATATGTTTTATTTAAATTAAGTTACAGAATATAAATATTAATATAAAATTATATTTTAAAATAAAAAGTGGTACCTTAGGGTCGGGCAGGGCAGGCCAGGTTCGATATTGGGCTTGCATTTTTTGAAATCGGGCCTTGATTCGGCCTGTCCATAAACACATGTAACCTAAATAAAATACAAAACATGTAGGGTAAAATTTTGATATACATGCTGTGTAAAATTAATTTTGCACAAGCATGCATATTTACACTATAAAACTCAAATCTTAAATTTCTAACCCTAATCTTAAAAAAATAAACCCTAAACCTTAAATCCTATACCCTAAATTCTAAACACTAACCTTAAATTCTAAAAACTACGACCTAAACCCTTAAACTTTAAATCATAAACTAAAACCTTAATACCTAAACTAAAGTTTACACGGCCGTATATCAATTTTTTTTCCAAACATATAAGTCCTTTTTGTGTTTTTACACATATTTCTCATTAATTTAGAAATAACAAGTCCATTGTGATTTTATTTTGTAGTTTGTTGCTGTATAGATTTCTCCATGTTAGATATGAATCGAAGAAAAATGTTGATATGTATACATTGATATTCCAATTTAATATTGAAAGTTAATCTCATTTAAACAAATTTATTAAAAAAAACAATTTAGTAATGTATTCTTAAATAATTTTATATTCCGGCCACCTAACATCATGATCTTTTATAATCTAATGAACCATACAGAGTACTGTATCGGATAATCTCATGTTTCGATAATTATATTCAAAAGATAATATTATATTTTGTCAACCAACGTCCATAAACATAATATAATGCCATAATTTAGTAAAAGAGCAAAAATTCTTAACATCGTAGTAACATTTTATTCTATTACGTATTACTATTATTTATCTTGGTAAGTCGTATAGAGACGTATTGGAAGTTTTTTTTATTAAATTTATGCTCAAAATTTTTATTAATATCATTTGGTTTATTGGGTAGACGTTAGGTCTTTTAAATAAGATAATATATTTAAATTTTAGTGTTGTATATGAAGTAAGTTGAGTTGGAGGATCGCCTCTATCATAAGTATCTACAATATTTGATCTAGATTAATTGGTTAACAAGTTAAAAAATATTAAAAAAATAATTTTTAAGAGTAGATCTCTAATAAAAAATACTGAATATTTTTTAAGAGTATGCCTTTAATAACAAATATTGAATTTTTTTAAGAATATGTCCATAATAACAAATATTAAAAAAAATTGAGCCCCTAATAACAATATTAGTAAAAAAATGAGCCTCTAATGACAAGTATTGAAAAAAATTAAACTATCATTAAATCTTAATTATGGTCCTAAGACCCGTTAATGTTTACTAAATAAATTTTACCAATTGTTTTTTATATTTAATTAGAGATGATAGACCTCGTTAATGAATAATTAAATTTTAAAACACTCTTTATAGTTTTTAGTTACCGATGGTGTAACTTGGGCGGACAGTGGGCCCTAGCGGGCGTCTTTACTACCTTGTCTCAGGGTCGGTATACCAAAAAATATTTAATATTAATGAAGCAATTGAAGTAATAATTTTTGGGTAAATCACTTTGTTCATCACTTAATTTTCTCTCAGATCACTAGAGTATAAAAGTTTTCAATTTAATCATATAACTTTCAAATTATTTATATTTTAGTCATTTAGTCGTTAAATAGTTAACGACACCAAAACAACATCGTTTTATAAAAATAAAATTGACACCAAAACAACGTTATTTTTGACCCTATAAAATCTATTTTTCTTTTCCCCCACTTTTTCTTCTTTTCTTCTATGACAAACGACAACAAAACCACATCGTTTTATAAAGATAAAATTGACACCAAAACAACATTATTTTAGTTCTATAATTTTTTTAAATTTTCTTCTTTTCTTCTCTCATTCAGTTCAGATTTTATCCACCATTTTTTTCATGGCCGATCATCGTGCCGACTATCGTCAACAACAGTCGATGAGCTTTAAAATTTTTCACCAAATTCTTTTTCTCATGTAAACACGAATTTGATGTTAGTTTAATTGAAAAAAAGCCTTCAAATTTCATGAACTTAATATTGAGCGCTTAAATATATATTTTTTTATTATCTTTCATTTGATAGAACCCAAACGAAAATATACTACTTCTCTCTCAAGAAGGATTTCTCCATCGTTAGAATTTTTTAAATAAAAACTCCAATCGTTAAAAATCTACAAAACCGAAGGTGGTTTATTATTATTATTATTATTTATTTTTTGGGGCGTTAACTGCTTGAGTTTGAATTAAATCCCGCCGTATATTCATGAATCTTGACATTGTCGTACCTTGGGGTGAGGCTAAAATAAGACACTCTTATAGTGAGACTAAAATAAGGCGGATTTATACAAATTCTTACTAAAACAGTAAGGATTTGTGTACTTACACAAATCCTTACAATCTACATAAACTTTTACACAGATGGTAAGAATTTAGGTTATAATATAAGAATTTGTGTAGTTACACAAATTCTTACAAAAAATGATAATAATTTATGTAGTTACACAAATTCTTGCTCATCCTACACAAATTCTTATAAAAATGGTAATAATTTATGTAGCTACACAATAACAACCATATTTTAGCCTTATTTTAGGCTGCCTCACCTTAGAACCTCTCCATACACTGAATATGTTCATTTTTTAATAATTATCTTTAATTTGGCTTTTATATAAATTTCCATTATCCACGTTATTGCTTTTTGATTTTTTTTCTTCAGATTATAAGTCTTTTATGTCAATTTGCTTTTTGATTTCCATTATCCATGAATTTCGACATTGTCATGCACTGGATATGTTCATTTTTTTTATCACTACCTTTAATTTGGTTTTAATATAAATTCCCATCATCCACGTTATTGCTTTTTCAAATCACCTACCAAAGTTAAGTTCCCAGCTAAGGAATTCCGTTAGTGGAAACGAGTATTGAATGTTCTTTCTTTTGGATTTTGCAAATGACCAGATTTGGTTGGGGGCTTTAGAGTTTGATTTGTGGAGTTTGAAAAGGTTTCGAGTAAAATAGAGGTATGACTTAGATTCAAGGGATTGGAATAAGGTGGTTTGAAAATTTTGGGGCTAACGGTCGCTAGTGACTATAGTTGGTGTGGTTGTCAGTCGTAGTAAGCGATGATCAAATTTTGGATATTTTGTTATTGTTCTTCTAGTTCTTTAGAGTTTTGCACCTTGACTAATTCAGATTGATTTGCGTGTGCCTTGATTTTGCGCGTGCCTTGATTTTGGTGGGTGAGATCCGTTTGAGCGGTACCAAGTTATTTACCACTTGAACTAATCCGTTGATATCAAAATTTGGATTTTAACATACTTATCGGGAAGATGATAAAATTGTTGGGAAGATGATGAAATAAAAAAGAAGAAGAAAATGAGATAGATAGCAATTGGTGCCCATGTCATAAAAAAACATGTATCATAATGTTGTTATTGGTTTAATGTTCGAGTGATCTAAGAATCCAACGAGTAGTCTTAATAAAAAAGAGAATGATGTTCATCCTAGGAGGCCCGAGTATAATCAGCATTGTCGGTAAGGTTTGTGGGTTTTACAAAAAGATTAAAAAAAAGTATAAACAAATACTGTCTTATAATCCCCTTAAAACTATTAAAAGATATTCGAGTAATCAAAACATGAACAATGTCAAAGTTGAGTGATTAAATTAAAAAAATAGAACTCTTCATCAAAATAAGAATAAGAAAAAAAATGAAGTGATAAAAAATAATTTACTTATTTTTTGTCAGTATCATAGATTAACGTTTAAATGACCCATCAGCAGACCTTGTGAAAAGTGATCAGAAGAGATGCCACTGGACTAGTTTCTTCCATGGACCGTTTCTAATGGTTTTAGGTGTCTTAGAGCGTAAGCTCTCCTAAAGTTTTAAAAGGTCCAAATTCTTAAATCATATAAGAAAATGATTAGAAATATTCGACCAAATAATTTTAGAAAATAAAGATATATTATTATCAACGGTGAAAGATAAATACTATTATAGTAAAATAAGACAGCACATTAACAAGTGATTTTATCACAACTCAAACATAACATATTTGAAGTGATCATAAATATCTATCACAAAAAAAATTAACTCAAAAATCAAAACAATTGCTACTGATGTTGAATGTTGGCATGAAACCAGTCATTATGTGACAAAATCTTGAAGTTCACCAATTTATCCGGAGGAACCAGCAATCTCCAAACTGACATCGCTCTTGTATAGTCGCGTAAGACATGTATCACATCCTTGTCATGACGTTTACAATGGCCACATTGCCCCACGCTAGCCATGTGTCTATGCACTCTCTCTGCGTAAGTGAGCAAACTTTCTCTCAAAGCAAGCCAAAAAAAAAAAAAAAACACAGATTCTTTGAGGCACACACAACTTCCATATAACCTTCTAAAGAGATTGACCCAGATCTTCATTCTCATTGGTGAGGGCTTCATACGCCGACTTCACAAAAAATGTTTCAATTCCAATTTTCATCCCGGACGGTCCACGCCCCAACGTTGCGATGGCGGAACAATAGCCAGCACACGTTGCACACATTCTTCAGGCAGTACTTCTCGCAATTTGTCTATGTCCCAATCTCCAACCTCACTGGTAAATAAAGCCACGGTACAAGGCAAAGGCTGAGTCGATGAAGTTGAATGCTAAACTAAAGGACCCAACTCCTCAATCCAATTATCGTACCAGAAATCCACTTGTCTACCATCACGGATCAGCCATATCAATTTACCACGAACAACATCCCAAATTTGAGTAATCCCAGCCCAAAGTCGAGAACAGTTCTGAGTGCGTAGCGAATTCGGGACAACACCCTCTCATCCATACTTTGCTCGGAGCACTCACACCCTTAATTTCTCCATTATTAGTGACTGATTGGAATCCAATCTTTATCAGAAAAGCTTGATTATGTTTCTCTAAATTGTGAATGCCAAGACCGCTATTAGCAATTGATTTTTGGACCTCCTCCCAACGCACAAGACTTATCCCACTATTATCCGGCGAGTAACCCCATACAAAACCGCAGATCAGTTTCTTAATCTCCAAACATACACTCTTAGGGAGTCAAGTGGCCTGCATAGTATATCTCGGGATAACCTGCGAAACAGAGCGAGCCAAAGTAATGCGACCGGTTAAGGACATGGATTTCGTCACCTATCTAGAGAGGCGATTACATAATTTATCCAATAGATACCCATAAGTCGCTTTGTAAACTCTTTTGTTAGGATGACCAACCAAAGTGATTTAGCCAAGAGGGGATGAATTGACAATTTAAAAAATAAGGAAAACAAATGGAAAGATAAAAAATGTGACACAAGAAATTTATAGTAGTTCACTATTCTAACAAAGTCTACATCCACTACCTTAGCTTCCCACTAATGATTTCAACAAATTCACTAAGAATTTCTTCCCCTTTTATAGGCTTAGGAGAAACCGTTACAAAATCAAAGCTTTCTACTCAAAACTTTGATGAACACTCTCTTTTACAAGAAAAGAATAACAAATGATAAAAATCCTCTCAAAGGTAGATAATTTGCCCCAATAAAAGTTCACTCCACCCAAACTTGAAATAAAGAATTACTATTTTCCTCACTCAAGTGGGTTACAAGGATTTAACTCTAATAGGCTCAAGAATGTTGGATTTTTGCTTCAATGCTTGAAAGTTGATCAGTAGTTGTTGTTGTAGCTTTGGAGACTTGTTTAAATACCCATCATTGATTTCTAGCCGTTTGGGTAGTTGAGATCATCAATAGAGCCATTGGAGATAATTTTTCCCGCAATAAATGAGTCTGCAAAGCCTCGGTATCGGTACACGGGTTGCCGTATCGGTACCTACCAAAAGAAGAAAAAGCCGTTGTACAAAGGGGTATCGATACGCGGGAGGGCATATCAGAACGAAAAGCTTGATTTAAAAAGGTGTATCGATGTAGGAAGTACCGTATCGGTACGGTTTTTACTCACTGTTTTTTGAGAAAAGATAATTGGAAACTCGTATCGGTACGACTAAGGGCGTATCAGTACGGTATAATCACTTTTCAAAAATTATGATTTCAATAAAACTGACAAAGCAATAGTCAAAAATTAAATGCAAAGATTTGATAAATCTGAATCCCAAGTAACAAAGGCGTGCCGATACGACTATTTGGTTCCCGTAACAAAGGTATACCCAATAGCCATCTCGTGGTAAAAAGTAATCTTGTATAAAAAGAAATTTCAATAGCTAAGGACCGTATTGATACAGCTAAGAGCGTATCGGTACGCTATAACTATCTTGTTTAAAATTGATTCTAGTGGCTAAGGACCGTATCGATACGGCTAAGAGCGTATCTATACTCCTAGACCAAATAGGCTTATTGAGTATGAAAACACTTAGAAAATATTTTTGGGGGGTTTTGTTTTTGACATAGAAACAAGTTTAAGTTCGAATCTGTCATTTTGTGAGGATTTTGAGTACTTAAAAATTATTCAAATTTACAAATAAGTCTTTTAAAAACATTGTTATATCAAAAATCAAATTTAGTTTTACAATCTCCTTTTTTGATATAACAAAACCTAAAATAATTTTTTAAGACTTTTAAAATCACTCCTCCTTTCTTTAAGGCTCAAAGATATATTTTTAAAAATTTTAATCTCATTTACTTCTCCCCTTTTTGTTAGATCAAAATCAATGGGATAAATAAAGCAAGATATAAACAATAAGGTACTCCAAGCATAAAGAAAGCAACATAAATATCATTAAATTTAAAGCATTGTTCAAAGCAACAAAAAAATCTAACTTAAAAACATAATTCGAAACAAAATAAACATAAAGCATAGGAGTTCATAAAACAAATAACATAGGTGCCTAAAAATTCAAGTCCTAATATGATATGTTATGATATGAAATGCAAGAGCCTAAGGAGCATCCTCGTCTTCATCTTTCTCATTATCATCACCAAGAGTATGACCGCGCCATTCTCCATGAAAAGTGGTAATTGTCATGTCCATTGACACTTGACGATTCTCCAAGGATGTAACTCTAGCTTTCAAAGAGGTGAAACGAGTATCAATGAGAGCAAAGCGAGAATTATCTGTGCGTCCAAAATAGCAAACTTTCCATCTAGATAAGGTATGAGAGCATTAAGGGAAGGCGAAAGATGAGCAACCGGAGCTTCTTGAGCAATCGGAAGAATGTCTATTGGAACAGGTTAAGCATTACGAGGGAGATCCAAACACGAATCCATTCACCATTGTAGATGGTGAACTTTTCACGCCGAATAGAGGAATCATCAATATGATCGGTGAGCGGCGAAGAAAAGTCGTAAGAGCAGTTGATCCCAAGCTTATAAAACACATTGCTCAAAGCGGTGCCATAGGTGAATGAGGTAACTTGAGAGGTGAAGAAGCTTTGGACAAGGAAAACTAGCTCGACAAAGATGATTTGGGCTAGGTTTGGATGTATTTTTCATAAAAAAAACAATAAAGCCAAAAGTCATTGACTTGGAGAACGGTAGATTATTTACCACCGGATGGTCAAAACCACCAAGTAATAAGGAAGTGAAGAAAACGGTCATGGACATCTAAAACGGTTACGGAGCCACCATAAGTACGAGGAAAATTAATTGCATCATCTACTCCAATATTATCCATCCCCAAAAGATCGACTATAGTTTTGGAATCAAGTTGAAAAGTGTTTCCCATAAGGTAAGATTCAAGAGCTATAACCTCAGTTTTATCTTGGTTGTAAATACATTAGGCATTTGAATAGAAAATAAGGACAAGGTTTTTATATAGAATATCGGGTATACTCAAAAAAGACATGAACTTCCATTCCATTAAAAGATCAAGCTATCGAAAATAAAATTCATCAAAAGTCATGAAAGGTAAGGAGACAACACGTTCCCGACAGATTTTAAAATTTTGAAAATATTTAAAACGTTATAATCCATTTGGATTTTCAGGTACATTAAAACATTGACGGTAAAGTTGGGTAAGATTTGGCCTTGTACCATTATTTTTGGAATTTTATTTGGAAGGATTAGGATTGGAAGAGCTAGATGCAATTTCCTTTCTTCCTCTTTTCTTAGGAGTCATTAGAAATCCTGAAAAACAATTTCAAACCACAAAAATAATGTACGCATAAACATCACATTCAATCCAATAAATAATCTAATGATCAAGGTATGTTAAAAGAAAAACTATATTATATAGTTTAAAATCATATATAAGTATAAAAAGAATTTTTGGTGAAAGAAAAATTGAAAAACAGTGTTGAAAAATATACGAGTATAATTTTATATTCTAACAAAAAATTTCAGTTTTGAATTTTTTTGTAAAATCTTTGAAAACTATGTTAAATACAGACTATATATAAAATTTTTGATGAAAAAAAAATACAAATATAGAATAAATTGAAAAGGAAAGAAAAAAGTTTATACCTTGAATATGGGATTATGGATGAATGAGGAAATGATTGTGCACAAAGCTTGATGATTTTGCTTGGGGTTTGATGTAAAAATCAAAAGCCCTCAAAAGATTTGTGTGAAAAACAAAGGGATTTGAGAGGTTTTATAGAGTTTTTTGAACTAGGGTTTTAGAGAAAAAGTAGGATTTGATTTTGATTAGGAAAACCCTCTTTTAATGACATTTAAAGACCTCAATGACTATGCATACCGATACGTCACCAGTGCATACCGACACCGTGTACCAGTACAGTTTTTAGCCGTATCGATCCTCAAATTGTATCGGTATAGGCTTACCTGTACTGAAACACTGCCTCAGATACTCGTATCGATACGCAAAACACCGTATCAATACACCTTGACCAAAAATTACATTTTTGGCTGCAAGATGCCCAAAAATTCAAATTTAATCGAATTGATATACATGTATATGATATGTGAAAATCATGTATGATAAAAAACAAATGCATACTCCCCCAGCATCAAGCATAGATGCATATAGGAGCAAAAACACATAAGCAATGAAATCAACCAAATTCAAGCAAGATTTAAACACCAAAAGGCTCTAAGGTTCAAGGTAGGCTAGTTAAACCTAACTCTCTCCTAAGAGACCAAAATCGCTCTTTGTCCAAAGGTTTGGTGAAGATATCCGCTAGTTAGTTCAAGGTGTCTACATATTCTAGAACTACCTCATTTTTCAAGACATGATCTCTAATAAAATGATGTATTATCTCTACATGCTTGGTTCTAGAATGTTGGATGAAATTCTTAATGAGAATATGACACTAGTGCTGGAGTATGCCTAAAGACCAATTATGAGATGGTTGTAAAAGACATACTTATTTTATCTTGTTTATTAATAAGAAGACATTATTATTATTTCAGTATTATTCTGTGTATCTATAAATAAACTAAAATTATAATGAAGTCCTTAGAATAATATAGTTATTCTTGAATGTCCTTAGTCGAGAATTATTGTGGGATTGGACAACAATAACGCATTAAGACAAATATGTAGTTGATTGATGACAAAGTATTGTCATTGACACGGAGATGTCAAAATCAATATATAAGTATGTGTTAGGGAATGCCATACTGGACTGACCCGCTATGAGCATGTTTCTTGGATTATTATGTGACAGTCACAACATTTCTCATGGTGATAACTACATCTATGATCCTCAGACTTGAGATCATCATTTTTTCAACATCGCGAGTGACATATTTTGATACGACCAGATGCCTGTCGTAACTGACTACACTATAAAGACTGATATTGGATAATGTCACAATCCATGTAGCAAAATATGGTTGATCAAGATAGGATTTGTCCCTCCTACATAATAGGATTAATATCATAGGCCACTTGATTGAGCGAGACTAGAAAATGCATGGCCATGCTCGAATGAATTGATATGGGATATCGTAGTTATTCGTTTATAATAGTCTACTCAAGATATCAAGAAACATTAGATGGACTATACAAGTGTGACTAATCCATGTCTTGTGTCCGATCCAGATATGAGGACAAAATTATGTAATACATAAAAGAAGTTAATCATGAAAAAGGTTAAATCAAACCACGATTTCATATAACTTCGTAGCAATGATGTATTGCTAGATGCCACTTATTGCTTGTAATATTAGAATTGTTCTGGATATTACTGCTAACATTACATGAACCTACAAGGGTCACACCCTATGATTGAAATGAACAAATATCGACTAGATAGCATGTGTATAAACTTGTTGTACACGTAATTAGTGAGAAACCGAAATTGTTATATAATGGATAATTTCGTTTTATAACAATTTTGGTTTTATATATATATTAATATTTGATAAGTTATTGTAATTATCAAATACTATATATATATCTAAAAGAAACCTAATTAAAGTAGAATCATATTTTACATATTTAATTATATTCAGTTAAATATATTGTATATTTAAAGAATCCAAATTTAATTAGAATTAGGTTTTTGAATGCTATATAAAGGCATAAGGTCTAGCAGCCAAAATATCCTTTTTCGAAAATCCTCTCTAACAGTTAGAGAAGAGAAAACTATTCGTTTTATTTGGGATGGACTGCGTAGAGGTCAGAACGCTGCTGTGATGACTCGGAATTGATTCTCCTATACTCGCTGCAGAATTCTCCTATACTCCCTGCAGAATCCTAGATTACTTGAGGTGATGTTTTCATCCTTTATCACCCCAAATTCGTCCCTTGTACATGGATCACTAGTGGATTACGCCGGATAATTTTTCTACTGCGCCATGGGGTGTACCGACAATTCCCAACAGTGGTGTCAGAGCCACTTGTACAATACAAATTCGAACTTAAATACTTGGATGATGTTTTTGTATGAGATGCATGTTATTAGATTAGGGTTTATTTGATTTTTGACAAATATATGATATTTTCATGCTTTAGATCGATTCACGCCTAATCTGAAAAAATTAAATTGATTGTTCCAAGTGATTAAAGAGCCAATCACAGTTTTGTTTGGGTTTCAGATGTTAAAGCGTTAACATACGTGGGCTATAATTATATTTTAGACTAACAGTTAGTCTATAGATTACGTGCGGGGAAAGTAAGAAAGAGTTGTTCAAGTAAAAACCTCATGGATTTTAAAATCTTGAAAAACGCGATAATGTTGATAAAATTTATCAAATCGTGATGTTTTTACACAATAATTAAGATGTCGCGGGACCCCCGCAAGCGTAGGGACAATCTCATAAGACCTCAATAATAAACCGCGTCATTGTTATGTCTGATATGCACGATTTTGAAAATGCATGGTTATAGCATAATAGTCCATTTACTTTGGTTTTGTATAAATACAGTCTGCGTGCCATGCCTTTCTTTCTTCTATAATAATTCTCTTCTCATCTTACTCCTTCATATGTAAAATGAAGTTTCTGAAAAATTGTAATATTTGCAGAGAAAGCGTGGAACGAAGGAGCAGACTGATGGGCCGATCAAAGGTGGATTAGGTGCTTGAGAAGCAAGTTCTATCTTTAGTAATTTTGGTTCTCCCATTAGCTTAGGATAGGCCACCTTAGTTTTAAGGGCTATAACCATTACATTTATATTTACTACTTTACATGTATGCGATATGATGTATGTTTTTTAGCATGGTGGTAACTGTTTAGAACATAATAGAATGGTGAGATCAATATAAAAAAAACCTTCCATATTTAATTAAAATTAGTCATCCAATATCAGCCCTCGTTAAAACCTCGATCGGTACTATGTAGGTTTTGCCAAAGCAAAATACTTAGATCTATCCTGGTTAAACGCGAAGAATAAGCAAGTGATATTCACTGGTAGTAATATTGGTTAAACTAGATTGTTCTAATAAGATTAGAAACCTAAAGACTAATGATTGTTCAAAAACTTTGGTGATTGAAAAACAATATGAAAATGCATGTCTAGGATTGGTTCTTTGAAAGACTTGGTATTTAAGCGTACCCAGTACACCACCTCTCTTTACATAAGTTACCTACTTGGTGCACTGTTCATTATTGTTCTTTCTATTAGACCATATGAACTTTTGTTTTGGACAAATAGTTGTTCATCAAATATAGGTGTTACATGAGATGTACTTAGCAAGTATTGCTTACCTAAATAATTGAATTCTAGGAGTAAAGCCAAAGCTGAATTAGAATGAAATGAAATATGGATCCTTACCCACTAGAAATACTTTTAGCAAGTTTTTGATTTTGAGGGTTTTTAATAGTGGGAATGTTATTACTTTATAAACATAATAAAAGGTACTTATAAAACATATTTTATCGTTGTAGATTTATTATGGCAAATTCAAACACATTATCATTGCGATCTGTCCTTGAGAAGGATAAATTAAATGGCTTGAACTTCCTTTACTGGTTCCGTAATTTGAAGATTATCCTCAAACAAGAACGAAAACTAACAGTCATCGAAGAACTTGTCCCTAAAAAGCCAGCAGATGATGCCTCTAAAGATGAATTGGAAGCTTTTAAAAAATACTCAAATGACATGGTAAATGTCAGTTGCTTGATGCTTACGACCATGACCCCTGAGCTTCAGAAGCAACATGAGGACATGGTTGCCTATGAGATGGTTAAAAATCTCAAGGAATTATATGAGGAACAAACTCGTCAAGAGAGGTATGAGACCTCTAAAGCTTTGTTTCGATGCAGGATGGTTGAGGGAACTCAAGTGGGAACTCATGTTCTCAAAATGATAGGGTATATTCAGACCCTTGAAAAATTGGGCTTCCCTCTAAGTTTTGAATTGGCTACTGATGTTATCCTGCAATCGTTGTCGGATAGTTTTAATCAGTTTGTTCTTAATTTCAATATGAATGAAATTAACAAATCGTTGCCCCAGTTGCTTAGTCTGTTAAAAACAACATAGAACAACATGAAAAAGGTTGGATGCAAACCTATTCTGATGGTACGAAAGGATAACAGAAAAGGAAATCCCAACACTAAGGCACAACCAAAGCCCAACAAAGGAAAGGTTGCATTGAAACCCAAATGAGGAGTTTGCAAAAGAAGGGAAATGTTTCCATTGCAACAATGCTGGACATTGGAAGAGAAACTGCCATGTCTATCTTGAGGAAATCAAGAAGGAAAGAGAGAATAGACAGTATGGATCAAGTATTTACGTTATTGATATTAATATATCAATATCTACTTCTTGGGTATTAGATACCGGTTGTGGTTCTCACATGTACTTCTGTACAGGGACTAAAAAGGAGTAGAAAATTGGCAAAAGGAGATGTGGACCTACAAGTGGGAAATAGAGCAAGAGTTGTTGCATTAGCTATAGGAACATATACTTTGTCATTAACTAGTGGACTTGTTTTAGATTTAGAGGATTGTTATTTCGTACCTAGTTTGACTAAAAACATTATTTCAATTTCTTATTTGGATAAGATTGGTTTTGAGATTATTATTAAGAATAATATTTGTTATTTTTCTCTCAATAATGTTTTTTATGGTACGACTCAATTAATCAATAACCTCTATATCTTAGATCAAGATAAATCCATATATAACATAAATACGAAAAGATCAAAAACAAATGACTCTAATCAAACTTATCTCCGGCATTGTCGCTTGGGACATATAAGTGAGAAACGCATATCAAAACTTCATAAAGATGGATTTTTGGATTCTTTTGTTTTCGAACATTTTGACATATGTGAACCTTGCTTAATGGGAAAAATGACCAAATCATCGTTTGACGGTAAAAACGAGCGAGCAAGTGATTTATTAGGTCTAATACATAGTGATGTATGTGGACCAATGAATACACAAGCAAGAGGAGGGTTTCAATACTTCATTACTTTCACTGACGACTTCAGTATATAGGGTATGTTTACCTAATGCATCATAAATCTGAAGCCCTTGAAAAGTTCAAGGAATTTAAGAATGAAGTACAAAACCAACTAGGAAAGAGTATCAAAGCTCTTCGATCAGATCGAGGAGAATACTTAAGCCTAGAGTTTGACGAACTTCTTAAAGGATGTAGGATTGTCTCACAACTTACACCTCCAGGTACTCTACAACACAATGGAGTCTCTAAAAGGAGAAATCGAACTTTGTTAGACATGGTTCGGTCAATGATGAGTCATGTTGATCTTCAAACTTCCTTTTGAGGACATGCATTAGAAACAACTACTTTCACACTAAATCGTGTTCAGTCTAAATCGGTTCAAAAGACACCATATGAGATATGGGTGGGAAGCAACCTAGTATGCCTTTTATGAAAATTTGGGGATCACGAAGTTTATGTTAAACATCAGATGTCTACAAAACTCGAAACCAAATCTCATAAGTGTAATTTTGTGGGATATCCTAAAGAAACTAAAGGATATTATTTCTTCAATCTATCCGAGAAAAAAATGTTTGTTGCTCGAATAGGAGTCTTCCTCGAAAGAGAATTTATTTTCAAAAAAAGAAATGGGAGAAATATTAAACTTTGGGAAATTCAAAATCAACCATAGATCATTGAACCAGAGATTGAACAACAACAAGTTCCACAAATAGTTGAGGAACATCTAATCATTGTTGAAACACAACCACTGTGAAAGTCAATGAGAGAACGCAATGCGCCTGAGAGATATGGGTTTCTTGTTACATTGCATGGAGATGTTCTTCTCATGGACCAAGATCAACATAAGACTTATTAGAAAGCAGTGGAGAGCCCAAACTCTAAGAAATGGCTAGAAGCCATGAAATCCGAGATGGATTCCATGTCAGAAAACCAAGTATGGACTTTGGTTGACCCACCCAAAGGAATTAAGCCCATAGTGTGCAAATGAGTTTTCAGAAAGAAAATCGACATGGATGGCAATATACAAACATAGAAAGGGCAATTGGCCGCTAAGGGATTTTCGTCAAATTCATGGTATAGATTATGATGAAACTTTTTCCCATGTTGCTATGTTTAAATCCATCTGGATATTGCTTGCAATAGTTGCATATTATGATTATGAAATCTGGAAAATGGATGTCAGAACCGCTTTCCTTAATGGAAAATTGGATGAGGATGTGTACATGACACAACCTGAGGGTTTTGTCAATCCAAAAGATGCCCAAAAGGTATGCAAGATACAAAGATCCATTTATAGACTGAAGCAAGCTTCTCGAAGTTGGAATCTTCGTTTTAATGAGGGAATCAAAGAATTTGGTTTTATTAAAAAAGAAGATGAGCCATGTGTTTTCAAGAAAACTAGTGGGAGCATTGTCACATTCTTGGTATTGTATGTGGATGACATACTAATAAAAGGAAATGACATACCTACCTTATAGTCTGTAAAGACTTGGTTAGGAAAATGTTTTTCTATGAAAGACTTGGGTGAAGCAACCTATATATTTGGAGTCAAGATCTATAGAGATAGATCAAGACGACTTCTAGGACTAAGTCAAAACACATACATAGACAATGTATTGAAAAGATTCAGTATAGAAGAATCTAAAAGAGGATTCTTACCTATGAGACATGGCATTTCGCTCTCGAAGGAAATGTATCCTTCAACGCCTCAAGAGAGAGAACACATGAGTAAGATACCGTATGCTTCGGTCATTAGATCTATCATGTATGCCATGCTATGTACACATCCAGATGTATCATATGCACTAAGTATGACAAGTCGATACCAAGTAGATATCGGTAAAGGTCATTGGGTTGCAGTAAAAAACATCCTTAAGTACTTAAGAGGAACTAATGATACATTCCTTATGTATGGAGGTGAGGAATAGCTAAGTATAAAAGGTTATACTGACGTAAGCTTTCAAACTGATAAGAATGATTCTTGATCACAATCGGGTTTTGCATTTTGCCTTAATGGAGGCACTGTAAGATGGAAAAGTTCAAAGCAAGATATAGTAGCAGATTCTACGACAGAAGCCGAGTATATTGCAGCAAGCGATGCTGCAAAAGAGGCTATTTGGATCAAAAAGTTCATATCTAAACTAGGGGTTGTGACAACAACGGAGCCATAGCACAAGCAAAAGAACCCAAATCTCACCAATGATCCAAACACATACTTAGGCGTTATCATCTCATTCGTAAAATCAATGATCGAAGAGATGTAGAAATATGCAAAGTACCAATGGATGACAATATCGCTGATCCACTGATGAGAGATTGTTGAGTATACCCAAAGACCAATTATGAGATGGTTGTAAAAGGCATACTTATTTTATCTTTTTTATTAATAAGAAGCCATTATTATTATTTCATATTATTCTGTGTATCTATAAATAAACTAAAATTATAATAAAGTCCTTATAATAATATAGTTATTCTTGAATGTCCTTAGTCGAGAATTATTGTGGGCTTGGACAACAATAATGCATTAAGACAAATATGTAGTTGATTGATGACAAAGTGTTATCATTGATATGGAGATGTCAAAATCAATATATAAGTATGTGTTAGGGAATGCCATACTGGACTGACCGCTATGAGCATGTTTCTTGGATTATTATGTGACAGTCACAACATTTCTCATGGTGATAACTACATCTATGATCCTCGGACTTAAGATCATCATTTTTTCAACATCGTGAGTGACATATTTTGATACGACGGATGCCTGTCAGAATCGACTACACTATAAAGACGATATTGGATAATGTCACAATCCATGTAGCAAAATATGGTTGATCAAGATAGGATTTGTCCCTCCTACATAATAGGATTAATATCATAGGCCACTTGATTGAGTGAGACTAGAAAATGCATGGCCATGCTCGAATGAATTGATATGGGATATCATAGTTATTCATTTATAATAGTCTACTCAAGATATCAAGAAACATTAGATGGACTATACAAGTGTGACTAATCCATGTCTTGTGTCCGATCTAGATATGAGGACAAAATTATATAATACATAAAAGAAGTTAATCATGAAAAAGGTTAAATCAAACCACGATTTCATATAACTTAGGTAGCAATGATGTATTGCTAGATGCCACTCATTGCTTGTAATATTAGAATTGTTCGGATATTTATGCTAACATTACATGAACCTACAAGGGTCACACCCTATGATTGAAATGAACAAATATCGACTAGATAGCATGTGTATAAACTTGTTGTACACGTAATTAGTGAGAAACCGAAATTGTTATATAATGGATAATTTCGTTTTATAACAATTTTGGTTTTATATATATATTAATATTTGATAAGTTATTGTAATTATCAAATACTATATATATATCTAAAAGAAACCTAATTAAAGTAGAATCATATTTTACATATTTAATTATATTCAGTTAAATATATTGTATATTTAAAGAATCCAAATTTAATTAGAATTAGGTTTTTGAATGCTATATAAAGGCATAAGGTCTAGCAGCCAAAATATCCTTTTTCGAAAATCCTCTCTAACAGTTAGAGAAGAGAAAACTATTCGTTTTATTTGGGATGGACTGCGTAGAGGTCAGAACGCTGCTGTGATGACTCGGAATTGATTCTCCTATACTCGCTGCAGAATTCTCCTATACTCCCTGCAGAATCCTAGATTACTTGAGGTGATGTTTTCATCCTTTATCACCCCAAATTCGTCCCTTGTACATGGATCACTAGTGGATTACGCCGGATAATTTTTCTACTGCGCCATGGGGTGTACCGACAATTCCCAACAGTGGTGTCAGAGCCACTTGTACAATACAAATTCGAACTTAAATACTTGGATGATGTTTTTGTATGAGATGCATGTTATTAGATTAGGGTTTATTTGATTTTTGACAAATATATGATATTTTCATGCTTTAGATCGATTCACGCCTAATCTGAAAAAATTAAATTGATTGTTCCAAGTGATTAAAGAGCCAATCACAGTTTTGTTTGGGTTTCAGATGTTAAGCGTTAACATACGTGGGCTATAATTATATTTTAGACTAACAGTTAGTCTATAGATTACGTGCGGGGAAAGTAAGAAAGAGTTGTTCAAGTAAAAACCTCATGGATTTTAAAATCTTGAAAAACGCGATAATGTTGATAAAATTTATCAAATCGTGATGTTTTTACACAATAATTAAGATGTCGCGGGACCCCCGCAAGCGTAGGGACAATCTCATAAGACCTCAATAATAAACCGCGTCATTGTTATGTCTGATATGCACGATTTTGAAAATGCATGGTTATAGCATAATAGTCCATTTACTTTGGTTTTGTATAAATACAGTCTGCGTGCCATGCCTTTCTTTCTTCTATAATAATTCTCTTCTCATCTTACTCCTTCATATGTAAAATGAAGTTTCTGAAAAATTGTAATATTTGCAGAGAAAGCGTGGAACGAAGGAGCAGACTGATGGGCCGATCAAAGGTGGATTAGGTGCTTGAGAAGCAAGTTCTATCTTTAGTAATTTTGGTTCTCCCATTAGCTTAGGATAGGCCACCTTAGTTTTAAGGGCTATAACCATTACATTTATATTTACTACTTTACATGTATGCGATATGATGTATGTTTTTTAGCATGGTGGTAACTGTTTAGAACATAATAGAATGGTGAGATCAATATAAAAAAAACCTTCCATATTTAATTAAAATTAGTCATCCAATATCAGCCCTCGTTAAAACCTCGATCGGTACTATGTAGGTTTTGCCAAAGCAAAATACTTAGATCTATCCTGGTTAAACGCGAAGAATAAGCAAGTGATATTCACTGGTAGTAATATTGGTTAAACTAGATTGTTCTAATAAGATTAGAAACCTAAAGACTAATGATTGTTCAAAAACTTTGGTGATTGAAAAACAATATGAAAATGCATGTCTAGGATTGGTTCTTTGAAAGACTTGGTATTTAAAGCGTACCCAAAGACACCACCTCTCTTTACATAAGTTACCTACTTGGTGCACTTTATTCATTATTGTTCTTTCTATTAGACCATATGAACTTTTGTTTTGGACAAATAGTTGTTCATCAAATATAGGTGTTACATGAGATGTACTTAGCAAGTATTGCTTACCTAAATAATTGAATTCTAGGAGTAAAGCCAAAGCTGAATTAGAATGAAATGAAATATGGATCCTTACCCACTAGAAATACTTTTAGCAAGTTTTTTTTGATTTTGAGGTTTTTAATAGTGGGAATGTTATTACTTTATAAACATAATAAAAGGTACTTATAAAACATATTTTATCGTTGTAGATTTATTATGGCAAATTCAAACACATTATCATTGCGATCTGTCCTTGAGAAGGATAAATTAAATGGCTTGAACTTCCTTTCTTGGTTCCGTAATTTGAAGATTATCCTCAAACAAGAACGAAAACTAACAGTCATCGAAGAACTTGTCCCTAAAAAAGCCAGCAGATGATGCCTCTAAAGATGAATTGGAAGCTTTTAAAAAATACTCAAATGACATGGTAAATGTCGGTTGCTTGATGCTTACGACCATGACCCCGAGCTTGTAAGCAACATGAGGACATGGTTGCCTATGAGATGGTTAAAAATCTCAAGGAATTATATGAGGAACAAACTCGTCAAGAGAGGTATGAGACCTCTAAAGCTTTGTTTCGATGCAGGATGGTTGAGGAACTCAAGTGGGAACTCATGTTCTCAAAATGATAGGGTATATTGAGACCCTTGAAAAATTGGGCTTCCCTCTAAGTTTTGAATTGGCTACTGATGTTATCCTGCAATCGTTGTCGGATAGTTTTAATCAGTTTGTTCTTAATTTCAATATGAATGAAATTAACAAATCGTTGCCCATTTGCTTAGTCTGTTAAAAACAACATAGAACAACATGAAAAAGGTTGGATGCAAACCTATTCGATGGTACGAAAGGATAACGAAAAGGAAATCCCAACACTAAGGCACAACCAAAAGCCCAACAAAGGAAAGGTTGCATTGAAACCCAAATGAGGAGTTTGCAAAAGAAGGAAATGTTTCCATTGCAACAATGCTGGACATTGGAAGAGAAACTGCCATGTCTATCTTGAGGAAATCAAGAAGGAAAGAGAGAATAGACAGTATGGATCAAGTATTTACGTTATTGATATTAATATATCAATATCTACTTCTTGGTATTAGATACCGGTTGTGGTTCTCACATGTACTACATGCACGGGACTAAAAAGGAGTAGAAAATTGGCAAAGGAGATGTGGACCTACAAGTGGGAAATAGAGCAAGAGTTGTTGCATTAGCTATAGGAACATATACTTTGTCATTAACTAGTGGACTTGTTTTAGATTTAGAGGATTGTTATTTCGTACCTAGTTTGACTAAAAACATTATTTCAATTTCTTATTTGGATAAGATTGGTTTTGAGATTATTATTAAGAATAATATTTGTTATTTTCTCTCAATAATGTTTTTATGGTACGACTCAATTAATCAATAACCTCTATATCTTAGATCAAGATAAATCCATATATAACATAAATACGAAAAGATCAAAAACAAATGACTCTAATCAAACTTATCTCCGCATTGTCGCTTGGGACATATAAGTGAGAAACGCATATCAAAACTTCATAAAGATGGATTTTTGGATTCTTTTGTTTTCGAACATTTTGACATATGTGAACCTTGCTTAATGGGAAAAATGACCAAATCATCGTTTGACGGTAAAAAAACGAGCGAGCAAGTGATTTATTAGGTCTAATACATAGTGATGTATGTGGACCAATGAATACACAAGCAAGAGGAGGGTTTCAATACTTCATTACTTTCACGTGACTTGATATATAGGGTATGTTTACCTAATGCATCATAAATCTGAAGCCCTTGAAAAGTTCAAGGAATTTAAGAATGAAGTACAAAACCAACTAGGAAAGAGTATCAAAGCTCTTCGATCAGATCGAGGAGAATACTTAAGCCTAGAGTTTGACGAACTTCTTAAAGGATGTAGGATTGTCTCACAACTTACACCTCCAGGTACTCTACAACACAATGGAGTCTCTAAAAGGAGAAATCGAACTTTGTTAGACATGGTTCGGTCAATGATGAGTCATGTTGATCTTCAAACTTCCTTTTGAGGACATGCATTAGAAACAACTACTTTCACACTAAATCGTGTTCAGTCTAAATCGGTTCAAAAGACACCATATGAGATATGGACTGGGAAGCAACCTAGTATGCCTTTTATGAAAATTTGGGGATGCGAAGTTTATGTTAAACATCAGATGTCTACAAAACTCGAAACCAAATCTCATAAGTGTAATTTTGTGGGATATCCTAAAGAAACTAAAGGATATTATTTCTTCAATCTATCCGAGAAAAAAATGTTTGTTGCTCGAATAGGAGTCTTCCTCGAAAGAGAATTTATTTTCAAAAAAAGAAATGGGAGAAATATTAAACTTTGGGAAATTCAAAATCAACCATAGATCATTGAACCAGAGATTGAACAACAACAAGTTCCACAAATAGTTGAGGAACATCTAATCATTGTTGAAACACAACCACTGTGAAAGTCAATGAGAGAACGCAATGCGCCTGAGAGATATGGGTTTCTTGTTACATTGCATGGAGATGTTCTTCTCATGGACCAAGATCAACATAAGACTTATTAGAAAGCGTTGTGGAGAGCCCAAACTCTAAGAAATGGCTAGAAGCCATGAAATCCGAGATGGATTCCATGTCGAAAAAACCAAGTATGGACTTTGGTTGACCCACCCAAAGGAATTAAGCCCATAGTGTGCAAATGAGTTTTCAAAAGAAAATCGACATGGATGGCAATATACAAACATAGAAAGGGCAATTGGCCGCTAAGGGATTTTCACAAATTCATGGTATAGATTATGATGAAACTTTTTCCCATGTTGCTATGTTTAAATCCATCTGGATATTGCTTGCAATAGTTGCATATTATGATTATGAAATCTGGAAAATGGATGTCAGAACCGCTTTCCTTAATGGAAAATTGGATGAGGATGTGTACATGACACAACCTGAGGGTTTTGTCAATCCAAAAGATGCCCAAAAGGTATGCAAGATACAAAGATCCATTTATAGACTGAAGCAAGCTTCTCGAAGTTGGAATCTTCGTTTTAATGAGGGAATCAAAGAATTTGGTTTTATTAAAAAAGAAGATGAGCCATGTGTTTTCAAGAAAACTAGTGGGAGCATTGTCACATTCTTGGTATTGTATGTGGATGACATACTAATAAAAGGAAATGACATACCTACCTTATAGTCTGTAAAGACTTGGTTAGGAAAATGTTTTTCTATGAAAGACTTGGGTGAAGCAACCTATATATTTGGAGTCAAGATCTATAGAGATAGATCAAGACGACTTCTAGGACTAAGTCAAAACACATACATAGACAATGTATTGAAAAGATTCAGTATAGAAGAATCTAAAAGAGGATTCTTACCTATGAGACATGGCATTTCGCTCTCGAAGGAAATGTATCCTTCAACGCCTCAAGAGAGAGAACACATGAGTAAGATACCGTATGCTTCGGTCATTAGATCTATCATGTATGCCATGCTATGTACACATCCAGATGTATCATATGCACTAAGTATGACAAGTCGATACCAAGTAGATATCGGTAAAGGTCATTGGGTTGCAGTAAAAAACATCCTTAAGTACTTAAGAGGAACTAATGATACATTCCTTATGTATGGAGGTGAGGAATAGCTAAGTATAAAAGGTTATACTGACGTAAGCTTTCAAACTGATAAGAATGATTCTTGATCACAATCGGGTTTTGCATTTTGCCTTAATGGAGGCACTGTAAGATGGAAAAGTTCAAAGCAAGATATAGTAGCAGATTCTACGACAGAAGCCGAGTATATTGCAGCAAGCGATGCTGCAAAAGAGGCTATTTGGATCAAAAAGTTCATATCTAAACTAGGGGTTGTGACAACAACGGAGCCATAGCACAAGCAAAAGAACCCAAATCTCACCAATGATCCAAACACATACTTAGGCGTTATCATCTCATTCGTAAAATCAATGATCGAAGAGATGTAGAAATATGCAAAGTACCAATGGATGACAATATCGCTGATCCACTGACAAAGCCACTGACACAGCAGAAGCATGAACGTCAAACTAAGTCTCTTGGTATTAGATACATGAGTAATTGGTCTTAGTGCTAGTGAGAGATTGTTGGAGTATACCCAAAGACCAATTATGAGATGGTTGTAAAAGGCATACTTATTTTATCTTTTTTATTAATAAGAAGCCATTATTATTATTTCAGTATTATTCTGTGTATCTATAAATAAACTAAAATTATAATAAAGTCCTTATAATAATATAGTTATTCTTGAATGTCCTTAGTCGAGAATTATTATGGGCTTGGACAACAATAATGCATTAAGACTAATATGTAGTTGATTGATGACAAAGTGTTATCATTGATATGGAGATGTCAAAATCAATACATAAGTATGTGTTAGGGAACGCCATACTGGACTGACCTGCTATGAGCATGTTTCTTGGATTATCATGTGACAGTCACAACATTGCTCACGGTGATAACTACATCTATGATCCTTAGACTTAAGATCATCATTATTTCAACATCGTGAGTGACATATTTTGATACGGTCAGACATCTGTCGTAACTGACTACACTATAAAGACAGATATTGGATATGTCACAATCCATGTAGCGAAATATGATTGATCAATATAGGAATTGTCCCTCCTACATAATAGGAGTAATATCACAGGCCACTTGATTGAGTGAGACTAGAAAATGCATGGCCATGCTCGAATGAATTGATAAGGGATATCATAGTTATTCATTTATAATAGTCTACTCAAGGTATCAAGAAACATTAGATGGACTATACAAGTGTGACTAATCCATGACTTGTGTCCGATCTAGATTTGAGGACAAAATGATATAATACATAAAAGAAGTTAATCACGGAAAAAAGGTTAAATCGAACCACTATTTCATGTAACTTAGGTAGCAATGATGTATTGCTAGATGGCACTCATTGCTTGTAATATTAGAATTGTTCTGGATATTTATGCTAACGTTACATGAACCTGCAAGGGTCACACCCTATGATTGAAACGAACAAATATCGACTAGATAGCATGTGTTCAAACTTGCTGTAAACGTAATTAGTGAGAAACCGAAATTGTTATATAATGGATAATTTCGTTTTTACATATATGTTAATATTTGATAAGTTATTGTAATTATCAAATACTATATATATATCTCTAAAAGAAACCTAATTAAAGTAGAATCAGATTCTACATATTTAATTATATTCGGTTAAATATATTGTATATTTAAAGAATCCAAATTTAATTAGAATTAGGTTTTTGAATGCTATTTAAAGGCATAAAGTCTAGCAGCCAAAATATCTAGTCGATAATTTTTCCGCTGCGCCATAGGGTGTACCGACGTTTCCCAACAACTAGTGTTGTCACACTTAAGAGGGATGATACCTACATCAATTCCATAATCCAAGAGTTGTTGCTTCATCTAAAGGACTAGAGCACAACAAATTCTGGTCGAAATGTATTCTGCCTCGGTGGTAGATAATGCTATACTATTTTGTTTCTTTGAAAACCATGATATAAGCATACTACCTAGGAATTGACAAGTACTTGAGGTGCTCTTTCTATCCATCTTACAACCTCCATAATCCGCATCCGAATAAGCATGCAAACTAAAGGAGGAATCTCTACGATACCAAATGCCTAAACAAGGTGTGTTTCTATGGAATCTAAAGATTCTCTAAACGACATGTAGGTGTGATTCTCTAGGACTAGCTTTAAATCTAGCACACAAGCAAACACTAAACGTGATATCTAGTCTACTTGCGGTAAGATATAGCATTGATCTATAAAGCTTTAAATCAACACACTTACCTTCTTCATCTTTGTCAAGCTTTGTAGATGAGCTCATTGGTGTGGCTTGAGGCTTCACATTCTCCAAACCAAACTTTTTAAGCATGTCCTTGATGTACTTAGATTGATTGATGAAGATTCCATCCTTCCTCTTGATTTGGAGCCCCAAAAAGAATGAAAGCTCTCCCGTCATGCTCATTTCAAATTCACCTTGCATTAACTTAGCAAAATCTTGGCAAAGTAATTCATTAGTAGAACCAAAAATAATATCATCAACATAAATTTGAACTACTAAAATGTCTTTGCCTTTTCTTTTAATGAAGAGTGTAGTATCCACCTTTCCTTTGTCAAAACCTTTTTCAATTAAAATTTTTGATAATCTTTCATACCAAGCTCTAGGAGCTTGTTTCAAACCATATAAAGCTTTTGAAAGTTTGAAAACATGGTTTGAATATTTTGGATCTTCAAAACTGAGTGGTTATTCTACATACACTTCTTCATTTATAAAACCATTTAGAAAAGCACTTTTTACAACCATTTGAAAAAGCTTGAATTCATGATAACATGCAAATGCAAGAAGTATCCTAGTAGCTTCCATTCTAGCTACGAGTGCATAGGTTTCATCAAAATCGATTCCTTCTTCTTGAGTGTAACCTTGAGCAACAAGTATAGCCTTGTTCCTCACTTTGTTACCACTCTCATCTAGTTTGTTTCTAAAAACCCATTTAGTTCCTATGGTAGACTTATTACTAGGCCTATCAACTAATGTCCATACTTGACTTCTCTCAAATTGATTTAACTCTTCTTGCATGGCCAATATCCAATAATCATCATTTAAAGCTTCTTTGATATTTTTAGGCTCAATGCATGAGATAAATACAACAAAATTACATGTATTTGTAAGAGAATATCTAATGGTTACTCATTTGGATGGATCACCCAAAATCTCACCACCTTTTCCTCTAGAGACAAAATTACATGAGATAAATACAACAAAATTACATGTCATTCAAGGCTTCTAGAGGTGGATATTGTGCTTCTTCTTTATTTGGAACTTCATCCACCTTTAATGATTATTCTCTGCCATCATTGGCATCAAAGGTTCCTATATCATCATCATCACAAGAATCATTTCTCGGAAGAAGGTTATCATCAAAACCACATGTATAGACTCTTATACTAATAAAGTTTTTTTTATTAAATACCCGATAGGCTTTAGAGTTTAAAAAATAACCTAGAAAAATAGCTTCATCACTTTTTTCATCAAATTTGCCCAAATTGTCTTTTCCATTGTTTAAAAGAAAACATTTGCATCCAAAAGGATGAAAATAGCTAATGTTAGGCTTTTTGCTTTTAAGAATCTCATAAGGTATTTTCTTTAAAATATGCCTAATCATTACTCGATTGACAATATAACATGCGGTATTTGTGGCTTCCGCCTAAAAATACTTAGGCAAATCGTTTTCACAAAGTATGGTTCTACCCATTTCTTCTAAAGTACGATTTTTCCTTTCAACAACCCCATTTTTTTGAGGAGTGCGAGGAGCGAAAAAATTATGGCTTATACAATTTGAGTTAAAAAAATCCTCAAAGCCTAGATTTTGAAATTCAGTTCCATGATCACTTCTAATGTGAGAAATAGAGTGACCAATATCATTTTGAGTTATTTTTGAAAATGTGATGAATTTTTCTAAAGCCTCATCCTTGGTACTTAAACATAGAACCCAAGTATATCTAGAGTAGTAATCAACTAAAACAAATGCATATGATTTTCCACCCAATCTCATAGTCCTGTCAAAAAGATCCATGTGGATCAATTATAAAACTCTATTTGTAGAAACATCATTAATAGGTTTAAAAGAAACTCTTTTATGTTTGCCTTTTGCACAAGCATCATAAATTTATCATACGAAAACTTTATTTTTGGCAAACCTCTTACAAGATCATTTGAAATCAATTTTTTTAAAACACTCATACTTGTATGTCATAGTTTTCTATGCCATAACCATGGATTATGCTCATCATTGGCAACAAAACATGAATTTGAAATATGAATGTCATCTAAATGCACCATGTATATGTTTCCTATGTGATGACCAATAAGTAAAATTTTGTTAGTTTCAATGTTGATAATTTTGCAACTATTTAAATCAAAAAGCACATTGAAACCTTTATCACAAAGTTGGCTTATACTCAAAAGATTATGTTTTAGACTATTGACATACAAAATATTGTCAATAAGAATAGAAGAATGATTACCAATGGAACCAATTCCTTCAATGTGGCCTTTGGAGTTGTCACTGAAAGTTACTACTCCTCCACCTTTTGTTTTAGCTCCAAGAATCGACTCTTGTCACTGGTCATGTGTCTCGAGCATCCACTATCAAGGTACCATGAATTTGCACATATAACTTTGGCCTTGTAGCAATACTCCCCTACAAGCAAAGATTAAGTCTTGATTTTTGGTACCCAAATTATTTTGGGTCCATGAGTATTAGCTCCCAAAATCTTAGTTCCTTTAGGAATCCAAGAAGCAATAGCACTAGTATTATTAGAAGTGATTAGTTCCTTAGAAACCCAAACACTCATAATCCTCTTACCTCTAGAGGTCCTTGGGAACCTCTTTGTTTGTAGCCATTAAAGTTTCTCTTCACATAGTTGGGTTTTGAAGAACTTCCTTTTCAAAACTTGATTTCCCATCTTTGCTTAGAGAAACTTTGAGATCACCAACTTCCCTTTGGTGATCATCGTGAACTTTTGAAAGAAGATTGTTTAAATCTTGATTTTTCTTTTCTTGTAAATCGAGAACCTTCTTCTTAAGTTTTGAGTTGGTTTTGGAAAGGGAATCGTTTTGGTTTTTCAAATCGAAAATTATTTTCTTATTTTTCAAAATCAATTTCTTATACTTTTCAACCAACTCATCGTAAACCTCTTGCAACTCATCATATGCTTCTTGAAGCTCATCATAAGTAGAATCAAATGTAGATGAGTTAAAGGTTGCTTTAGGATCCTCTTCAAGTGCAACGAGACAAAGATTAGCTACTTTTTGCTCATCTTCCTCGGATGATTCCTCATTAGTCCAAGTAGCAACATGAGCCTTGGGCTTTTTCTTCTTCCCGAAGCTATTCTTTTTGAGTTGGGGACAATCGGTCTTGATGTCCCACAGCTTCTTACACTCATAGCATATGACTTGATCATTCTCTTCCTCCTTGTTCTTGTTCTTGTTCCCCTCTTCGATGGAACTTTCTTCCTCGGTTGGATTTCATGAATCGAGTGAACCTTTTGGCAAGCATTGCCAATTCTTCTTCTTCATCATCTTCACTCAAATTGCTCTCCTCTTGCGAAGCCTTAAAAGCAATTCCCACTTTCTTCTTTGCCACCTCTTTCTTTTCCACCTTCTTCCCTTCTCTCCTATTTTCTTCTGATATTCTCTTCCATTCTTCATAATTTCATGGGTTAAGAGAGACCTCATGAGAGCGTCGAGCTTCAAGTTCTTGAGGTTCTTGGCCTCAATGATGGCGGTTCTCTTTCTATCCCATGACTCGAGAAAGGAGTAGATGAGCTTTAGGATAAGCTTTTCCTCCAAAATGACTTCTCCAAAGCCTTTGAGATCGTTGACAATGACGGGGAAACGATTGAATATTTGGTGGTGCTTTCATTCGGCTCAGTCTTGAAATTTTCGTAGCTCAAGTTGAGGAGTCCAATCTTGGTCTCTTTTACATCATTTGTCCCTTCATAGGTGGTCTCGAGCTTGTCCCAAATCTTCTTTGCACTTGTACAAGAAGACATCTTCGAGTACTCATCCGGTCCAAGTGCACAAAAGAGCATGTGTACAACTTTATCATTGACTTGTAATCTCCTCCGATCTTTAACGGCCATCTTTATCTTGGACTTTGGAATCAACCGGTCACCTTCTCTATTTATTAGAATCGTTGGTCCATCTTCCACTACATCCCATATGAGGTAGTCATTGGATTTGATGAAGAGCCTTATTTGATTATTCTAATAGGGATAGTTATCCTCATTGAAATAAGGCAGTTTGGTAATGGAATAAGACTCATAGAGGTTGTTGTCGGAAATGGAGCCCATGTATTAACTTCTAGTTGATTGAATCACCTTTGGATCATCTCAAGGGGATGTTAATCCTTCAAATGAGATAGACTCTGATACCAATTGTTAGGATGATCAATAAATGTGATTTGGCCAAGAAGGGGTGAATTGGCAATTTAAAAAAAATGAAGGGAAGCAAATGGAAAGATAAAAAATGTGACACAAGAAATTTATAGTGGTTCAACCTTCTAACAAGGTCTACATCCACTACCATAGCTTCCCACTAAGGATTTCAACAAATTAACTAAGAATTTCTTCCCCTTTTCTAGGTTTAGGAGGAAACTGTTACAAAATCAAAGCTTTCTACCCAAAGCTTTGATGAACACTCTCTTTTACAAGAAAAGAATGGAAAAATGATAAAAATCCTCTCAAAGGTAGATAATTTGCCCCAATACAAGTTCACTCAATCCAAACTTGAAATAAAGAATTACAAATTTGCTCACTCATGTGGGTTACAAGGATTTGACTCTAATAGGCTCAAGAATGTTGGATTTTTGCTTGAATGCTTAAAAGTTGATCAATAATTGTTGTTGTAGCTTTGGATACTTGTTTAAATAACTCCTCATTGAATTCTAACCGTTTGAGTAGTTGAGATCATCAATAGAGCCATTGGAGACAATTTTTCCCGCAATAAATGCAATTTGACAACCCTCGGTATCGGTACACGGGTAGCTGTATCGGTATTTGCCAAAAGAAGAAAGATCTGTTGAACAAAAGGGTATCGATACCCCGGAGGGTGTATCAGAACGAAAAGCTTGATTTACAAAGGTGTATCGATACGGGAAATACCGTATCGGTATGGTTTTTACTCACTATTTTCTAAGAAAAGATAATTGGAAACTCCTATCAGTACGACTAAGGGCATATCGGTATGGTATAACCGCTTTTCAAAAATTATGGTTACAATAAAACTGACAAGGCAATGGTTAAAAATTAAATACAAAGATTTGATAACTCTGAATCCTTGTATCGATATGAGTAGGGCCGTACTGATACTCAAGGCTTATTTGGTTCCCAGGTTACAAAGATGTACCGATACGGCTATACACGTATCGATACCCATTGGCCATCTCGTATAAAAATAAATTCCAGTAGCTAAGGACCGTATCGATACGGCTAAGAGCGTATCGGTATGATATAACTATCTCATTTAAAATTGATTTTATTGATTAAGGAACGTATTGATACGGCTGAGAGAATATCGATATTCTTGGACCAAATATGCTATTTGAGTATGAAAACACTTAGTAAATATTTTGGGGTTTTAGTTTTTAACTTAGAAATAATTTTAAGTTTGAATCCTTGTCATTTTGTGAGCATTTTGAGTATTTGAAAATTTATTCAAATTTACAAATAAGCCATTTAAGATCATTGTTATATCAAAATCAAATTTAGTTTTACATCTTTGGTGTAATAATGGCGCACCAAGATACTTATCAAGGTCTAAAACCTCCACAAAATCGAAGTCACGCACAATCACCTCTCGAACATCTGAGCTTATATTGCTAGAGAAAATGATTTGTGCCTTCGTACTGTTAATTTTGTGACGAATGCCAAACAAAACGCATCCAAGACATCACGGACCACCCACATCTGGTTTATCGTAGCCTCCAAAAAAAGCATCAAGTCATCTACAAAAAAAAAGATGGGACGCTTCAGGGTTATATCTACTCAAACGAATTTCTTTCTACATACCTCTAGAGATCTAATATAGAATCATATGGGAGAGACATTCCAAACATAGAACAGATATATAAGAGAATAGGGGATCACCTTATTTGTAATGACCTAGATTTCAAAATTTGAGGGTCGATTTAACTAGAAGCGTGGGCTTTGCGTTTGGGTCGAGATGTTTGGGCATTGAGAGCTTTAGTGGGCTTGTATATACTTGATGAGAGGGGTGGTGTGGTAGAATCCCTTCTTTTGAAGAGGTAAAGGCTGCCTCTATTTATTTCTCCTACAAATTTGGGAATGGATGATATCACCTTGTCCTATGCTTGTTCTTCACCCTTTTTCCCATCTTCCTCATTTGAAAACCATGCAAAAGGTGTAATTTTTATCCTTTTTCTTGTAAGAATCTCGGATCGGTTGTTGAGGGAAGGTTAATCATCATTTAAGGATCTATATATCAAGGTAAGGATGATGGGTTTTGGTGGAGGTTGGGAGAAAGAGTGTTTTGTGGGGGTTGAAGAGGAAGAACGACAATGAGGGATTTGACTCCATTTCTTGTTGCAAAATTCTCTCTTTTTCATATCTTAAGTTTCCAACAACATTGTAACTTGTTTTACAACATCTCTTTGTAGTGAAAGAGGTTGGAGAAGCTTCTAATGCTCAAGAGAAGAGGAGGGCTTGAAACTTGGACTAGGAGCTTCACTCTTAGCTGTAGGAGTAAGGTTAATACACTACTAACTCCTTTGTATTTCTGGAAATCATAAAAATTGATTACTTGTTGCTTGGATTGATGTTTTGGTTGTTTGAGAGCTTGAGATACCATTAATGGTTAAACCCGAATTTGGTGTTAAAATGATAGGAAACCACTTAAACTACCTTTCCATAACTTGTGGGTTCGATTTGGGGTTTTACCATGAAGGTTTAGGGGTGTTAGGGATGACTTGCAAGCTCCATAATTCAAATTCCGGGCTCGAGTATTGATACTGGATGAACTCGTATCGGTACACTTTGCTTTTGAGTGGCTAACTCAGGTAAAATTGGAAGGACGTATTAGTATGGGCATAGGCCGTATTGATACCCCTGTTTAGCATGAATTTTAGTAGCAAAAATGTGTGCCGGTACGCTTGAGGGCATTTCGGTACTGATGGGGTACCAGTACATGGCCCCTGTGTACTGGTAAGGGGTTTCGATTAAACCCATTCAGCAGGAAAAGCTGTGTATCGATACGCGTAGGTGGGTATCGGTACCCACATGTGTGTATCGATACTCTTAAGTGGGTATCAGTATCCGCTGGGTAATTTGCCTGAAAATTACGTTTTGAGTTCGAAGGACCTATAATTCGATGACTAAGGTCCTCTAAGATTTTAATGTGGTAAAATGAATAGTAAAATTGAGAAACTAAAAATTTAACCTCATATATAAGCATAATGAGTAATAACTTAATAAATGTTGGGTGACTTGTTTGTAATAGTAACCATAGGGATTCTTGGTGGATCGTGTATATTATGTGTCAAGTAAGGGCACTTGTGTGGTTGGGTTACTTTGTTTGTTAGGATCTGGTTACCCAGTAAGAGTTAGAGTGTGTTGCAACACCAAGGTTATTGTTGAAGAATGTATATTCCCGAAGCTGAGTGGCACAAAGTCTCATTCGAATATGCTCGATGAGAGATTCTAAGCATGGGTGCACGTTCCCAAAGTTGTGTAGCACCAAGCCTCACCCAAAGAGTGTATATTCCCGAAGTTGTGTGTTACCGGGCCTCACTCTAGGTTTGTTGGTATGATGTATATGTTTTGTGTGAGTTTTATGCTTTCCTATTGTTGCTATGTGTTTATGAGGCTAGAGGTAGCACCAATGTTGTTATATATGCCATGATATCATTCTCTTAGCTACATGCTCATATATATGATTTGCATGATGCATGGTCGAGTGGAAGTGTATCGACTGAGCTTTATTATCTCAGCGTTCAAAATTTTTGTTTTCGTTCGCAAGTTAGTAGATTTGACATGCATCGTTGGAGCATCATCGGAGTAGGACTTCAACATCGACTTGTGTCTAAGTACAATATTTAGATTATATTGGGTCATGTATTCGTAGGACCCTATATTTGTATTCTAACTCTTATTTTGAGATTTTAACTTGTGTGTCGAATGCTTTAATTATGTATTTTAAATGGAGCCCCCATGCAACGTTTTAATCGGTTTATCTACTTTGAAATATTCAAACCTTATAGATTTTATGAATGAATGTGATTTGGACTAAATCAAGTTTTAAAATTTTATGGTATTGGGTTGGTCTTCAGGCCCAAATATGATATTCGAGTTGAGAATGTTATACTATCTAATATCATGAGAGGGTTGGAAACTCTCAGTAAGCTCCCCATTCTAAATTACTTGGGTTGTGACAGAGCTAACACAACTCGTAATTAGCCGAATTAGCTCGTCCGAAACTCCAATGTCGACCAATGTGTCTTCTATGAAACTCTATTCTAATTCGTCATATATTTTCTCCAAGTAAATTTTAACTTCCATCCATATTGTTTTATTCAATTTCTTGTAGATTGAGTGAATTACCTCTTGAGAAGTAATCACATTGTCCATGATGCATCGCCTTGGCACAAAACTCACTTGATTGTAGGAGACCTATTGCGGCAGATAAGACTGCAACAGATGGATTATGACCTTGGTTAGTGCTTTGTAAACCACGTTATAAAAGGCTAATCAGTCAGAAATGCAAGAATGTCTCCAGTACATCAACCTTGAGGATAAGCACAATGATTGCACGATTGATGTCACAAGGAATCTAATCATGATTAAAACAACTTTGAATAAAACGTGAAACACTTTGACCAACAGTAGCCTTGTTTTTCTGAAAGAACATGGCATGCAACCCATCAATCCTAGGAGCTTTAAGCAGACTCGTCTAGGCAATCACCATTCACACCTCTTCCTTCGAAACTTTTTGAACTAATGGAAACTTCTCTAAACCAGTTAACTTTAAAAACCCACCTCTAACAATCCCATTCAATTTCACCCTTGAATCCGAAAGGAATAGTGCCTTGAAGTAATTAAACCATTGACCATTGTTGAGCTTCAACATGCCATATGTATTATTTCTTTTGCGTGAGACAATAGAGGGATGGTAATATTTAGTATTGCAATCCCCATTAGAAACCCACTAGCTTCTGGAATGTTGAACCCATAAACTTTCTTCTTGTTTCAACACAAGATTGAGCTCACTCTTTAATTCAGTTTCTAGTTCCAATAAAAAGGTGCATCAAAGTTCTCGTCACCCGTTCAATAACTCAGATGCATGCCAATAAGAGAGTTTTCCTCTTTCCAATATGATCAAATACCACCTTATTCCACACAGTTGCATCATGTCGAAACTTGTCAATGCTATGCTCAACTGGCACATCCTTGTCCCAAGATTCTGTCACCAAATTCATAAATTCAGGATTAGATTGCCAAGCTGCCAGGTACTTAAAAGAAGAAAGTTTACCTCTCGAATGCAGAGATGATGATACTAACAAAATTGGGTGGTGATCGAAGCCAACTCGTTCAAGATGAAGAACATGCAAAGTAGGCCACCATTCACACCATTGTGAGTTTCCAACACAACGATCCAACCGTTGTTGCAATGTGCCTCGTCGCAAAGTGAATTTAGGCCCATTAAAACCCAAATCTTTCAAAGATGTTCGATTAAGAAAATCTACAAATCGTTGACACACATCATCTCACTATAGAGAACCACCACAATGTTCCAAAGAACTCCCAATAGCATTGAAATCGCCACCTAAGACCCACGACAAGTTACCATCTGATTGCAATGCTTCAAGCTATTCCCTCAGCCCATTACGCTTTTGCCAAGTCGGGCTAGCATTCACATCTAGCACATCCATACTTAGAGAATCTTTCCAAAGAATCCATATTCCACATGAGAAACCATTCGCCTCCACACGAGAAACCATTCGCCTCCACACGAAAAAAAAGATACTTATGTCCATAAATAATCTTGTCCGCCATAACACAAATAACCCTTATTTCTATCAGCGCCACAATGTCCGATAACTGAGATCTCAACACAAGTTTCAAATAACGGTTAAACTTAGAGTCAAGAGCACTCTTAAGGATTACAAAATAATACTTTAAACATAGAAATCATGATAAAAGAAAAGTAACTCGATCAACCACTACTTTATAATCTCTGTCTCATCAAAGACATTGTTTTCTCGCTATTGCACTAAAGAGTTACTCTATGTAGGACAAAAGTCTTCTGCCCCCTTTTCGGTGCTCCTTTCTATGTCCTAACACTGAAAAACTAAATTTTAAGCCATAACTCTAAATTCTAAATCCTAAACCCTACACCCTAAAAATACACCCAACCCTGAATTCCCTAAACCTATTTTTTTAGTGTGGGACATAGAAAGGGACACTAAAAAAGGATAGAATATTTCTATTCCTGTTTGTAACCCTTTCCTCGAGAGCATGCAACATTTCACCAGTCTGCAGTTCCTTATTATAAGGTCCCGTTAAACATCCGTCTTCACTCCTTCCATCACATGAGGGATCGAATCCACCACTTGATGGCCGTGTGATTTTTTGGATTAAGTGACACCGGTACTTGAACAAATACACCCTTAGAGACCACCTCACCTCCACCTAATGGAGGTCTGGGACTACTGGAGCTATTGTATTGCTGGAACTGGCCCCCAAATTCATAGCAGGCGCTATATTTTTACACTTTTTAGTAACCCCGTGACTACTCCCTTTCTTATTAGTCTTAACCATGTGTTCCTTACCAGTACGACACCCATTGGAGCATCTTGATTCCCCTTGCCCTGAGTTAGAGCATCTTGATTCTGTTCTACACTAGCAGTAGCACTTGTTTGCTTCTTAGGAAATGATCGGTCCCTGGTTTTCTTAGTCCCATTAATCACCAACTCATCCTTATCAGATTGTAATACATCAAAACGACTAGCCACTATATTTGTACCATCTCGACTGACGTTCATCATACCAATTTTACCACCTATGTTCTTCCAGCATCTGCGGTTTGTTACCTGCATCCACGGGATACTGTTCCTCAGTTCCATCGACCTCAATACCCACAGGCACATTGATAAGGCCAAAACTGAGAAGAAATAGGAAGACCTTTATGAAAAGTTAAAAGGAATGATTAAGTCTTTATAAGAATGATGTATTCATGGCGGTGTGGATGCCAAAGACTTGAGCTTGGTGACAAACTTGGTAGTACCTCCGAAATTTAAAATTCCAGATTTTGAGAAATACAATGGAACTACATGCTCGTCAGCACATCTAACTATGTATTGTAGAAAGATATTGATGTATCTTGATAATGAGAAGCTGTTCATCCATTGCTTCCAAGACAGTCTAGTAGGATCAGCTGCACAATGATTTACGCAGCTAAGCCGAGTTAACATCAGATCATGGAAGGATTTATCCAGAGCTTTTAGTGAGCAATATAAGCATGTCCCGGACATGGTTCCAACCCGATTGGTCCTGCAAGGGATGGAACAAAAACATCATGAGAGTTTCTGCCAATATGCGCAGAGATAGAGGGATGTAGTTGCTCAAGTTCAGCCACCATTACTAGAGAATGAAGTTATCCCAATGTTTATGGACACATTAAAAGGTTCATTTTATGACCACATACTCAATCATGCAACTAAGAGCTTTATAGATATGTTAATGAATGAAGAGCTGATTCTGGCAGCTATGAAAAATGAAAAGTTGGATAACGGAGAAAGAAAGGAACCCTATAAAAAGAGGGAAAGCAAAGATAATGCCATTAATGTTTATAATCTCAATTATTCAAAGGGTGTGGTCTTTAACAAGACAAAGTCTCGACTGCAGCTCCAGCAATTACAAATCTACCGAAGGAAGAATGAAGATATCAAGAGAACTCAAAACCCTATTTCCATCCAATTCCAATGACGTATGCTGAATTGTTTGCTGACTTGGTTAAATCCCAAATGGTTCTGCCAAGGCATGTTCCTCCTTTCTCACCACCATATCCAGCATGGTACGATGAGAAGGTATAATGCGAATATCATGTAGGAGTTAGGGGGCACATAATTGAGAATTGCACCGCATTCAAGAGAGTGGTAGATGATTTAAGAAAGTCTGGAATGTTGTCATTTGATACATCGAAAGATAAGGGAAACCCTCTGCCAAATCACCAGAAAGTAGAAGTTGATGCAATCATGGATGAGGAAAACAAGAGGATTAAGAAACATGTTGCTGAGGTCAGAGCACCCATGAGATGGGTATGGGCTTAAATGGTGGCTGCTGGGATGCTAGAAGGAGAAGCCCAGGATCTGGAAATTGAAGATGGATTGTATTGTGAGTATCACGAGGAGAAAAGACATGAGATTGAACATTGCTCAGAGTTTAAGCAGTTGGTCCAAGAAAAGATGGAGGAAAAAGAACTAGAGTTTCTTGAGAAAGAAAACAATGAGTTTATGTGGGACATTTGCACATCAGAGGAGTCATCCTCAGTGGAAGGCTTTATTCCCAGCCAATAGTAGAAGATAGAGATGCATCACAAAGGAAAACTGCTGTTGAAGAGTCAGAAAAAGAAGATGATAGAGATTTCTTCAAAGAAAAGCCAATAGTATACCACGAGCCAATGAAAGAGTCAGAGGCTCGAGAATTTTTGAAAATTCTAAAACACAACAAGTACAGTGTGGTAGAGCAACTCCATAAGCTCCCAGCTCGAAAATCCATGTTATCTTTGATGTTAAGTTTTGAGGGCCACCATGAGGTTGTGTTGAAGATTTTTGAACTGAACGTTCGTATAGAAGGATATCACAACTGACAAGATGGATATATTAGTCGGTAACATTGCTGTCAACAACTTTATTTCGTTCAATGATGAAGAAATACCTAGAGAAGGAAAGGGTCGTGCAAAGCTCTACACATCACCACAAGATGCAAAGGATATATGCTACCCGGCATTCTTATTGATAATGGGTCAGACCTTAATGTTCTACTGTTAACAACGCTAAAGAAGCTGCCTATAGACAGCTCTCATATGAGAGCCTATCCAAATACGGTAAGAGCGTTCGATGAAACTCAGAAAGATGTGTTGGGTAAAATTGAAGTGCCTTTGTAGATCAGACCATCAACCTTTGATATTGAGTTTGTGGTCATGGACATTAGGCCCATTTATAGCTACTTGCTTGGGTGCCCACGGATTCATACAGCATGAGCAGTCTCTTCTACCTTACATCAGAAGTTGAAATTTGTGTTGGGCGGCCAATTGATAACTATAGGTGCAGAGGAAGAAATCATTTTATCGGTAACTATTGATGCACCCTTTATCGAGATTGATGAGGGTGCGCTCGAGTGTCACTTTAGGACACTAGAGCTAGGCAATACGACCTTTGTCACTGAAGGGAGTAAGGTGCCTAAACTAGAATTATCTAGCTGATGCAAGTTAAACAAACTCTAGGAAAAGAAGCTGAAGTTGGAAAAGGACTTGGGAAGAGACACTAAATGAGGCTGTATCATGTGGTAATCCCAGCAAAGAAGGATCAGTTTAGCTTGGGTTTCAAGCCCAACAATTGGCAAAAGAAGGAAAAAATAAGGACACACTAGGAAAGAAGACATGCAAGGCTGAAAGGAGAGAAAATTGAGTGGGAACTGATGACATTTCCACCCCTGAGCCATAAATTTAGATTCAGGGGCTTGTTGGATCCAAGTTCCCCATTTAATGAGGAAGAGAAAGAAAAGAATGATTTGTGTGAAGCGTTTGAAAAGCTGAGCATCAACGCTGTAACAGACGAGGAAGAAGAGAACAAATACTTGTCCAAGATTTGCCCATGCTCTGAACTTGACAACTGGACTGCTAAAGAAATTCCTGTAGTCTTTAAGACAGTTTCAGAGTAATTCTCAAAACCCACCCTTTTGCCTTTAGACCCGTAGGCAATTAGGGATCTTATGTAAAAGGTATATGTCAAACTTTATAATTTAAATTTCAATAAAGATGCATTCTCTTTCTTCCAACAAATCCTTTGTGGCAAAGTCTTCCCATAAATAAAACTTAAAGTTAAAACTAAAAACATTCATTCCATTCATCCCTTTTTCTCTGTGTATATTTATGTCCCTTTTCTTTGCAGGTCTTCAAATATCAATGACTTAAATGACTCTCAGTCCGACGCTGAAGTTGACCTTGAATTACCATTATGCTTAGAAGAAGTTGATGATGTTGATAATGAAGAAGAATATGACTTGCCCAGAGAATTGCTCAAGATGGTGGAAGGAGAGGAAAAACAGATTCTCCCATACAAGGAAGAGTTAGAAATACTGAATCTCGGTATTGAAAAAGAGAAACGAGAGGTGAAGATTGGCACCACCATTACAGCCCATACTCGACAAAGCTTGATTGAGCTTTTGAAATAATTCAAGGGTATCTTCGCCTGGTCATATCAAGACATGCCGAGTCTCAACACTAACATTGTTGTACATCAGCTTCCAATAAAATTAGGATGCGAGCATGTAAAACAGAAGCCTAGGAGGACGAAAGCAGATATGCTCCTAAAAATTAGGGATGAGGTAAAGAAGCAGTTTGACGCGGGGTTTTTAGAGGTAGCTAAGTATCCAGAATGGGTGGCCAACATCGTCCCAGTTCCCAAGGAGGATGGAAAAGTACGTATGTGCGTTGACTATAGGGATCTCAATAGAGCAAGCCCCCAAGACAATTTCCCGTTACCACACATAGACACGTTAGTGGATAACACAGCTAGACATTCCCTTTTCTCTTTCATGGATGGGTTTTCCGGGTATAACTAGATTAAAATGTGCCCAGAAGATATGGAAAAGACCACCTTCATAACACTTTGTGTAGCATCCCGGTATATGGTCTAGCAGTAAGAATTATTGTGTTAATTTTAACTAATTAAGTTCAAGGTAATTCGAATTGTAACTAAAGGAATAAAGGGATTAAAATCAAATTGAACCTAAATGTTGGGATGAAATTAAAAAGGGGACCATTCCTAAAAGAATGTAAAACACATGATTTGCATTATGATTTAATGGAAGTGAAAGGACTTGGACAAGTGTCCTTCCTTGTGACCATTCGGTCAATGAGTGAGGGAAGAGTTGGACCATCTTCTTCCTCACTTTGTGAAGTCACCGAAACTATAGAAAGAGAAAGAAGAGAGCTCTTGAGAGAAAGGGAGGAAAACAAGCTTGATTCTTGGGTGGATTCTTGTTATTAGATCGAATAGAAACCTAGGGAGGGTAAGATTTTCTCCTTGTCTTGCATGAATGGATGATTAGTACATAGTTATGAAATTGGTTATTTCAGTTGTTGATTTGATTAAATTGAATGTATAGGTTGGTTGTTATTTAAATAGTGAGGAGGTAATGTTTATAGAATATGTTAGATTACTCACTTTCGAATGATATGAGAATTCAAATACATTTTGGTAATTGAAATGTTGCAAGGAATTAGAAGATTATGTTTTTCGGTTCGTTGTATGAATCTATGTTTACTTCATATGATTGTAATGGCATGCTTAAGCTGTTCAAACGTGTGTATCAAGGGAAAAATCTGTATCTTTAAATTGGAGGTAGTTTTGTTGCTAAAGCATTTTAAATTAAATTGTGCTAGGATTGACACATTTGTTTTAACTAATTTACTGGGCAAAATGGTTAGAAAAGAATAAAGGGGATTAATTGTAGGTTGTATAAATGATAACCAGCTTGATAAAATCAACCGAAATTAGGATTATAATGTTTTGATACCTAGAAATTAACTAAAACTGTTTGTAAAATACTAGAATGAGTAGGGGCTGCTGTTTCAAATAACAATGTGCACACACACATGTATATATGTGTGTGTATCTTAAATTGTTTTGTATAAAATGAGCAAAGTGGACTGTTACGATTGAACCAATGAATTTGTATTAAAACTGTTCTGTTTGGTATCTAAATGGATATGAACTGATTCAAGGAAGAATCGTGCAGAATTGGAAATTTTAGGAAACTTAGGATCCTCACTTGAAGCATGAGATTTTGGGAAAATGAGTAATGAACTGTTCTGAATATTTGGGAACATTTAAAGGACAATTTGATTAATCAAATTGATCACATTAGAAGATAGAAATAAGGGGTAAAGTATAGTTACAATGCTAAATGGGGTTGTTCTGTTTTTAAATAAAATGGGACTGTTTTATACTTTGAAAATAGAATGATAGTTTGATAACATATTCCATTGGGTATAATAATAGTTGGAGAATGTTTAGATGGTCATTTATAAGTAACATCGATTTGTTAATAGAAATTTGGTGATAGATAATTGTAGTAATAAGTCAAGAAGTTTATAAATGATTAAAAGAATGAAAACTGGTTCATAAATGCATATGTCATTTTGGATTGTTTTTCATGGCTTATAAGTGTCTATGGATTGTTTGATATGCGTTATATATGAGTTTAAACAACTGAAACTGTTTTGATGCCTATAGAGGAAGCATAGGGGCTGTTTTTGTACATTTGGGTTGCTTTGTTTATATATAATGATCTAGGGAATTGTTCGGTATAAATACGAGCGTAAGTTGGATTGTTGTGATGGTTAATTGGAGGTGCATATGTTATGGATTGATTTGTTTGGTTAAACGAACTATTGAATAATAGATGTAGTCCTAATACATAGTTATTCTGTTGATGAAATTAGATAAATTGAGGTTGATCAACTCGATAAAAGGTCGAAAGGGATTGGATCAATAACAAGATAGGATTAAGGATTCAGGTATCCGTAACTTCAGGGTAAGAGCCGAGGGTAGTTTAAAGTCTCGGGGTAGGAGAAATCCATCTCGAGCATCTTTAATTGCATAAAATTATTTGTTTGTTAGATAATTTATGCAATAGTGTGCAATTAAGCTGGGAATCCGAGGTAAGTACTTTTATGAGAAAGTACCTTGTAATAAAAGAAGTAAGTTGATAGTATTGTCGGTGATCGAACTATATACCCGATTTTAGATTAAAAGAGGATTGTTAATGAAAATAAAGGTCTTGATGATTATTAAATAAGCTTTAATGTCCTGATAATTCATGTTAGTCTTGGAGACTAGAAGTGGTTGTTTCGAATGGATTGTTATAATTTATAGGTTACATTGATTGATACAATTCTTAATGAACCTATTGTTACTTAAGGTGTTCATTCAAATAGTTTGGAAAGGAAGGAATGAATGAAAATCTGTATTGTAAAGAATATAGATGGTAACTCTTGATTCATTGATTAATAATAAATCCTTGATGGCCATGTTGATAAGTTTATGAGCAAGGCTCATTTTGATTGTAAAATCCACATATGGTGAATCTTGCTTACACCGAAAGGCGTCATGCAATGTGACTCGATATTGACAAGAAGTTATGCTCAAAATGTCATTAACTAAATAAATAAGTAAATATGAAAAGTCTTGGTCTCGAGTCAATCATAGGTACAGTTGGCATGCCATAGAGTCCGTCGAGCTCGCTAATGTGGACTACGGTCCAGGACTTAGGTCCCTTGTTGATAAAGATCAAATGATCTATTGGTACTATTAGTACCCTTGTTCGGTAATGGTTAAACTGGTACTTTGTGTACTCTTGTTTCGTTATCTTGTATACCCTTGTTTTGGTACTTGGTGTACCCTTATTTGATATTGAATATAGTGGATTCATGTATCTAGGCTGAGGTCGAGTCACAAGGCTATGTTATAATAACAAATTCGAATGATTTTGTTAAAGAAAACAACTTGAATATGGCAGCTTGATGTATATTAACTCTTCGATAAGTCTCTTATAAAGGAAAGTTGCAGTAAATAATGAAACTAATCTAAACATAACTAATGTGTACATTTAAATATGCCTGAAAGATGTGAACCAAATGATATACTTATATATATATATATATATGCATGAATGAGGGGATTTGAATGACATGCTTTGATAAGTTTGTTTATGCTTGATTGATGTGAATGAATGTATTGCCTGATGAAGGAATTGACTGATAAATTATAAGTTCGGTAATGTTTGTATAATATGTTATAATCAATGTCTCCATGAACAAGAGAATTAAATAGTAATAATCTTTGATTCGAAAGAAATCGTAAAGGATTTAAATTGGTAATGATATTATCGTAACAAATTGCTTAATAGGTATGATGGAATCTTTCAAGGCTTTATTACCCTTGGGATGATCGGAAATGAAATTCCAAGTGTCTATGATTGTTGCTGATAACCTACTAGGCTGTTGTAATGGAAATATATGACAAATAAAGGCTGTTTTAGTTCAATGGGACTAGATGTTAACAAGATAATTAAGCCGGTATGTTATAGATCACATGTTAATTTGTGATCCCTTGAGTATGAATATTGGTAGAACGAGATTAAGTGCTTTTGAATACATGTTTAATATGAAAGTAAGTATTGTGGTGACTCTTGAATTGAGATAAATTACTTTAGAAAAAGGTAACATTTACCTTTGATTCGAACGTTAAAACAATAAGTAACGAATGGACAAGTAAATTCACATTAAGTTTTGAAGAATCTAGAGACCCTATTGATCAATAATGCTTGAACATTTACTTTTAAGTGATTTAAGGTAGATAAGCCATAGACAAACAAAATATGTACAATCTGGATGTTTACAAAAGCATCCAAGAAAGTTGTTAAGTGAATAACAATGATTCGAGATATTATCTTACGAGATGGTAGCATTAAAATATTCAGAGATGAAATAACTAGCACAATGAGGATTGTCGTTTGATAAAAGACTCTTTTAACATGTTTGTTAATAAAAAGAATTATGACTCTCGTATCAGATATAATAAGTTCGATGAAAATTTTGTAAGCTTAAGTTGATGTGTAAGAACCCATATCTGATTTGAGTATTTTCATGTAAATTTCTGTATAATAACTTATGTGATAAGATTAGTATTATCTTTGTATTTAAGACTTAAAATAACAAAGGTTAAGGAATTAAGAAACCAGAATTGGGCATGTTTAATTAGTGGTTGTTGGCCAAGGGGAAAACTTCGTAAAAGACTTTAAAAGATAAAATCATATATGAGGAATGTTAATTGGTTGTGAATCTATGAAATAATCTTCTAGTTGTGAATCATGGAGATCTATAATTATAATGTGATTGCAAATCACGCTAGTACCTCCTGGGCCTCGGCTAGCCTTGATGAAAGAAAGGGTTTAGAAAATTTGAGAATCTTGTTTTCACTTTAGAATCTTCTACCTCACTAAGAAAATACAATTGCTTATTTTATCCCTTCAATTCATTTTAGGGTATGTGTGGGCTTGCGGATCTCTCCTGAGCTAGGACATGATCACAAGTGTTTGATAAGTTACAATCTAACATCGTTAAGACTCCTAGGAGGTGGCACATTTTTGTTAATGAGCATGATGCATATAAGTTTATGTTTAATTAGATTAATTGTGTAATTCTATATTTGAGCGGGTTCTGTAAAGGGTCCTTATTTAATTTTGTGATTGCTTGCCTTATGTGATTTGTTTGGTTAGCAGCATTTTTATTATGTTTTGCTTGGATTTCTAAAGTAGGGTAGTATCCTGCTTTAAAGGCTAATACTGTGAGTCAATGATTAGCTAAATAGTTAAAATAAGCAATGGTAATGAGTTAGTTTAAGTATCTAGATACAAGATAAATGGTAAATGATCCTTGTCATCTGATTTAATTTTTCAAGGTGATCTAATTGGAAATCTTGATTTGCCATGCAGGATGTTTAATAGTCTTTCCAATTGAGATTAAGTGCTTGAACTTCTTATTGAAGGGAAAGGGCCTTAAACTTAAGTTCAAGCTTAACCTGTTAATTAGTTTAATGTATAATAATAAGAGTTGACTGTCATAAATAGAATGTTGAGGCAAGTTTTTAATTCATTCCGTTTTCCATCGAAATGATTGATTTGATTATAAGAGCAATAAGAGTTCTTCCATGAAATTGTTATGTATGGTTTGGCTTGCTCCATTTGATATGTAAAGTACATCACTTAGATGTGTTACGAGTCTAAAAAGAAATCAAATTTTAAAAAGTTTTAATTTATTCATATTTTCAGAAGCTTGAACGATACTTTTCGAATCTAGTTGATAAAATTGCTTGTGTGTTTTGTTCTTAACACCTCCCAAATTCGGCTTTTTCCTAAGCCAGGTTTAGGGATGTTACACTTTGAGGAACCTTTTGTTATAAAGTAATGCCCTTTGGCCTAAAGAATGCGAGGGCAACTTACCAAAGATCCATGGTCACACTTTTCCATGACATGATGCATCGGGAAAGAGAAGTCTACTTAGATGATATGATCGCCAAATCCCGATATGAAGAGGAGCATTTGGTGAATTTAAAGAAACTCTTTCAAAGGCTGAGGAAGTTCCAGCTAAAGCTTAACCCAAACAAATGCACATTTGGGTCACATCAGAAAAATTATTGGGCTTTATGGTGAGCAGGAGAGGAATTGAGATTGATCTAGACAAAATTAAGGCCATACAAAAGCTCCCACCACCTTAAACACAAAAAGAGGTTCGGGGTTTCCTGGGGAGGTTAAACTACATCGCCCGTTTTATCTCCCAGTTAACTGATAAGTGTGATCTAATTTTCAGACTACTCAGAAAGAATAACCCAGGGACATGGAATGAAGAATGCCAGGCGGCTTTAGAAAAGATCAAAGAGCAGTTAACCAACCCTCTTGTATTAGTACCACCTATTTCGAGGAGGCCTTTGATCCTTTATTTAATGGTGCATGAAAATTCTATGGGCTGGGTGTTAGGGCAACATGACGATACTGAAAGAAAAGAAAGGGCGATATATTACCTGAGCAAGAAGTTCACTGATTGTGAAACCAGATATTCCTCAATTGAAAAGCTATGTTGTGCTTTGGTATGGGCAGCTAAAAGGCCCAGGCAATATATGTTATATCACACCACATGGCTAATCTCGAAATTGGATCCTTTAAAGTTCACGATGGATGCTCAAGCCTTATCAGGAAGATTAGCACGTTGGCAGATGTTACTATCAGAGTTTGATATCCAATATGGGAGCCAAAAAGTAATAAAAGGGAGTGTCATAGCTGACTTTTTGGCAAGCCACACTTGTGATGATTATGAAGCATTGAATTTTAATTTCCCTGATGAAGATTTGATGTGTATCTTAGCAGATAATGAGGCTCCAATAGAATCTTGGGTTATGAACTTCGATGGTGCAGCAAACTTATTAGGGCGAGGTATAATGGCAGTTTTGGTTTCGCCAGAAGGAGATTATTACCCTTTTACCAGTCAATTAATATTCTTCTACACTAATAACATGGTGGAATACGAGGCTTGTATAATGGGTCTAAGAGAGGCTATACAAAGGAAAATTCGTGCTTTAAGAGTTTTTGGGAACTCTGCATTGGTCATTTATCAGATACGTGGAGAATGGAAGACAAAAGATGCAAAGTTGGTAGAATACCACAAGTTGGTCCTTGAGTTGACCAAAGAATTTGATGAGATCACTTTCAAATATCTCCCCAGAGAAGATAACCAAATGGCCGATGCTTTAGGTACTTTAGCGGCCATGTTTAAAGCAAGTGAAGATTCTAAGATGATGCCCATCAGGCTACATATGCTAGAATCCCCAGTCTATTGTTATGATATGGAAGAAGAAATAGATGGTTTTGTTGGGAAACGCCGACACACCCCACGGCACAGCGAAAAAATTATTCGGCGTAATCCACCAGTGATCTATGCACAAGGGAAAATTAGGGGTGATAAAGGATGAAACGTTACCTTAATAAATCTGGAATCTGGAAATTCATAGGGAATTTGGAATAACCAAATCGAATCCAAGTCGTCACAATAGCGTTCTGACCTCTACGCAGTCCACTCGAATGAAACGAATAATATTTTCTCTTCTCTAACTATTAGAGAGGTTTTTCAAAAACCAGGAATAAATGGCTGCTAGACCTTATGCCTTTATATAGCATTTAAAAACCTAATTCTAATTAAATTTGGATTCTTAAATATACAATATATTTAACCGAATATAATTAAATATATAGAATCTAATTCTACTTTAATTAGGTTTGTTTTGGATATATATATATATATATATATATACTTTAATAATATTTGATAATTACAATAACTTATCAAATATTAACATATATATATATATAACAAAATTATCCATAATTAAAATAATTATAAAAATTTCAATTTCTTACTAATTACGTGTACAACAAGTTTGTACACATGCTATCTAATAGATATTTGTTTGTTTCAATCATAGGGTATGACACTTGTAAGTTCATGTAACGTTAACAGTAATATCCAGAACAATTCTAATATTACAAGCAATGAGTGGCATCTAGCAATACATCATTGCTACCTAAGTTATATGAAATCGTGGTTCGATTTATCCTTTTTTCCTTGATTAACTTCTTTTATGTATTTCATCATTTTGTCCTCATATCTAGATCGGACACAAGTCATGGATTAGTCACACTTGTATAGTCCATCTAATGTTTCTTGATATCTTGAGTAGACTATTATAAACAAATAATTATGATATCCTAAATCAATTTATTCGATCATGGCCATGCATTTTCTAGTCTCACTCAATCAAGTGACCTATGATATTACTCCTATTATGTAGGAGGGACAAATCCTATCTTGATCAACCATATTTTGCTACATGGATTATGACATATCCAATATCAGTCTTTATAATGTAGTCAGTTACGACACACGTTTGACCGTATCAAAATATGTCACTCACTATGTTGAAATAATGACGATCTCAAGTCTGAAGATCATACATGTAGTTATCACCATAAGCAATGTTGTGACTGTCACATAATAATCCAAGAAACATGCTCATAGCGGGTCAGTCCAGTATGTTATTCTCTAACACATACTTATGTATTGATTTTGATATCTCCATGTCAATGACAACACTTTGTCATCAATCGACTACATATTAGTTTTAATACATTACTGTTGTCCAAGCCCACAATAATTCTTGACTAAGGATATTCAAGAATAACTATATTATTCTAAGGACTTCAGTATAATTCAATTTATTTATAGATACGCAGAATATGAATGAAATAATAATGGCTTTATATTAATAAACAAAATAAAATTTGTATGTCTTTTACAACCATCTCATGATTGGTCTTTGGGCATACTCCAACAATCTCCCACTAGCACTAAGACCAATCACTCATGTATCTAATACCAAGAGACTTAGTGTGACGTTCATTCTTCTACTGTGTCAAAGGCTTTGTTAGTGGATCGGCGATATTGTCATCTTTTGGTACTCTACATATTTCTACATCTCATCGATTAATGATTTCACAAATGAGATGAGAACGCCTAAGTATGTGTTTGGATCGCTAGTGAGATCTGGGTTCTTTTGCTTGTGCGATGGCTCCATTGTTGTCACAAGTTGTTGTCACAACGTAGATCTATGGCATTTGGTATGCTAGGCACGACCCCTTGTTCAGATATAAACTTTTTGATCCAAACAACCTCTTTTGCAGCATCGCTTGCATTCAATATACTCGGCTTCTATTGTAGAATCTGCTACTGTATCTTGCTTTGAACTTTTCCATCTTACAGCACCTCCAAAGGCAAAATACAAAACCTGATTACGATCGAGAATCATCCTTATCAGTTTGGAAGCTCGTGTCAGTGTAACCTTTTATACTTAGCTCTTCTTCACCTCCATATATAAAGAATATATCCTTAGTTCTTCTTAAGTACTTAAGGATGTTTTTGACTGCAACCCAATGACCTTCACCGGGATCTACTTGGTATCGACTTGTCATACTTAGTGCATATGATACATCCGGACGTGTACATAGCATGGCATATGTTGCGCGTAATAAGTGCTACGCAAATGTGCAAGTATACACGTCGCAAGTAATAAAGTGATATGAGTATCGAGTATCGTCTCCACAGGGATTGGTTTGGGCCACTTTGCTTAAGTTACTGCACTGTGAAAATAAAAACACAATTGATAATAGAGGTTTTAATTAACGAGAAAAGTAAAAGCAATAAACTAAAAGAATAGCTGAAAAAAAGAGAGAATAGGCCAGGTTATCGTGAGTTGAGGTGTGATAGCCGATTGGATCGTCTTGGTAAAAGAGTGCAAGGGCAACTCAGTTGCCGTGGCAACTTGCACAACGGGGTTGCCTTGACAACTAATCGATGGTTGCCTGGGCAACTAGTTGGGCAACTACTTGGGCGTCTGGGCAGCAATCTTCAAGGTTCGGCAGAGCGTTCTTCAATGGTTTCTTCTTATCCCTAAGTCAAAACTCTAGCTACTTGTGCATGCCTTGATAATACATCCCTGCATGAATCAAGGGTGAACAACAACCAATCTTGCGCTCCTCTTAGCCGTTGAAATCCTTAACGTATTCCTAAGCCGGATTAATCTTCACCATCATTGGATTAAATAAAGATCATATTCATTCGTTTCTTGAATCTAACTCTCCCGATATTAGATAAATAGATGAAATCACGAGATCCTCTCCCAATTCACTCGCAAACAAGAATAAGAACCAAGAATGAATAAACCTTGAAATAGAAAAGTGTAAACTCTTATTACCTAAACAAAAACCAATAGTTTCTCACAACAACAAAACACAATAACCCCAACCAATCAAGTTAGTTCATGGTTGGGTTCAAAAGATATACAAAGAATAATCCCCAAACCATGAATCTAATGGAAGCAAAGAAGAAGAAGAAATCGAACTCTCTCCCTCCTTGTTATCTTGTTGAAATCTCTTCTTTCTTGTCCTTTGGAGTTGTCGAAAATCCTCTCTCATTTTGCTCTCTATGGAATTGTCGAAATCTCCTTCTTATTTATAGGGCTAGGCCAAAGTCCTTCTTTGAGGAGGAGTTTAAGTTGGAATTAAATTATCTTTAAAGAATATAATTCTTTATTATAATTGTATTCCTACTAGAACTTCTCCTATCTTCTTGGAATTTAATTCTTCTTTAATCTCTGCATGGAAATCAAATTCCTTTGGGTTTGGGCTTTGCTCCACGTCATCTTGGGCTTGTCTAGTCATCAATTTCGACATCCCTATTGCATTTTCTCTTTGTCGACAATTGCCATGGCAATTGGCTCGGAGTCTCCTTCATGCATTGCCCTGGCAACTAGCTCGGCATATCCTTCATGCATTTCCCTGGAAACTAGCTCGGCATTGCTTTGGCAAGTGATCCTGCACATACACACACAAAAATACACCAAAGCAGCATCTTTTTCCACAAAAATCTCCAAGTTATGTAATCAAGCTCAACAGTGGAAAGAAACATGAATTAATGCATGAATAAAGGGTAATAAAAATAGTACTTTTGAACACTTATCATGCCCCCAAGCTCGAACTATTGCTTGTCCTCAAGCAATGCAAACTAACAATTACCTGCCAAGACTTTAATCATCAAAGACATGCTTCAAACTTGAATTCAAACCCCGGAACCGTGGCACAAAGTATGATCACCTTTTAATTTTTCGGATAACACAAAAATTACCCGGAACCAAACTATAGTGCTCGTGCCAATGTGTGTGCGTAGTTGTGTACAAGTTGATTTTCAAGATTCTATGTGAATAGTAGGCTTTTATCAATTTAATTACTGGGGCATTTATTTTAATTTTCACTAGAGCCAATTTCGGGCACCTCTAGCGATTCTTTAATGTGCATTAACTACTAGAGCCAGTTTCGGGCACCTCTAGCAAGAAAGTGCATTTACTACTAGAGCCAGTTTTGGGCACCTCTAGTAAGAAATTAACTTTTAATTTTCAATTTTAAATTTACCCAAATTTTAAGCAACCTAAGTTCACTAAGTTTCTTTCAATCAACAACCCACAACCGTGCAAAAAAAATTCAGCATCATAGTAAAATTCTAAGTTCTTTTCATGTAATCCTAAAATTAAAGGTTCTTTCAATTAAGTGCAGTGGCAAAAATTCATCATTGGATATTCAACAAGTCTTAAGCAATTAAATTAAATTAAAGGCAAGGCAAGTAACATATGCAACCTATATGTGATTGCTAAAGATGAATGCAACTAAACATGAAACTAACTAGAAACCAACACCCCCCCAAACTCGAGAGAAGCATTATCCTCAATACACGTAAAAGTGAAACAAAATTTAAAAGAAACTAAATGAAATGAGTTAGTCAGAGAGGTCGTCACCTCGAGTGATGAGTTTCCTTTGTGCCGTTTGCTTGATTCAATTTCCGGTCAGTGGTTGAATGCATGTGGCTGGTACCGCGTGAATAGCATTGCCTTGATTTGGTCCATGTTTGCCGATTGCAGGTTTACTTGTATGTGCATCAGTAGTTGCCGAAGCCATTGTTGTTGCCTGGGCATCGCCAGTTTCTGTTGTGGTTGCTGTGGCGAGTAGTCGGCAGTAAATTTCCTTATCATGGTGGTTGTGAGTCTTGTTGTGGAAAAGAAAATAAAGAAAACCTGGAAACTAAAGATAATGAAGAAAAATAAAATATCTCCTAAAAATAAAAATGAAAATAAAAAGAAAAAGAAAAAGAAAATATTGAAAGGAGAGCATGCTCAGGCATCTCCTAAAGTGACCACTTCTAATGTTATTGCATATCTGAGAAAACTTGAGGAGAGTCATTTCCGATACTTCTTATAGTCCATCCGTACCCTCCATCGGGTGACAATATTGCCCAAAAAGAGTTGGGCCAATGTGCTCCCAGCTAGTCCCTTTTGCATTACCATGGTGGAGGTGTCTTTCTTCTTCGTTCGCTTGTAGTCCATGTATACTCTCCACCTTGCTACTATTCCTGAAGGCACAAATATATTAATAGAAAAAATTGTATCCATTCTCAACCATTCAATTACCTCATTCTTTTCGACTTCTATCATGGTTGGATGTAGCCTTTGTTGTCGTGGCAATTGTTGCTCAAGCCAATTGCCGTAGCAATCAGTTGTCAAATTTTGCTTTAAGTCAATGGAAGAATCAATTTTCTGAAGAGCTTTATGAATCCAAACACATTTTTCTTTTGGCCTCTCAAACATCTCCATCAGTAGAGATTTCGATGGCTTCAAATCTACCAACCTCGGTTTCTCAAGACATACCTGCAATGGACGAGGTGAGTTTTTAAAGAATTCAAAAGGTTCAACTATTACCTGCTCATATTCCATTGGCAAATTATCATCATCTCGTTGATCTTGCATGTGGTCGAGTAATTGCCGTGGCAATTGTAGATGAGAGCGATCTACACATTCCTGCTTCAACATCAACGTTATAACTTTCTGGGCATCAGGTTCCTCAGAATTTGTTGTAGTATTGTTGTTCTCAGCTTCACCGAGTGTTGTCGCGGCATTGCTCTGTTCAGGCTCCTCAATCATTGTCGAGGCAATTTGTTGTTCAAGCTCATCATGTGTTGGGCAGTCTCTCTCATTGGCATCCTCTTGACTTTGAGGTTCTAGTTGTTCCTCACACATCGGAGAGATTTCTTGCCTTGGGACGTCAGTATCCCTAGGAATGAATTGTTGGTGCATGTTATCCATGACATATGTGGATCTCCCCAATTGATCTTCTGAATCCCCTAAGGTTGCATCCCACTGAGCTATCCTCGTATCCATAGATTTTGATAGTTCTCGAATCTCTTCAATTGATCCGTCAAGTCTAGCCAAGGAAGCTAGTAACGTTTCCTCCAAGGAATTGGAATGCTCTTGAAAAGGACTACATTGCCATGGCATATCTGTTGCTGCGGCAAAATTGTTATGGTAAAAAAAAATTGAGCTTTTTGACCATACCATGAAGAATTTTGCTGTTGGTTCCCCCTATGGTCCTCCATGTAGTTATATGCACCGAAAATGTGAGGGCAATTTTCAAACACATGATGTTCTCCACACATAGCACAAGATTTTTCCACGGTATAAGTTCTTTGGGCTTTTCTCGGTTGGTATAGGTAATCATCAAAGGGTGCAAGGAACTCTTGATTAGATTGATTCATATCTTCCAACATCATCTCTCGAATAGATTGGCTTTTATTTCCCGACATGTTGATGTCCCTTAACTTGTAACGCACCTAATTTTTTTTATAAGCAAACAAAAAGAAAAGTTAGTAAAACTAAGAAAAAAATGTAATAACAAAAACAACTAACACCAATTGCCAATCCCCGGCAACGGCGCCAAAAACTTGTTGCGCGTAATAAGTGCTACGCAAATGTGTAAGTATACACGTCGAAAGTAATAAAGTGATATGAGTATCGAGTATCGTCTCCACAGGGATTGGCTTGGGCCACTTTGCTTAAGTTACTGCACTGTGAAAATAAAAACACAATTGATAATAGAGGTTTTAATTAACGAGAAAAGTAAAAGCAATAAACTAAAAGAATAGATGAAAAAAAAGAGAGAATAGGCCAGGTTATCATGAGTTGAGGTGTGATAGCCGATTGGATCGTCTTGGTAAAAGAGTGCAAGGGCAACTCAGTTGCCGTGGCAATTTGCACAACGGGGTTGCCTTGGCAACTAATCGATGGTTGCCTGGGCAACTACTTGGGCAACTACTTGGGCGTCTGGGCAGCAATCTTCAAGGTTCGGCAGAGCGTTCTTCAATGGTTTCTTCTTATCCCTAAGTCGAAACTCTAGCTACTTGTGCATGCCTTGATAATACATCCCTGCGTGAATCAAGGGTGAACAACAACCAATCTTGCGCTCCTCTTAGCCGTTGAAATCCTTAACTTATTCCTAAGCCGGATTAATCTTCACCATCATTGGATTGAATAAAGATCATATTCATTCGTTTCTTGAATCTAACTCTCCCGATATTAGATAAATAGATGAAATCACGAGATCCTCTCCCAATTCACTCGCAAACAAGAATAAGAACCAAGAATGAATAAACCTTGAAATAGAAAAGTGTAAACTCTTATTACCTAAACAAAAACCAATAGTTTCTCACAACAACAAAACACAATAACCCCAACCAATCAAGTTAGTTCATGGTTGGGTTCAAAAGATATACAAAGAATAATCCCCAAACCATGAATCTAATGGAAGCAAAGAAGAAGAAGAAATCGAACTCTCTCCCTTCTTGATATCTTGTCAAAATCTCTTCTTTCTTGTCCTTTGGAGTTGTCGAAAATCCTCTCTCATTTTGCTCTCTATGGAATTGTCGAAATCTCCTTCTTATTTATAGGGCTAGGCCAAAGTCCTTCTTTGAGGAGGAGTTTAAGTTGGAATTAAATTATCTTTAAAGAATATAATTCTTTATTATAATTGTATTCCTACTAGAACTTCTCCTATCTTCTTGGAATTTAATTCTTCTTTAATCTCTGCATGGAAATCAAATTCCTTTGGGTTTGGGCTTTGCTCCACGTCATCTTGGGCTTGTCTAGTCATCAATTTCGACATCCCTATTGCATTTTCTCTTTGTCGACAATTGCCATGGCAACTGGCTCGGCGTCTCCTTCATGCATTGCCCTGGCAACTAGCTCGGCATATCCTTCATGCATTTCCCTGGCAACTAGCTCGGCATTGCTTTGGCAAGTGATCCTGCACATACACACACAAAAACAAACCAAAGCAGCATCTTTTTCCACAAAAATCACCAAGTTATGTAATCAAGCTCAACAGTGGAAAGAAACATGAATTAATGCATGAATAACTAATTATGCAACTAATATGAGCTTAAGTCTAACAATAATATGAGTAAAAAGGGTAATAAAAATATTACTTTTGAACACTTATCAGCATACATGATAGATCCAATGGTTGAAGCATACGAAATCTTACTCATATGCTCTCTCTCTTAAAGAGTTGAAGGACACATTTCCTTCGAGAGCAAAATACCATGTCTCATAGGTAAGAATCCTCTTTTAGATTCTTCTATACTGAGTCCTTTCAGTACTTTATCTTGAAAACACATACAATACAAAGAATGTAACAATGCTCCCACTAGTTTTCTTGAAAACACATGGTTCATCTTCATTTTTAATGATACCAAACTCTTTGATTACCTCATTAAAACGAAGATTCCAACTTCGAGAAGCTTGCTTCAACCCATAAATGGATCTTTGTAGCTTGCTTACTTTTAGGGCATCTTTTGGATCGACAAAACCATCAGGTTGTGTCATGTACACATCCTCATCTAATTTTCCATTAAGGAAAGAGGTTTTGACATCCATTTTCCAGATTTCATAATCATAATATACAGCTATTGCAAGCAATATCTGGATAGATTTAAACATAGCAACATGGGAAAAGGTTTCATTATAATCTATACCATGAATTTGACGAAATCCCTTAGCGACCAATCTCCCTTTGTATGTTTGTATATTGCCATCCATGTCAGTTTTCTTTTTGAAAACCCATTTGCACCTTATGGGCTTAATTCCTTCGGGTGGGTCAACCAAAGTCCATACTTAGTTTTTTGACATGGAATCCATCTCGGATTTCATGGCTTCTAGCCATTTCTCAAAGTCTAGGCTCTCCACTGCTTCCTGATAAGTCTTAGGCTTATCTTGGTCTATAAGAAGAACATCTCCATGCAATGTGACAAGAAATTCATATCTCTTAGACGCATTGCGTTCTCTCATAGGCCTTCGTAGTGGTTGTGTTTCAAGAATGAATGGATGTTCATCAACTATTTGTGGAACTTGTTATTGTTCAATCTTTAGTTCAGTGATCTATGGTTGATCTTGAATTTCCTCAAGTTCAATATTTCTCCCACTTCCTTTTCTGAAAATAAATTCTCTTTCGAGGAATACTCATGTTCGTGCAACAAACACTTTGTTCTAAGATGGATTGAAGAAATAGTATCCTTTTGTTTCTTTAGGATACCCTACAAAATTACACTTATGAGATTGTAGACATCTGATGTTTAACATAAACTTCACATCCCTAAATTTTCATAAAATACATACTAAGACGTTTCCCAGTCCATATCTCATATGGTGTCTTTTGAACCGATTTAGATGGAACACAATTTAGTGTGAAAGCAGCTGTTTCTAGCGCATGTCCCCAAAAAGAAGTTGGAAGATCAGCATGACTCATCATTGACCGAACCATGTCTAACAATGTTCGATTTCTCCTTTCAGAGACTCCATTGTGTTGTGGAGTACCTGGAGGTGTAAGTTGTGAGATAATCCCGCATTTTTTTAAAAGTTCATCAAATTCTAGGCTTAAGTATTCTCCTCATCGATTTGATCGAAGAGCTTTGATACTCTTTCCTAATTGGTTTTGTACTTCATTCTTAAATTCCTTGAACTTTTCAAGGGCTTCGAATTTAAGATGCATTAGGTAAACGTACCCATATCTACTGAAGTCGTCAATGAAAGTAATAAAGTATTGAAACCATCCTCTGGCTTGTGTATTAATCGGTCCACATACATCACTATGTATTAGACCTAATAAATCACTTGCTCGTTCGTTTTTACCGTCAAACGGTGATTTGGTCATTTTTCCCATTAAGCAAGGTTCACAAATATCCAATTGTTCTAAAACAAAAGAATCCAAAAATCTATCTTTATGAAGTTTTGATATGTGTTTCTCACTTATATGACCCAAGCGACAATGCCAAAGATAAGTTTGATTAGAGTCATTTGTTTTTGATCTTTTCGTATTTATGTTATATATGGAATTGTCTTGATCTAAGATATAGAGGCCATTGATTAATTGAGTCGTACCATAAAAACATTATTGAGGGAAAAAGAACAATTATTATTTTTAATAATAATCTCAAAACCAATCTTGTCCAAACAATAATTTGAAATAATGCTTTTAGTCAGACTAGGTACGAAATAACAATCCTCTAAATCTAAAACAAGTCCACTAGGTAATGACAAAGTATATGTTCATATGGCTAATGCAGCAACTCTTGCTCCATTTCCAATTCGTAGGTCCACATCTTCTTTTGCCAATTTTCTACTCCTTTTTAGTCCCTGTACAGAAGTAAAAATGTGAGAACCACAACCGATATCTAATACCCAAGTAGTAGATGTTGATATATTAATATCAATAACATAAATACCTGATCCGGACTGTCCATTTTCTCTTGCCTTCTTGATGTCCTTAAGATAGACATAGCAATTTCTCATCCAATGTCCAGCATTGTTGGAATGGAAACACTTTCCTTCTTTTGCAACTCCTCATTTGGGTTTCAATGCAACCTTTCCTTTGTTGGGCTTTGGCTTTGCCTTGGTGTTGGGCTTTCCTTTTCTGTTATCTTTTCGGACCATCAGAATAGGTTTGCAACCAACCTTTTTCATGTTGTTCTCTGATGTTCTTAACAGACCAAGCAACTGGGGCAATGATTTGTTAATTTCATTCATATTGAAATTAAGAACAAACTGATTAAAACTATCTAGCAACGATTGTAGGGTAACATCAATAACCAATTCAACACTTAGAGTGAAGCCCAACTTTTCCAAGGTCTGAATATACCTTATCATTTTGAGAACATGAGTTCCCACTGGAGTTCCCTCAACCATCTTGCATTGAAACAAAGCCTTAGAGGTCTCATACCTCTCTTGACGAGCTTGCCCCTCATATAATTCCTTGAGATTTTTAACCATCTCATAGGGAACCATGTCCTCATGTTGCCTTTAAAGCTCAGGGGTCATGGTTGCAAGCATCAAACAACCGACATCTACCATGTCACTTGAGTAATTTTCAAAGGCTTCCAATTCATCTTTAGAGGCATCATCTGCTGGTTTTTTAGGGACAGGTTCTTCAATGACTGTTAGTTTTTGTTCTTGTTTGAGGATAAACTTCAAATTGCAGAATCAGTCAGGGAAGTTCAAGCCATTTAATTTGTCCTTCTCAAGGTTGTATCGCAATGATAATGTGTTTGCCATAAATCTACCACGATAAAATATGTTTTATAAGTACCTATTTATCATGTTTATAAAGTAATAACATTCCCACTATTAAAAACCCTCAAAATCGAAAAACTTGCTAAAAGTATTTCTAGTGGGTAAGGATCCATATTTCATTTTATTGTAAGTCAGCTTTGGCTTTACTCCTAGAATCCAATTATTTAGGTAAGCAACACTTGCTAATTACATCTCATGTAATTCCTATATTTTATGAACAACTATTAGTCCAAAACAAAGTTCATATGGTCTAATAGAAAGAACAATAATGAACAGTGCACCATGTTGGTAACTTATGTAAGAGAGGTGGTGTACTAGGCACGCTTAAATACCAAGTCTTTCAAAGAACCAATCCTAGACATGCACTTTCGTATTGTTTTTCAATCACCAAAGTCCTTGAACAATCATTAGTCTTTAGGTTTCTAATCTTATTAGAACAACCTAGTTTAACCAATATTACTACCAATGAATATCACTTGTTTATTCTTCGCGTTTAACCAGGATAGATCTAAGTATTTTACTTTGGCAAAACCTACATAGTACCGATTGAGGTTTTAACGAGGGATAATATTGGATGACTAATTTTAATTAAATATGGAGGGTTTTTTTTCTTATATTAATCTCACCATTCTATTATGATCTGATCAGTTACCATCACGCTAAAAAAATCCATACATTGTATCACATACATGTAAAGCAGTAAACATAAATGCAATGGTTATAGCCCTTAAAACTAAGCTCGCCCATCCCAAGCCAATGGGAGAACCAAAATTACTAAAGATAGAACTTACTTCTCAAGCACCTAATCCACCTTTGATCAGCCCATCAGTCTGTTCCTTTGGTCCATGCTTTCTCTATAAATATTATAATTTTTTAGAATCTCGTTTTACATACGAGGGAGTAAGATGAGAATAGAATTACAATAGAAGAAAGAAAGATACAATACGCAAGCCGTATTTATATAAAACCAAAGTAAATAGGCTATTTGGGCTATAACCATGCATTTCAAACACCATGCATATCATCCAAAAGATACACATGTTTTATCTTGTTAATTAAGATTACCTAAATAGTTCCTACGACCTTTGTTGCCTACGCGGTCCGGCAGATCCGGGGCCACCAGGTCCGCACTCTACGAGTGGACCAGACGGCCCCGGATTTTTCGGGAAAAATATTAATTTTGGCACTTCGATTACTATTGAAAAACCTCACGATTTGATAACTTTTATCAACGGATTCGTATTTTTGAGATTTTTCAATCCCTAAGGTTTTTCACTCTAGAACAACCATTATTCATCTGCCAAAAACGATATGTTATCTTAATCGCATGTTCATCATGTCAGCTTTTAACATATGATTATAAAAAGCTTACCGCAACAAACACATGATTAACACTTAATCATCGATCGTAATAACTTGTTAAAACAGATTAACATATTAATCGCGACTGGATTCAATTTCTATGTTTCCTACAAACATCACATACTCGCCAAAATAGAAAAAGTAAAACATGCATCTCATACAAAAACATCATCCAAGTATTTAAGTCTGAATTCGTATCGTACAAGTGGCTCTGATACCACTATTGGGAAACGCCGGTACACCCTATGGCGTAGCAGAAAAATTTTCCAGCGTAATCCACCAGTGATCCATGTACAAGGGATGAATTCGGGGTGATAAAGGATGAAACGTTACCTTAATAAATCTGGAATCTGAAAATCCACAGGGAATTCAAAATAACCAAATCGAATCCGAGTCGTCACAATAGCGTTCTGACCTCTATGCAGTCCACCCGAATGAAACGAACAATATTTTCTCTTCTCTAACTATTAAAGAGGTTTTTCAAAATCTAGGAATAAATGGCTGCTAGACCTTATGCCTTTATATATCATTTAAAAACCTAATTCTAATTAAATTCGGATTCTTAAATATACAATATATTTAACCGAATATAATTAAATATGTAGAATCTGATTCTACTTTAATTAGGTTTCTTTTAGATATATATATACTTTAATAATATTTGATAATTATAATAACTTATCAAATATATATATATATATATAAACGAAAGTATCCATAATTACAATAATTATAACAATTTCGGTTTCTCACTAATTACGTGTACAACAAGTTTGTACACATTCTATCTAATCGATATTTGTTTGTTTCAATTATAGGGTGTGACCCTTGTAGGTTCATGTAACTTTAGCAGTAATATCCAGAACAATTCTAATATTACAAGCAATGAGTGGCATTTAGCAATACATCATTGCTACCTAAGTTACATGAAATCGTGGTTCGATTTAACCTTTTTTCCATGATTAACTCCTTTTATGTATTTCATCCTTTTGTCCTCATATCTAGATAGGACACAAGTCATGGATTAGTCACACTTGTATAGTCCATCTAATGTTTCTTGATATCTTGAGAAGGCTATTATAAACGAATAATGATGATATCCTATATCAATTTATTTGAGCATGGCCATGCATTTTCTAGTCTCACTCAATCAAGTGGCCTATGATATTACTCCTATTATGTAGGACGGACAAATGCTATCTTGATCAACCATATTTTGCTACATGGATTATGACATATCCAATATCAGTCTTTATAGTGTAGTCAGTTACGACACACGTTTGACCGTATCAAAAACTGTCACTCACGATGTTGAAATAATGATGATCTTATGTCTAAGGATCATACATGTAGTGATCACCATAAGCAATGTTGTGACTGTCACATAATAATCCAAGAAACATGCTCATAGCGGGTAAGTCCAATATGTTGTTCCCTAACACATACTTATGTGTTAATTTTGACATCTCCATGTCAATGACAACACTTTGTCATCAATCAACTACATATTAGTCTTAATACATTATTGTTGTCCAAGCCCACAATAATTATTGACTAAGGACATTCAAGAATAACTATATTATTCTAAGGACTTTATTATAATTCAGTTTATTTATAAATACACAGAATAAGACTAAAATAATAATAATGGCTTTATATTAATAAACAAGATAAAATAAGTATGTCTTTTGCAACCATCTCATGATTGGTATTTGGGCATACTCCAACAGGTTTTCCATGGTACCATGACATCTTGCAATATATAAAATTCCAGCAGTACCCACCGCAAGCTACAGAGAATCAGAAGAAAATGATCAAGAAAATGGCATCAGGTATGTCCTTGATGGAAAAATTTTATACAAAAGAAGTCATGATCAAGTGCTTTTGAGATGTATGGGTGAAAAGGAAGCTCAATTAATTATGGAAGAAGTTTATGAAGGAGTTTGTGGAACCCATCCCAGTGGCTTCACCATGGCTAGAAGAATCATGCGTCTTGGATATTATTGGTTAACCATGGAAGGTGATTGCATCAACTACTCTCTCAAATGCCATAAATGCCAGATCTACACTGACAAGGTTCATACACCACCTCAACCTCTTCATGTTATGTCAGCACCCTGGCCTTTCTCCATGTGGGGCATCGATGTCATTGGTCAGATTCACCCCAAGGCGTCAAACGGGTATCATTTTATCTTGGTAGCTATTGACTATTTCACAAAATGGGTAGAAGCAACCTCGTGTGCAAACATCACCAGATCTACGGTTTGCAAGTTTTTGAAAAAGGAAATTATTTGTCGATATGGCTTGCCTGAAAGTATCATCATCGACAACGCCTCTAATTTGAATAACAAGATGATAACTGGAGTCTGTGAACAGTTTAATGTCAAGCACCATAATTTAGTGGTATATCACCCGAAGATGAACGAGGCAGTGGAGGCTGCAAATAAAAACATTAAGAAGATAATTGCAAAAATGGTTGATACCTATAAAGATTTGCACGAGAAGCTACCGTTTGCCTTATATGCCTATCAAACCGCAATACGAGTCTCTATTGGGGCAACACCATTTTCATTGGTGTACGAAATAGAAGTTGTATTATCAATTGAAGTTGAAATACCATCGCTCCGTGTCTTAATGGAAGCAAAGCTGGAATAAGCTGAATGGGTTCAAGCAAGATATAACCAGCTAAGCTTAATTAAAGAGAAAAGATTGAAAGCATTGTGTCATGGGAAAATGTACCAAAGAAGGATGATAAGGGCTCACAAGAAGAAAATTCACCCGAGAGAATTTAAAGAATGTGACTTAGTGTTGAGGAAAAAGCTACCAATTCAAAGTGATTCTCGGGGAAAATGGGCACCAAATTGGGAGGGACCTTACATTGTAACAAAGGTTTTCTTAGGTGGGGCATTAATTTTGGCTGAAATGGATGGAGATGAACTTCAGAGTCTAATAAACTCAGATTCAGTCAGAAGTATTATGTTTGAAAAGAAGAAAGAAAGAAAAAAAGAAGAAAAAAAAAAGAAAATGGGGTTCAAAATGAAAACCTGCAAATGGCGTTTTGAAACCAAATGAGGACCTAAGTTGAAAACCCACAAAAGGCGGCTTAGGTAGTTGATAACCAGGGAAATTTTCTCAGGAACATAAACACGGGTGAGTTATATACTTTCTCGCATTGTCACCATTGCCGAAGTCTGCTCAGCATGGGTAACATTCAGGACATCTCACGGTGTTTTGACAGAAGTAGTTTTTGTCATTGATATTTGAACACTTGTAATCTCCTTTTTGTTTGGCACAATATTGATAAAAGTTTTGTTTCTTAGCCTTCATTTCTTTACTTACACCATCTCCTTTTTTTCGTATAAGCATCTCGCGTTGAAATAAGAATTAATAAATTTGACATCACTTAAAACATACAAAAGATTTTTGGGCATTACTTGAAATTTGTTTAAAAGGGTATTGGAACTATGAGGTATTCTGTGGTTAAGTTTAGAGCTTAGGGCATAAAGAACAGCAAACATATGAAGAGGTTCAAAGTGGAAATAGGTTTTGCTGCAAAGATTTCCATTCGAAGATCTCTACAGAGGCAGGAATTAGAGAACCCTCAAGAGATGTTACCCTAAGGCAGCATGTTGCAAAACAAAGATGCTTACAAGAGATAGTTTGTCTTCTAAAACAATAAGAACAATTTTATAGACATTGGAGGAAATAACTAAAGATATGGGGTGCTTTCATTCAAGACCACTCAAGAAAGCCTATCACTGAATATTGATGACATCATAATCTATGATAATAAGAATAACTTTACAGACATCGGGAGAACAACGAGATTGAAGGAGGTTTGTCAGTGAACATTGATGTATCAACTACAATGATAGTTAGACAAAGTCCAAAAGAGTGTTGAAGAATATGATGATAAAGTCAATCCTTCCAACCAAGGATACAAGATAATTGGATTGAACGAGCAAATGTGTAAAAGATCATATGTTCTCTATGAAGCAAAGAAGTACTAAGAATGAGAATGGTGAAGTAGAGACGATGGAGATGACTATCTATGATTATTTTTTCAATCATCATAGCATACAGTTACAATATTTAGATGATTTCCTATGAATTAATGATGGCAAGCCAAATCATCCCCCATATATCCCCACAGAGTTTTGCTCTTATGTGTCCTAGCAACGCTATACACTTCGCAAAGAGCTTTCCTGGTAGAAAAATCAATGCATAAGTCATAGGAAAAGATGAATGTAGCTATGGCATTAAACCTATGGTACAACATGGTGGTATTTTGGGGAACTCCAATTTCACCCAAATCGAAGGACATGTTCTACAGCCCCCGAGGTTAAGAGTAGGCAATGGTGAAGATTTCTTTCCAAGGAATTGTTGATGGAATTTTAACAACAAGAAAATGGTGAAGTCAAGTAGTGTTGAAAGATGGGCTGGTGCAAACTTACTTGCTCATTATGATCCTAATAACATGGTGCAAAGCCTTTCAGCATAGAGAAATGAAAGGAAGTCATATGGGATGGACCATAATAGACACTTACCATCTGTTGCCAGAGTTGAGAAAATATTTGAGATTATATGATTCAAGAAAACTAATTCTGATAAACGGATTATAAAAAGCAAAAGAGACATGCATTCATGTTTTAGACATCCTTAGGGGCATGATCATCATAACTGCATCATATGTCAGATTTTTATAGGTGTGAAAGTTCTTTCTGCAAAGGAACTCGCCTATCCATTCGGGCATCAGGAGAATGAAATCTGCTTATCTATTCGAGCATAAGGGGAATAGAACCCGCTTATCCATCCAAGCATAAGAAGGGTGAAACCTTTTTCAATCTGCTTATCTATTCGAGCATGAGGATAATAGAACCCGCCTATCCGTTCGGGCATTTAGAGAATGAAATTCACTTATCTATTCGAGCGTGAGGAGAATAGAACCTGCCTATCCGTTCAGGCACTTGGAGAATGGAACTCGCATATCCATCCAAGCATAAGGAGGATTGAACCTTTTTCAATCTACTTATATATTCGAGCATAAGGAGAATGGAACCTGCCTATCCGTTCGGGCATTTGGAGAATGGAACCCGCTTATCCATCCAAGCATAAGGAGGATGGAATCTTTTTCAATTTGTTTATCTATTTGAGCATAAGGAGAATAGAACCTGCTTATCCGTTCAGCCATTTGAAGAATGGAACCTACTCATCTTTTCGAGCAAAAGGAGAATAGAACCCCCATGTCTCTTCAGGCATCGACGGTTTGGTAATTGGTGAAAATTAGTGTCATTTTGTTCTTTGTTCTATTCTTGTTTCACTGGAATGACCAAAGAAAGGCAGTTGTTGTCACTGAATTTTCATCTAACCTTTTGTTTTTACTTTCATTTTATTTATTGTATTATAACTATGTAATTTTTAGTTTAGCAGTATTGTAGTGATATTATACATTTTTGTTAGTGTATTATAGTTTGCATAATTATTAGTATATTTAGTTAGTATAAAACCCCAAATATAAATATACAACCCATTTATAATATCCAATAAAAAATAAAAGGTCCATTATATTTAGTTAAAATAAAACCCATTAAAAAGAGTCCATAAAAATTACATATCCATAGTTTTTTTATATATACCCATACATAATAATGCCCGATCGGCCCAACTAAACAAAAACCTAATTCTATTTCTTATTATACAAAGCTGAATGACAGCCGTTGGATCAAGGGATTGATCCAATGACGCAGATCAAGCCAAATGGAGAAGATCAAGCGATGCATCCCCATCACTGTTGGATCCAAGAGCAATTGAACGACCCAGATCGATCAGTAGCAGAACACATAGATCACCACTCACGCGTGGCAGCTATGCGCCTGACTTTCCAGCTTCCTTCGGTAATATCATCTTCCCCGATGGCAGCCGCGCCATTTCTGCCTTGAACCGCTCATTGTCGACGCTAGTTGTAATCACTAGATTCATGCAAAAGGAAGCAAAAGGGAATTAAAACCCTAAATAGAGCATAGTTGTAATGACAAAATACCAAATCCCTACTTCGAAGCCCTAGCTGGAAAATCAGGATCAAATCAGAAGCAAAACGAGAAGGACCAATCCCTAAATCGATTCCATGGCGAAGATTAAGCAATTAGAGGGGAAGAAATTGGGGATTTATGCTTGGAATTCAAGCATTTTCGCACCTATAAATATCCCTGTAAATTTCATATAACACATAGACACTACACATTAGACACACCAAATTTATACGAATTAACAGAGAAGAATAATTCAAAACATACACAGTTTATACGCAATATACAGATAGACGTTCAAATTTCCAGAAGTTGTAGCAATTCAACAAGTGTATTCAAGCATTTCCAGGGGAATGAAAGCAGATTTTTCTAGTAATTCTTTCTTCCTATGTTCAATTTCGTTTTTAAATAGAGAAAAATGATTGTTTTACCTCTTTTTCTTTAAAAAACGCTGCCGCAAAATGATTTCGATGTAACTCTGGAAAAAAATACGATTTGGGGGTCACCAGAATTTGGGAAATTAGGGTTTTTCTGGGAAATTTCACCACCAGCAACGGCGCTCGACACTGATGGAAGGAGGTCGGTACGACGGACCATCATCATGTTCTTCAATTCATGAAGAACACGGATAAACTTACCAGAGGATTCAAATGGATCCGAGTTTGATTCATTTTGGGGGTAATGTATGAAATGATTTTGTTTCTAATAATAACCTTATAAACCAACCTGATGACCCTATCCGTACCCGGTTATAACCCGCGCCCTTCTCTCCCGGTTCTTGTATCACAACACTCTTGTTCTCAATTCTTTCAATTTTTTCCTTTTTCTTCTCAATTTGGCACCAAATTTTTAATTGTTTTCGAATTAACCCTCACATTTTGTTTTCTTTCGATTTAGTCCCCAATACAGATTTTTCTTTAAAGTAAAACTAATTACCCTTTTCTTTTATTTTAGCAATTATTTAAATTATTAATTTAGTTTAAGTAACTTAGTTCCTTTTTGTCTTTATATGTACATGTGTATGTGTGTAAAACCTTAAGAATAAGACCTCTAAAACTTAGTATAGAGACATATGTGCAAAAAAATTTCCTTCACGTCTTAAAATAAAATATACTTAAATATATTTAAATCTTAATAGTTAAAATAAATGTAGATATTTCTTTAGGGTTTAATCACTGATTAGGTTTTAATAAATTTTTTAACACATTTAAATTTCTTTGTTGGTATGTTTAAAAAGTGAAAACTTAATTAATGCGGTGTCTCATCAATCTAGAATGACGGGTTAGCGCCAGGAGTGTTGGCGGTAATTGAAGTTCATTTCCGAACGATGAGACCGTTAAAATAGATTTATATTCACAAAGAAGTTGAATAAATCGAAATCTCGTGAACTTGCAAATTCCAATTTTGAAAATACTTTTTGAAATCAATTAGGTACCAATTTTTGGGCGTTGTGGGGGTGCTAACCCTTCCCCACACGTAACCGACCCCGAACCTATTTTCTCTTGTTTTTCGTGGACCAAAATTGTTGTTTTAATAAATAAAACATTTTATTAAAATAACCCTTGTTTAAAAAGTGATCCAATCACACTTTTTTTTTTTCAAAAAAGATTGGTGGCAACTCCGTGTTTTTATAAAAGTTTTCCAAAACGTCAAGACTCCTAAAAAGGGTTGCGACAATTATGTCAAAAAAATGTATCTATATTATGCTTATATATTTTATTATGTTATAATTTGAATTGATGCAACTACTTAGGGGTGGGAAGGGACAAGGGTAGGGGAAATTTGCTCGTAGTGAGTCTAAAACTCACAACCTAGGGATAGAAATAGGTGTCGACTGAGAGTTTTTAACCATTTTATTTAAAGATTGTTGACTTATATATATTTTCTAAAAAATGGATTATTTATGAATCTCCATTTTTAAACATTTATGTTTTACCCCTAACTTCAAATCTTGATTATGTCCTTGGTTGGAGAAGACAGTCTCGAACACGGAACACGAACATAAAACATACATTAATGAAAAAACCATTAATATGTATATTTATGTCACTATATTCTCTTGTTTTAGTTAAATTTCATACTTGGTCAATCAAAAATTGGATCCCTATTTTCAGACATCAAAGATAGTACAAACATATGTATACATTTAACAAGTAACAATAGGGGTAAAGGTAAAACAGTGACAAATTATAACATGCCTTATTGGAATTGTAGAGCATTATACCAAGCATGTCATTTAGACACTTTAGCATGCTTACATATATGAAACATATCATGTCAGTACTTTGGTATTCTAACATACACCAAATATATCATACAGGCTTTAAAGCATACATAATTGTAAGAAATTCTTCTAGTCTTGTCGTGTAACAACTGCCCATTTATTTGTCATGTCGTACTTCTCATAAATTTCACAAAAACATACCTTATGTGTACAAATGGTCCAAGACCTACTACTCCAAGACTTGTTGCAAGTTCAGATGTACGTAAACATATAAACAAACATATAAAAGCGTAATAAAAAATTCATTTATTTAGTTGGTTGGACAAGATGTTTATCTTTATTCTCTCATTATTTTAGGTCATAGGTTCTAGACCCAGTAAAAATACTTCATTCCTTCTCCTAAAGCCCCCTTCTCCTCCATTTTCCCTAGATAAGAATTGTTCAAAAAAAGAGAAACTCATTTCTTTCACGAGATTCAAAATGGAACTTGTAGATCGATCATCTTTTCTTTCCCTTTCTACCTTTCTCTTTTCAATCCTCACTTACAAGTTTCAATACATCACATTCCAAATAATAAACAACAGGTTATTAAAAATTCACATTCAAGAGATCCACTAATTGACCTAGTGGTTAAGAATGTTCATCTTATCTTGTATAACACTAAATCTCAGCATGAGAATGTAATGTTGCTATTTAAAAAGTTTACATTCAAACTTCATATTAGTATCAATTACCGACAAAACTTAAACTTGAAATTCAAGGGTTCTTTACTTCTTGTTCTAAAGCATAAACCCTAGCCAAATTTGAGAGCAACTCAATCTGGTTTTGAATGATGAACTCTAAATGTTCAAAACTCCTTTCTATTTTAGCAACTTCTTGAGAATATACTCTCCTTTTTGCCTTTCTACCTTTTTAATGGATGAGAAAGGACGGAACCAATTGAACCCCCCGGTCTCTTATTTTTCTTTTTTTCCCATGGCTGGATGAACCCAAAATAATAATTAGAGTAAATTAAAATTTTATCATTCAACTTTCTTTTCATTCTTAATCTGATCATTAGAATTAATTTTTTAACTTTAATTATTAAATTTTTGATTTACTTCTATATTTGTTATTGTGTCGTTAAATACTTAGCGACATTATGAATGAACACTCATTTTTTAAAAAAAAAATATAAGAAATTACCCCAAAACTTTCTTTATTTTTTTGAAAATCATCTGGTCTTGGATTACCTTTGATTTATCGATGATAGAAAATCTTCTATTATGCGCTATTTTTAGTTTAACGTTTTATTAGTTTAGTTTTAATCAAAATGACATAATTTTGGTGGGTGTTTAGGATTCGGGTTAAAATCGTTGATGATTCTAGGGTTGTTTTTATCGATCAATTGAAATGAAAAACCATCTTTCCCTGATTTGTACTATTTTGTTGTCTCCCTCTCCTCTATATGATTTATTTCCCCTTATAATTCTTCTTCTTTGATATTGAGTTGCAAGGTATCATAGCCATATTTCCTAGCCATGGTTGATGGGGTGTTGACGCGTTCGCAACAAGACATCGTGAAGCTTTAAGCTGATTTTCACGAGTTGGAAAAAAATAAGAAGACAAGATCGAGAAAACTATTTATGAGAAGGTCCAATATATTAGATTGGAGGTTATTAGCGTTCGTCAAGAGGTGAGGGAATCGAAAGCTTTGCTGGAAGCTATGTTGGGCCAATCGAGCAGCTCAAATGGAATTTCAGACGTGTCGCCAACAGGTGGGATGACTCTTGAACTAGCTAAACGGGTTGAAGAGGTGTCAATTGCAACAACATTGATAGTAGCTGCTACATCGAAAATTAATTTAGAGAAGAAGGATATGCCTGTGGAGAAGATGTTTGACGAAATGCTTATAAGAAATAAGGAATGGGTAAGGATATGTTGAAGGTCTGAATGAGGATTATAAACTGATGGAAGCAACCCATGGGTTGAACGGGTTGATGATTCAATTCAACTTTTTATGTCATATGTGGTGGAAACATTGGTGGCCAATGATTCGGATAATCCGTCGCCTAAGGTTATAGCTCTGAGCCCTCTAACAAGTACTTCAAATCCAAATATGACTATTGTGCTTGTAGTTGCTATGAAACCGATTTGGAATTTAGAGAATGTTGTTCATTCGAAAGTGGTCTAGATGGATACAAATGAATATTTTGGGAGAAATGACATTCTAACATATGTTAGTTATGCTAGAGAGCATAGGAAGCATATTGTTCCAGGTTACAAAGATCTGAAATTGAATTTGATAGATAAGGAAAATTTGTATTGCATTACTGAGTTAACTCGAGACATTTTTGATCCTGGTATTTTTCTTGACAATGCTATGAATTCATTTGTAACTCATAGCAGTTTTGCACATACTAATAATAGGAAGAAGGATATATCTCAGCGAGTGATAGTTTGATCTCATCACTTTAGATTTTTAGGAGGCATTGGGCATGAGGTAGGACCTTTATGGCAAATATTTCAACAACTGAAGTGTGGCTTTGCTACTGAGCAAACTCTTGAAAATCTCAACTTCTTAACATATGCATATCACGCTCACTAGAGTCTAAAGAAGCCAGATCCTTCTGTTGCTTTTTGTTTTTTCTATTGGCTGAAAATTAAGGTTGGGTTCAAACATGACAGTCACAAATACACCACTATGATGGGTATCTTTGGTCGTGCAAAGCAGTTTGGGTTGGTTAATAGATTGCTGACCAGATGGCGAAGAATAAATGTCACTCGACTGTGGTGATATGCAATCGTCTTATTCATAGTTATGGATGTGCAAACTAAGTGAGCAATCAATATCCTAAACAACAAAGGAAGGGGAACAAAGATTTTGTTAGCATCATCTCAAAAACTCTAAGAAGAGGTGTAAATGTGTTACTACATACTGATATGGCTAGTTGTGTCATTTAAAACCACGAGAATTCATTGTCGCATGATGAGAAGAGAGGTGAAGTTTTGCGGATGGAACTTGATATCCATATGATTTTGCAAAATTCTGAGCAGCGACAACAATTTGAGTTCTTACATTTTCCCACTTCATATCTTTAGCTTCCAGCACATTCTGTTGCTCAATACCATGGGCTGGTAACTATGGTTCTTGATAATGGCTTAGAAGAAAACAGAATTGTGGCAAAAAGAGCATGGGAAATCAGATGGCGTGTTGTTTGTTTGTCTAAATTCCTATTAAAATCTCAGAAAATGATAAACCATAGCAGATTAAAGTTGCTATTAAGCCCATGCCAAATAATGGATCTAAAAGTGAAGTTAATCAAAGTGATATCGAAAGAAGTTATGTGAGAAGTGTGGAAGAAAGGAAAAAAGGGAAGGAAATGCAAAAATAACGTACCAGGTACTTAGCAAAAAAATTTCAGTTGTTGTTCAATTTAGTCCAATTAAGGAGAAGTTCTTGACAATAGCTGATGACCGTGTTATTAAAGTAGGGGATATGGATCAGGTGCATTGGACAACTATCGATGTAGGAGTCTTATCAACAATGTTTAATAGTGCACTCTTAGAAGACAAGGTTATGTTTAATGTAGCAAAAGATGCAATGAGTTTATTTGCGCCAAAAATTTTTTAGCCTCTGTGTGTCATTAGTCATGAGAGTCGATCTTGAGAGTCGGGTAGTTCGTGTCCACCAAATTAAAATTGGAACATTGATGAGTCGACTAGAGAAATGTTTAATCCCGGAGAACACTGGTTTGCCAACATTGTCATGAAGCCATCTTCAACTCTTATACCGAATGTGATCAAGCTGAAAGGACAATGACTGATATTTGGTCCAACTATTTAAAAGACTCGATTGATTCATCATTGACTTTTATTGGTTTTACTTCATGCTTGTCTTCTTTAATCCTTGAGGACAAGGATTTCTTCAAGCGGGGAGTAGGATTTCTTCAAACTGGGAGTTTTGTTATGCTTTGTTTTTAGTTTAATAAAATGATACTTTTTTTAGTTTATTTTTAATCAAAGCGACGTATTTTTGGTGTTTAGGATTGAGGTTAAAATCCCTAACGATTCTAGGATTATTTTTTATCGATCAATTGAAATGAAAAACTGTCTTTCCCTGATTTCTTCTATTCTGTTGTCTCCCTCTTCTCTATCTAATTTCTTTCCCCTTATAATTCTTCTTTAATATTGAGTTGCATTATCTTCATCTAAATTTCAAAGGTGGAAAGGTGGAGAGGGAGGAAGCGAGATGTAAATCTCGATTCCACATTAATTGGACATCTCGATTCCACATTAATTGGACGGTAGATATTGTAGATCAGAGTTATTTGGAGTTCTGCAATTTTTAGATTTTGGGTTAAGTTTTTGTCAGTTTCAAAGTGATTTGAGAAAATCTAATATGATAGAGGGGTAAAAGACAATGATGTGAGTTTGTTGGTGTCTCTAGTGATCAAAGACTGGTGATTCCAACATTGGCGTGAAATAAGGATAAAAAGTATAAAACTTTCACATTTGTAAATAAAGAAAAAGAAAAAAGGAAAATGTCGTGGATGAAACGTGGATGCCATATCAACAAAAAAGGTAGTCCACATTAGTATATGTGAGTGTCATGTCACCCTTTCATTTCTGATTTAACGCTGAATAATCAGAATAGGAGCAAATCGAAAGTTCAATGATTAACTTGAACTTTAGTGACTAAAATAGGAGTGACACGAAAATTGAGCTATGAAAATGTTAATTTACCCTAATAATAATTACCTCATCTATAATCCTTTTAATAATTACTTCATCTATAATCCTTTTACTAACTAGCAAATGGGCTATTTTTTCTTTTAGTCATCTTTCCTTTTCATTTATTCAATCCAATGGTAAACTCACATCTAAACATTAATTCTTCCAATTGGGTCCTTTAACTAAACCGATTCGACTTCGGAACTAGTCTAGTATGGCAAAATAAAAATTATAGGTCTCGTTTTTCTGAGATTTTACCGAGAACGGCATCGCCCTCAACCAAATTCTGGCATGAGAAAAGCTGGAATGTTACACAAATAAGGTAAGCTCACTAGTATGTATAAAGCAAAAGCAAGAATGACAAACACAAACATGCAAAGTGAAGAAGGGTGGAAGCAGGTAGGCATAAATAATTCAAACACAAGGCAAAACTTGTCTCTTCAGTCGGATCTCTCCTTTGGCATCCTCTAAATTGTCCTTCATAACTTGTCTTATCCCCACATCTCTCAACTAATTCTTATTTTTCTAAACTGTAAACGGCAAAACACCTTCGAAGATCCACCACCTGCAACTCAAATCCAGACAAATCTGTTGTTTAATGGAACAAGTTCACTTGGTCATACACACGACAAATAGACCAGTCTTAGAATGTCTATTTTAATATTGTTTTAGCATAAAAGAAGTTGCTATCAAAGAATTCTAATTCCAACTTAATTGCGTAATGCATGCATGGACCATGGTCTTCCCTTTTCTTTTTTTGTCTACAAGGAGGGTCTGATTAAGTTTGGAGTCGAGTTAGATTGTATATATTTCGAGGATAAGCTCTCTCAACGTTATTTTTTTTATATTCACAGGACTCGTAGTCGAGACCGAGTACGATCTTATTTCGAGCGTGTGGTTGGTATGGGATTTCTTCTTCCTTTTGTCTGCTAGTCAAGTCTCCCACCTTATCTGATCATGTATTATAAACTGCCTCTTAACTCATGACATTGATTAATATCAAGGCCTGCTAAAACATGTCGAAGTTTGTTCGGGATTTCGAGGAAGATGAGCAGTTTCAAGCAACTGTCATCTCTCAATCTTCTAATGGGAGTCCCAATCATGTTGAACATGGCACAAGTTCAAAGAAGAAAAGAAATCTTCCAGGGAATCCAGGCAAGCACACCTGTATTTCTTATCTCTTGCTCCAGCAAATAGTTTTTTTTACGTGAAACAAGAGTCACAGAGCATAATGCTGGCAAGTTTATTCGTACTTTTCTGTATTTTTCAACTTTACTCTCTTGGCGATTTTTCAGATCCCGACGCGGAGGTTGTAGCATTATCTCCAAGGACTCTAATGGCAACCAACAGGTACATCTGTGAAGTGTGTCATAAAGGATTTCAAAGAGATCAGAACCTTCAGCTACATAGAAGAGGACATAACTTGCCTTGGAAGCTGAAGCAAAGAACAAATATAGAGGTTAAGAAAAGGGTTTATGTATGTCCTGAGCCGAATTGTGTGCATCATGATCCGAGCCGGGCTCTAGGCGACTTGACCGGCATTAAGAAGCACTTCTGCAGGAAGCATGGAGAAAAGAAATGGAAATGTGATAAGTGTTCCAAGCGGTACGCTGTTCAATCAGACTGGAAGGCACACGCGAAGATCTGTGGCACCCGAGAATATCGCTGCGATTGTGGCACAGTTTTCTCGAGGTAGATCTTTATTTCGGTTCCATTGCATTAGTTATGTAACATGTAAAGGGTGTTATAACTACGGTCTTGTGCAGGAAGGATAGCTTTGTCACACACAGAGCCTTTTGTGATGCATTAACTGAGGAAAATTACAGGGTGAATTGTAGCCTTGGCTCCACCGGAGGAGTGTTGCTAAGGCAGGCACAAGAGATGTTTACTTCATCAATGCCCTGCTCGGATTCAAGCTCCAATGCGAATATGACGATGAATCTGTCGGTTTCGAATGAGAACATGAACTGTTCACTAAGGCCATTATCTTTGAACCCAACCGGAGTCACGATGTCAAGCAACTTACATCAAATTTTCAATCCAAGTACATCACTGACATCTACTCTTGCAATCGGGTCCGCTTACACTTCTGCCACGGCCTTGTTACAGAAAGCTGCAACAATGGGTGCTAAGTTCAATGACAACACAATTGCCCCGATAGTACTCAGAGGTTTCACCGGATATTCTAGCAGTAATATCAACTCATCAGGGTCCATCCACGAAGGTTCTTCTATGGCTGGTAGGAATATAGGAACTAATGCCACAAACACCGATGATTTGTACGTGGGAGAAGAAATATGTGAAAAGAATCTGGACTCAGGGGATCCGGGATCTCACCATAATCTTGCTCCAACAGCGTTGTTCGATTCTCATTTTCTGCACTCGGAGGAAGGGAATGCCGAAAATCTGGTTGATTTTTTAGGTGTGGAACCTGCAGGGCATCAGAGTGCAGGTAAGAAAAGAAACTGCGATGGGGAAACTATGAATTTGGGGTACTCCAACACTGAGCAAAGCCTCAACAATTGGCGTTCAAACTGGTGAACTACTTAAAACAATTCCAGTTAAGTTAAAAGTGGTTTTGGAATAACTAAACTGCCTTTTTCAAGGCAGAAGTAAGATGTTCTCTTTTCAATTTGGTTAACATAGTGGGTAACAATAGCCATGTTAATCATTTAGGAGTGGAGTGATATGATTATGATTAGTGTATGGTTGCTCCTATCGATTTCAGTGTTTCAAATTATTGTAACAACAACATCGTCTATAACGCTTCCATAATCACAATATGACTTGATCTACAAGTTTATCATAAACAATGTTGGTCTACACACACTTGGGAGAAATTACAAAAATCAATAAACATATTCATATTGCATCTTGTTTCGAATAGGTGCAATAAGAGCGACTTCACACGACCCAAAAAAAGAGAATCTTAAAATAAGTCGAGTTACATGCTTACAAGAGAAAGTCAAATACATAGAAAAAACAAAATATTAGTGTACTTCACAGATTTTAAGTTATATTATATGTTGTGATTGTAAATGAAATAAGAAAGGATTCTAGAAACTGAGAGAATATGAGAGGAGAGAAAAAATATATATTTTATTGTTTCGAAAAAAATTCAAGCTTTACAATTTGACAAATATATAGCTGAATTACACAATACTGCAACCACTTATTTTTTTAACATGTGTACATATTGTTACAGCCCTATAACTGCCAGCAACCTCATCAGCTCAACTCCCATTTCTTTTAGTTGGGCCCATCAGATATAGACTCAAGTTTGTCATCAGGAGAAACGACACCGTTTGGCTCCAAGTCTTCATTAAACACCGCGACACCATTTAGATGATCCTCTCCTATAAGCTGAACTTGATTCAAATTTGTCCCCAAGTCATTTAAAATTTCCAATTCATTATGGTCAAACCCTAGTTCTTCCAATTTCTTTGTTGTCTTCTCCAACTCCTCCTTTACAGCCAGAACAATACTCCTTCCTCTACTCGATTCTTGTCCCCAAAGATTGAAATCCAAAAATTGAGACTTGACTGTAATCTTCCCAAGTAGCATTTTCAGTCCCTAAATTCAACCACTTGATCAACAACTGAGTCATTGCTCTGTTGTGTCTCTTCACCATCCTTTTTTCAAGAACCACGACTGGATACACCTTTAATTGCCCGTCTACGCAATCTTCTGGGGGATCCATAGAGGTAACTTGTCTCTGACCTATCTTTTTTTTCCAGTAAACTCACATGAAAGACTAGATGTAATTTTGAAGTGGCTGGTAGTTCCAACTGATAGGCCACTAATCCAATCCTCTTATGTACTTTGTAGGGTCCATAAAATTGTGCAGCCAATTTCACATTCATTCGGATTGGAAAAGAATATTGTATGTACGGCTGAAGCTTCTGATAAACCTTATCTCCAATCTGAAACTCCATGTCACTTCTATTTCGATCTGCATACTACTTCATTCTATTCTTAGCCTTTAGCAACTGCTCTTTTAGTAAATTGTTTACTTATTGTCTCTCATGCATGATCTCTTGTACATTGTTGAATTGTGTGTTTTGAATCCAGTCTAATATTGAGGGCTTGTACCTATATAAAGCCTCAAATGGCGTTAGTCCAATGGTTGTGTGATAGTTGGTGTTGTACCACCACTCAGCCTGAGGCAACCATTTAACCCATTTAGCCTGAGGCAATCATTTAACCCACTTAGTAGGCTTCATGAAGCACATGCTTTTGAGGCATTGTTCTAAGCATTGATTCAACCTCGCAGACTGTCCATCCATTTCAGGGTGATAAGCAATACTGAAGAATGTAGTGGTTTCTAACTATCTCATTAGTTCTTTCCAAAAAATACTTGTAAAAGTCTTATCCATGTATGAGATTGTTATTTTTGGTTGTCCATGTAACTTATAGATCTAATCCAAATAGGCTCTAGCCACTTCCAGGCCTGTGTAGGGATGTGCTAAGGCTAGAAAATAACCATACTTTGTATACTTATCAATTATCACTACTAAACAATTGAATTCCATAGACTAGGGTAGTCCATCTATGAAATCCATGGTAATAACCTCCCATGCTTGTTGGGGGATGGGCATAGGATGAATCAGTCCTAGTTTAGCCATATGTTTACTATTAGTTCTCTGGCAGACTTTGTAGTCACCTATTTTTTCGGCCCTCACTCATTTAAGTGTTGATGTCCAAATCCAAAAACTATATAGTATATGTTAATTCATTTGATCATATTAGAGTCCATAAACAAAAATAAAACCAAAACCCAATAATTTGGTCCATTTATTAAAGAAAGAGGGCAAGGAAACCCATTTTACAAGATCAATTCGGCTAAATACAATAAACCCTAGAAAATTAAGCCCTTTCTTTGTTAAGCCGCCACCCTCTCCTGGCCGTTGGATCAAGATCGATCAAACGGTCCAGATGAAAACCCTAAGAGGCTCGTCCCCTAAGCCTAGCGCTGCACACCCAGCACCGTTGGATCCAAAGAGACAATCAACAGCTCGGATCACACAAGGGGGTTGGATCAAGATCGCCACTCGCGCATGGCACGCACGTGCTCGACCTTTGGGCTCTTACCGACTGTTCGTCGTCCCTGATCACTCTGTGGTCGACGCTGATAGTCGCGTTTGTCATCATCTTCACCGTTTATCATCTTGACCGTGACATGCAAGCAAAAAAGAGGGTTACATTTCAAATTAAAACAAAAGGAAAGGAAGAAATCGAATTGGAATCAAACACAGATGACAAAGAATCGAGAGTAAAGTCAGAATAGAAGCAAAAAAAGGAAAGAATCAGCCGAATATGGTCGAAATCAGACCAAATCCGATCAACACTAAATCAGGTAACAATCTTAGAGATTTTAGGGTTTTTATTTGTAATCGGGGAAATGATTTCTTTCCCCTTTGTTCATACATGTAACCGGCCTATAAAAGGGGACTTAAATCACCGATTGTAGACACACAATTAAGATAACCAATAATAGAAGCAATTTCCAGTCAAATTCAAAGGTATTTTATACGTATTATCATTCTTTTCGCATTCATTTTCTGGGTTTCGATTCGGAAAAAAAAGAGATGGGCGCGAGTTTTACCAGTTAAAATGGTTGAAGCAATCGTCAGAGCACCGCGCCGTGGCCATCACCAAACTCGGTGACGGCTGAAGCTCCTTATATCGAGGTTGATGCTGGGGCATTGGAATGTTCCTTCAGGTCGTTGGAACTGGTGGGCGCAACTTTTGGTGCTGAGGGGAGAAGGATTTGAAGGCTACGCTTGTCAAAGTGCGCGAAGATGCAAGTGAGAGAAACTCTAGGAAAAGGTGCTGAAGCAGGCAAAGGATTTGGGAAATATCACCGAGGTAGGTTGTACCCGGTGACTGTTGCTAAGAAGAATGTCAGATTTGGACTGGGATTTAAGCCTAATGCGGCCCAAAAAAGAGCCGTCATAATGAAAATCAAGGTAGAAGAAAGAGCAGACTCAAAGGGGGGATATCGTATGGGATCTAATGACGTTTCCACCCCTTAATTTTACCTTTACATCAGAAGGGTTTATGAACCCTGGCTTAACCCAGGATGAGAAGGATGTGGATGAGATCGCAGATATGTTTGGCAAGATAAGCATTAATGCAATACTGAAAGAGCAATGAGAAGAGGGCATATATTTTTCAATGATTCGCCCATGTGACGAGCATAATAATTGGACTGCAAAAGAACTTCATGTAGTTTTTAAGTCTCTTTCAAAGTAATTTTCAAAACTAACCCCTTGTTTTTTAGCCCGAAAAATAGTAGGGGATCACTTATGTAAAGGGCATATGCTAAATCCTCATGGTTCCCATTTCAATAAAATGCATTTTTGTTTTCAAACCTTGTGCATCAAAGAAAAAACATTTCATTCTTTTCATTTTCTTCTCTTGCCTAAATGTCGATATATTCCCATTCTTTACAGGTCTCCAGATATCAGTGACATAAGTAATATTGAGTCCAAACCGCAAGTTAATTTCGAGCAGCCCATATGCCTAGAAGGATTTGAAGATCTTGATGTTGAGGGGGAGACCGATATCCCAGAAGATTTATTCTGATTGATGAAAAGTAAGGAAAAACATATTGTTCCCCACAAAGGGTAGTTGGAAATTGTGAACCTCGGAACTGAAGAAGAAAGGCACGAAGTGAAGATTGGCACTATGATCACTGCACAGACTCGACAGAGTTTGGTTAAGTCCTTGCATAATTTTAAAGACGTGTTTGCCTGGTCATACTAGGACATGCATGGATTGGATGCAAATATTGTGGTTCATCGTCTGCCTATAAAATTAGGGTGTTGACCAGTGCAACAAAAACTGCGAAGAATAAAGACCGATATGCTCCTCAAGATCAAAGATGAGGTTAAAAAGCAATATGACGCAAGTTTCTTACAAGAGGCCCGATATCCTGCGTGGGTGGCTAACATCGTTCCAGTCCCAAAGAAAGATGGGAAAGTTTGCATGTGTGTCGACTATAGAGACCTAAACTGTGCAAGCTCGAAGGATAATTTCCCGCTCCCACACATTGACACTTAGTGGACAATACTGCAGGACATTCATTTTTTCATTCATGGACGGCTTCTCTAGCTACAACCAAATTAAGATGTGCCCTGCAGACATGGAGAAAACCACGTTTGTAACACAATGAGGCACTTTCTGCTACACGGTGATGCCATTCGGATTAAAGAATACAGGGGTAACTTATCAGAGAACCATGGTGAACTTGTTCCATGATATGATTCATCGGGAAATAGAGGTATATGTAGATGACATGATTTCCATGTCCCGAACAGAGGAGGGGTACGTCCTGAACTTGGAAAAGCTTTTCAAGAGGTTGAGAAAGTTCCAATTGAAGCTCAATCCCGCCAAGTGCACATTTGGAGTAACTACAGGAAAACTTTTAGGCTTCATAGTAAGCGTGAAAGGGATAGAAGTGGATCCTAAAAAAGTAAAAGCAATACATCAGCTTCCACCCCCTCAAATGTAAAAAGAGGTTCGGGGTTTCCTAGGCAGACTCAATTATATTGCAAGGTTCATCTCCCAACTGACAGAAAGATGCAGCCCAATGTTCAGACTACTAAAGAAGGAAAATCCCAGAGAGTAGAACGAGGAGTGCCATGTAGCTTTTGAGCAAATTAAGAAACAATTGACGAATCCACCGGTATTAGTGCCACCAGTCTCAGGGAGGCCCTTAATCCTATATTTGACCATACAAGAGAATTCACTGGGATGTGTATTGGGACAGCACGACGAGACAGGACAAAAAGAAAGGGCAATCTATTACTTGAGCAAGAAGTTCACAGATTGTGAATCAAGGTATCCCCATATTGAAAAAGATGTGTTGCGCTTTGGTTTGGACGTCAAAAAGGCTCAGACAGTACATTTTATACCACACAATGTGGCTAATATTTAAACTCGATCCGTTAAAATTTAGGATGGAAGCACCGGATTTATTGGGAAGAGTAGCTTGCTGGCAAATGTTGTAATAACCTAAATCCTGGCCTAGTAGTAATGAAACCAATTGCCTAATTTGTTAACTCAATTGGACGTGTATTTAGCTAATTAGATCAATTAAGGATCGAATTGAAAGAAAATGCAAAATTTAGATTTAAATTTCAACGACCAAATCAAATTAAATGGTAAATAATGAGATTGCATGATAAATAATTCAATTCCAATATTTGCCCCTCCACTATCTTAGGCTTAAGATATAATTAGAATGGTAAATTAGACATTTACATGTCTAGTTAAGATGACACCAAATCATCCTCTTCATCCCATTTGGCCGGTCAAAGCTTAGTTTAGAGAGAGAGAGAGAGAAATTGGGAGAAAGGCAGCCATGGAAAGCTTGATTATCCTTGCATGGTTGGGAATTTGAACTTGGAAATCAAGTTTGAGTAGCTTGGTAAGCTCCTCACCCTAAGCTGAATTGAATTGTAGCTTGAATTCTTGAATGTTGATTGCTTTCATGTTGTTTTGATCTTGATATGATGCTGGAAATTTGTTAGAATAATTTATAGACTATAATCATGTTAGATTATGAACTGGATAATGAAATTAAGGTAGAAATTAGCTTGGCCGAATGCTATGTACATGAATTAGTGACTGATTGATGGAATTTGTGAATTAAGTGGTCCAAATTGAAAGTTTATGATAATTTTAGGACTAGAAATAAATGTTCTCATGCTGGAAATTTAGTGTATAAAATGAAATTGAATGTTAATCAAGTGAAAAATATGTTAAATGATAGAAATTGAACTAGTGATGAACTTGGTCACATAACTTGTGTAGTTAGCTAATTAGTGGCAAAAATTGAAAGAGTTGACAAAATTGAGGAATGTTCTGTACTAAATTAGCTACCGAAAAATTTGCTAAAATTAGGGGAAGTGTCTAATTGTAAGCTTGATAGGTTGAAATTGTTATGTTAAGAAGATATTTGACTATCCTAGTGAACTTATAGAAATGGTTTTGTGTAGGGACTGAATTTGAAACTCTGGTTAAAATTAGAGACTGAAATAATTGATTCAGGGACTAAAATCCAATATATGAGAACAAGGGAAAACAGGGTAAATAAGAACTTAAGGTACTAGAATGAAATAAATGGAATTAAGCTAGTAAAGATCATGAACTAGAAACATGACCTAATGAATCTGCCCAGAAAGCTCTATTCTAGGCAGTGACTTTGAAAAAATCCTATAAATTGTAGGAATTGAATTTTAAGCTGAAATTTTGATGGCATGAACTTTAACATGTCTAATTTCACTAGGAACAAACGACATTGAATTCTGGATTGTATAGTGAAATCTGGAAATGGAAATGTCAGGATAATGCAAACTGTCCAGATTTGCAAATGCTCTGTCTTTGAGATAAAAACTGTACTAATTGGTAAATAATTATGGTTAGAAAGAGGATTATGTTAGCTTTCCAGCGGTATAAACTAATTGAAATTCTGACGTATAGATTAAAAGATATAAATAGATTAGTAACTAGTGTGCAAACTGCCAGGCAGTGGCAGATTTGTTACTTGTAATAAATCAAGTGTTTGAATGCTTGTGTGAATTGAGTTTGGTATGGTTCTAATGCATGATTGTGTTATGTGAATGCTAGATTAAGATAATGGTGGAAATAATGGATAAGTATCTGGATGTAAATGAGGAATCGGGTATCCCGTAACTTCGGGATACAAGGTGAGTGTAGCTTTACTTAGGGTTAGGACTTAGGTCCTAACCAATTGCAATTGTCTACATAGTTGATATGGAATTGACATGAAATGAACCTAATTTCTATTTGGTAAATGTATAAGGGAAGGATGCTTAAGTAAATGAGTGAGTTTGATTCTAGTGGTTGAATGAACTAAATTACCTATAGGTAATATATTAAGCTAAGTTAAATGGAAAAAATTTAATTGACCCTGAATTTTATGATTGTCTCGTCTAGTTTTCTCGTCGTAACACTTCTTGCTCCTAACCCATGCAAGAGGTGTTACAAATGCTGCTAATAGAATTTGACATCTAATACGTCAGTCAAGAGGCAGTAAAAGGAAGTGCCATAGCAGATTTTTTGGCAAACCGCACCTTAGATGATTATGAAGCTTTAGAGTTTGATTTTCCTAATGAACACTTGATGTGTATTGCAGTTGAAGATAACCCATAGATTATTAATTTTGATTGACCTTCTAATGCCTTGGGCCATGGTATTGGGGCAGTCCTGGTTTCCCTAGAGGGTAATCATTACCCATGCACTAGTCATCTGAAGTTTTTCTGCACCAACAATATGACAGAATATGAGGCCTACATTATGGGATTACGTGCGGCCATAGAGAATAAGATCAGGGTCCTCAAAGTCTACGTGGACTCAGCCCTGGTCATCTATCAGATTCGTGGAGAATGGGAGACAAATGATTCAAAATTAATTGAGTATTAGAAGCTAGTCCTCGAATTGATCAAAGAATTTGAGGAAATCACCTTCAACTATCTCCCGAGGGAAGAAAACCAAATGGCAGATGCGTTGGCCACGTTGGCAGCAACCTTTAAAGCAAGTGAAGATGCAAAAATGATGCCAGTACAAATCCTGGTTTCAGAACTGCTTGCGCATTGTTACAATGTAGAAGAGGAGGAGGATGATCTCCTATGGTATCATGACATATTACGGTACATCAAGTTTCAGGAGTATCCAGCTTAAGCAACTGAGAATGACAAAAGAACCCTTCGAAGAATGGCTCTAGGGTATGTTTTGGATGGAGAAACCTTGTATAAAAAGAGCCGAGATCAGGTTCTATTGAGATGTGTAGGCGCCAAAGAGGCCCAATTGATTCTTGAGGAAGTTCATGAAGGAGTATGCGTGACTCATCCTAGTGGGTTTACCATGGCTAGGCGAATCATGCGACTGGGCTATTACTGGTCTACCATAGTGAGAGACTGTATCAATTATGCCCGAAAGTACCATAAATGTCAAATTTATTTTGATAAGATACATGCTCCACCACAATCTCTTCATGTGATGACCTCACTGTAGCCTTTCTCGAGATGGGGCATAGATGTAATTGGGCAGATTCACCCCAAAGCCTCCAATAGGCATAGATTCATTTTGGTGGCCATTGATTATTTCACCAAATGGGTTGAAGCAGTATTCTCTGCATATGTCACTAGATCCACCGTTTGTAAGTTCCTCAAATGAGAGATTATCTACCGTTATGGATTACCTGAAAGCATTATCACTGACAATGCTTCAAATTTGAACAATAAAATGATAGTTGTAGCTTGTGAGCAATTCCAAATTAAGCATCATAATTCAATGAATTATCATCCAAAGATAAATGGGGCAGTAGAGGCTGCTAACAAAAATATCAAGAAAATAATCTCCAAAATGACGGACACTTACAGGGATTGGCATGAAAAGTTACCATTTGCATTATATGCCTACCGAACGGCCATACGAACATTTACAGGGGCAACACCTTTTTCCTTGGTCTATGGCATGGAAGTCGTGCTACCAATTGAAGTCGAGATTCCTTCACTTCGTGTTTTGATGGAGGCAAAATTGGATGAGGCAGAATGTGTTCAGGCACGATATGATCAGCTGAACCTAATTGAAGAAAAGAGGCTGATTTAAGTGTTGATGTCCAAATCTAAAAACTATATAGTATATGTTAATTCATTTGATCATATTAGAGTCCATAAACAAAAATAAAACCAAAACCCAATAATTTGGTCCATTCATTAAAAAAAAGGGCAAGGAAACCCATTTTACAAGCCCAATTCGGCTAAATACAATAAACCCTAGATAACTAAGCCTTTTCTTTATTAAGCCGGCACCCTCTCCTGGTCATTGGATCAAGATCAATCAAACGGTTTATATGAAAACCCTAAGAGGCCCGTCCCCTAAGCCTAGCACCATATGTCTAGCACCGTTGGATCCAAGGAGGCAATCAACAGCTCAGATCAAACAAGGGGGCATCATCGGGATCCCCACTCGTGCGTGGCACGTACGCGCTCAACCTTTAGGCTCATATCGACTGTTCATCGTCCCCGATCACTCTGTGGATGACGCTGGCAACCGTGTTTGTCATCATTTTCACCATTCATCATCTCGGGCATGACATGCAAGCAAAAAAGGGGTTACATTTCGAACTAAAACAAAAAAAAGGAAGAAATCAAATTGGAATCAAACATAGATGGCAAAGAATCGAGAGTAAAGTCAGAATCGAAGCAAAAAGGAAAGAATCAGCCGAATATGGTCGAAATCAGACCAAATTCGATCAACACTGAATTAGGCAACAATCTTATAGATTTTAGGGTTTCTATTTGTAATCGGGGAAATGATTTCTTTCTCATTTGTTCATACATGTAACCGGCCTATAAAAGGGACCTTAAATCACCTATTGTAGACACACAATTAAGAGAAGCAATAACAGAAGCAATTTCCAGTCAGATTCAAAGGTATTTTATACATATTATCATTTTTTCGCATTTATTTTATGGGTTTCGATTCAAAAAAAGGAAGGGAGGGGCGTGGGTTTTACCAGTTAAAGTGGTGGAAGCAATCGTCAGAGCACCGCGCCGTGGCCATCATCAAACTCAGAAGTCGGAGCTGAAGTGGACTGCTGTTGGAAACTTGCCACGCCGAGGGCCACGGAGGTCGACGTAGAGGAGTGCTGCGAACTGCCGCTGGAATCTAGAGAACGCGGCGGTGTTCATCATCTCCAGATGAACAATGCAGAGAGTTTGAAGGTTGAGGAGATTCATTCGGTGGGGAGAAATGAAATAAAAATGAAATTTGTTTATAATTATTATGTTATATACTCGACCCAATAAAGCGACCCAGATCTGACCCGCTCTGTTACACGACCCGCGCCCTTCTTCTGACAGCATTCGACTCCGAACCCTCTGTTCGCATTCATTACACTTTAGTCCTTTTTTGTTTTAATTTCATTCTTCAATTTTGATTTCACTTCAATTTAGTCCTTTTTGTGCTTAATTGGTTCCTTTGATCACAAATTTGAAAAATGTAAAGAATAGATTAAATTGGCCTTTAATGATCTAGTTAGAATTTACCCACTTCTTAAGATAAATTCTAGGTTAAATAGTGTATATATATGTAGAGTTATCTTAATTCATTAGTTTTTAATAATGTTTAGTATACATTCCCTTAAGTATAGGCTCTTCTTTTACATATTATGTTTATAATTTATTTTGGTAATTTCTTTAGGTCACTAAATACATCTTTAATTAAAATTCAATTAGTAGAGACTTACAAGATTAGCCATTTTAATCATTTAATAATTGACCTTAGAGTTAGCAAACAAAATAAAAGAAAATAAAATATCATACAAAAAGGTTTTCTTGCACCATGAAAATGAAATGTACTTTCAATTAGGGTTAATTCGGTCTTCCCCTAGCCGTTGTGGGAATGATCGAAACTCCTATGCGAAAGTGCATTATCGAATTTTAAGTATTAATACTTAAATCCCTTTGCATCTAAATTGATTCGGATTTTCTCAGCTGTGAGCGAGTTCGAGCCTATTTTAGAACCTTGGGATTTTTGTATTAATCCCTGCATGCACGCATCCGGGTTATAAGAAAAATATTAGTTATCAAGTAAGCACCGACCTTCGAGCGTGATAGGGTTTTCGGTCTGCCTAATATAATAAAAAGGAACCGGTGGCGACTCCGTTGTTATAGACTTCACACTCTTTGACATAAGATTCCACTGTAGTTTTCATTTTTTGGCCAATAAAAATACAATTTGATCATTTGATATGTAGCTTGTGAGCCAAAATGGCCACCTTAGGGAAAGTCATGCAATATTTCTCCACTGTCCTGTCCACCTTCTTTCTGAATTTCATTATCTCTTTTTCAAAAGTTCATTATACATTTTCTGTATTCTGTGTTACTACAGCTGTAATCTTCTCTTTGGCAAATGAATCATTTTCATAACTCTTTTAAATCTCCTGGATCCTAGTGGGGTAACTTGTACAGCTGAAATTTGATGGTTTTTAGCTTCATTTTCTTCAATCTGTTTAGAGAGAGCATCATCTACTACATTAGATTTCCATTTTCTATACTGAATTACATAATCTAGCCCCAAAAGTTTCCACAGATCTCAATTCTAAATAGTTGTTGTAAGTTTCTATTCAAGTAGATACTTCAATGGCTCATGGTTTGTTTTGATCACAAAAGTTCTCCCTTCCAAATAATGCCTCCATTTGAAAATAGCCATCAAGATAGCTAAATATTTCTTCTCATAAATAGAGAGGTCTACATGCCTCGACCCAAGTGCCTTAATCAAATAAGCCAAAGGTCTGCTGTAGTGACTAAAAATATGTTCGGCTACGGGGGCATCCCCACATTTTTGGAAACTTAAATTTTGGGGATTTCTTTTTTTTAGATCATTTTTGAAAATAATAAGGACTTGAAGTCGCCACCGGTCAATTGGATAAGGTAGACCGGACACCACAAAACCAAAGATTCATGAAAAGGGTTCGATAGTTGGTTACGTGTGGGGAAAGATTAGTATCCCCACAACGCCTAAAATCGGTACCAAATCATATGTTGCTTTTGATCGATGAAAATTATTGAAATTTAAATCAACTTTAATTAAATGCTCTTACTTGAATATAAGCCTTAATAAGTGGGCTTTAAAAATTTGGTGGGCTTGAATTAATTTGCCATTTAACTAATAAGGATGACGTAAATTCATACCATAGATTAAACTGACATCGAATAAGACCGACTGTCGTGTTAATTTATGGTTCGAATTAAATACAACACATGTATGCATGATGCAAGCAATTAACAATGATGTTATATCTTAACCAATTTTATTCATTTCAAAATTTACCTTTAGATGATACAAATCACTTCGAATATTTGGTCAATATCCAATGAGCCAAGATATTACGACAAAAATATCCGAATTAGTAAATACCTCATTTTTATGGTTAAAAATCAATTAATTATCAAGTTAAAAGTGGGATTAAATAACAATGGTTAGATGGATGACAAATAAGTGCATGTCACAAAAATAAGAAAATAAATAAAAAAACATGGCAAAAACAAATAACATAAAGAAAAAATCTAGAAAAGGGATCGGATCGAACAAAAAAGCGCGTAAAATAAATGCGCGAAAATTAAAGTGCGAAAATTTAAAGAGCATAAATTAAATATTAGTGTTAATTGACTACATTAAACAGGGCATAAATAATAAGAATTATACCACGTTATAGGTCACCGTAAGGCCGTAGGCGAATCGTTATCAAACAACCAAAATACAATAATTATAGATATATATAAGTTAGAACTAATATATATATATATATGTATGCATATATATATATATATATTATACGCACACCCAACCGCATATAACATACATGTATATAAAAATGCAACCATAGAGTGTAATATGTAAATATATAACATAATTAATAGCATATATAAAAGGGAAACACGGCTCTAAAAAGAAAAAAAAAGAAAAAAAAAAAACAACAACGAAGGGACGGCAGATTCCATTCCCTTTTACCCATTTTTAACTTCACCAAAAAAAAAAAAAGGAACTTTCTCGTTTCTATCGTGTTCTCTTTGAATCAAAACCCTCAAGCCCCCATTCACCTGCGCTATTCCTCGGCGGCACGGCCTCGCTAGCCGTTCGGCGTAAGAAGATGGAGGAACACGGCGGCCTTCTTCGCAAACGATAAGCCTCGAAATTCTTCCCTTTTGTTTTAGAACTTAAAAGAAAAAAAACAAATCCCCTTTTTGAAATGGTTGAGTTTGATTCAAGGGGAAAACCAAAATTTTATTTTTGATTCAAAGTATTTTTTTCTTAAAAAAGGTTATTGTTTTTAAGAGATTCAAAACCTAATTTTTCACTTGAAATGGGAAAAAAACGAGACCCAATTTTTATCTGAAAGAAGACGAAGAAAAAAATACCTAGCAATTTCATTTTTTGTATTTTCAGAATAAAGAGAGTCCTCCTTTACAATAGGTTAGGGTTTCGTTTTATACCCACATATCACGTTGAATTTAGGAAAATAAAAAATCTCATTGGTTCTCCTTTTTGTTGTTTTTCTTTTCTTCATTCCTCTGCATTGTTTCTTACTTCTGACTTTTTCTTATCTACTTGCATATGGTTGTTGCCGAGTGGAAGGGGACCAATGTACATGAAGGACCTTGGGAGATTGCGTGAGGGTTGCTTGCTGTTGATACTGATGTGGCAGCAACTCACTAGACGTGGAAGCTAGCTGGAATCAAAGGCTCAATTTGCGCCACTGCTCTTAAGGTATGCCCTTGTGGGTGTTCAAATAAGATGAGAAAAATGCGTGGGCCGTTGGGTTTCAAGGGATATTTTAGGTTAAATTGGTAGAGGCTTAAATTTTGAATTAGTTTGATGTTGTCTAATGTAATGTAAATATGGATATTTGCTTAATTTTTCATATGGACTGAACTAATTTTTTTGGATATTTGGACAAATAAAACATTGTATTTTATTTTGGGCTAACGATTTAGATTGGGCTCAACTGGGTAGTTGGGTTTAAGGGTTAGTGAGTGGTTGTTGGGTCAATTGGGGTAAATGGGTCTAATATGTGTGTAATAGGTGATTTGTATATATAATATGGATATTGGGTTTAAATTTATTATTGGGTTTGAGGCCCAGACGAAAATGGGTGATTACACCTGCCCATATTTGCTCATTGTTGTGAAACTACAATAGAGCAAAGACTAAAAGATAGTCATTTTTGTTCGATCAAACTTGAACACTCTTCCAAGCACAATTCTTCCTTCAACTGAACCATCTTCCAACTTCTGGAGGAATAGAACTTATCTGTTGATCCGTTATACTACCGATAGAGAGTCAAGATCTGGTCGAATCACCTATTTCACCCTATTTTCCAAAAATATAGGACCGACGACGAGACTAGATCGTGAGATTGGATTGGATCGGATCAAGCTACGACTCTGACAAAGAGGCATGATCCAGTGATTAGATTGCGATCAAGCTATGACTCTGACGAAAAGGAATGATCTGAGTTAGTTTGGCGGTCAAGCTATGACTCTGAGGAAGAGGCATGATCTGAAGAGTTAATTTGGCGACCAAGCTATAACTCTAACGAAGAGGCATGATCAAAAGAGAGATTTTGATCTACTATACCACTGACGATGAGTTGGGATTTAAAGATGGATTCGATCAAGCTGCGACTCTGATGAAGAGGCATGATATGAAGAATTGGTTGATTTGCTACACCACTGATGATGGGCTAAAATCTGAAGAATAGAGGTTGATCGGTTATACCACTGACAATGGGGATAGACCATTTCATGCTTGGTGTTGTTATCTTCTCTCTTTGAGGTTTCAACTTCTTTGTTGATCAGGCTTTCCTTCGTGGTTGAGGGCTTGCAAATTTGTTATTGTATTTCATGATTGAGGCTTGAACCTGTTTGTTTCATGTATGAATGAAGTAGATGCGCTTAACATGAATACATCTAACTTGATGTATAACGTAGGTATTTGATGTGAATGCATGATTAGTGGAATGATGTTGATGTGAATGCATGATTAGTGGAATGATGTTGATATGAATGGCATGCAATGCAATTGGCCATGATGTTAACTTTAAAGGGGATGCCCCATGACTTTAAAGGGGATACCCCATAAATTTCTAACCATCTTATTCTAAGATGTTACCTCACTAGGCGAAGGTTAACTTGTGAATGCTTTCTTTAGCGAAAGCAGCGATCTGAGGGCTCATTTGTTGTAGGTCCCTATACTTTTGAACTCATTTATGAGTAATTCAGAGAAAATTTTTTGTTTCCAATCTAGGGCTACATATTCTGATTTTAATGTGAGATGCTTAAAAATTAGTTTTTTTTTTAGATTGTGAATATATCAAGCTAGATTGAATGCCCCGAATATCAAGTGCACGAGCAACACTGAAAATGGCTTACTGGGATTGCCCCAAGCAAATCTTGTGTCTAGGAGACTCGAAAGTTGAATCGATGTTTGGGGATGTAAAGTGCATTTTTAGGCTCCTTCGATGCTTGACTATATTGCCTTTGGCAGGTTCATTTTTGTCTCATTTTTTTGGGGAATTCAATTCATCACATTCCTTTGGCTCAAATAAATGGAGCAAACAACAAATTTTTGAGCTACTCGGCATTGTCATGAGTTTGAAAATATTACCATCAGTCATAAAACGAGGATTTTAGTCTGTGAAGTGCACCAAAAGTTCCACACTCTTATTCAAACACGTCTATTACCAGGTTTCAAATCTTGGAGTGCTTTTTGATGAATTTTTAAAAAAATGCCTATTACCAGGCTTTGAAGTGCTTTTTTGAAAAATGCCTATTGACATGCTTTAAAAGTTAAATCAATTTATTTTGTTTTGAAAATGCATGGTACGAGGCTTCAAACATTAAATTGCACCGATTTATTATTATTTGATGTGAAATACGAGTAACACCTTTATAATCTTTACAACTTAGGATTTCAATTATACACTGGCTACTCAAATTCAATCTTTGGGTCAAAGTTAATGTCCCTTGTGCAATTGATATACGGGGACTCAATAGAAGGATATATTTACAAAATGAATAGAGAGTTAAAGAGCAAAATGCATCATTTCATTGAAAATTAAACTGTGTAGTCTTAGGCCCTTACAAAAGATCGACACTGCCTTCGGCTTAGGCCGGTGGATTTGATTTACACGCATTACTTAAAGGAATTTAAAAGCAAAAGGCAACCTACTGAAGTTTTGGCTTGAAGTCTAGACTAAGGGGTAAGAGCGAGTTCATTCTTCAAGGAATTCAACTTCTTTACTGTCCATCAGGCCTTGAACAGTATCCTTGAACTGACAGCAGTCTTGAATAGTGTACCCCCTTCAGCATGGAACTCAAAATACAGATATGCCCCTCATGCATCATCATTCCTTGATCAATTAGACTCGCATCGAGTAGCTTCTTCCAAACCCAACTGAGAGAGGATTTGACTTCTGACACCTTGGACCTAGTTGTTTGGTTTTTTTCCTCGGAGATTGCATTCACTTCACCGGTATGATTTGGTAGGGGGTTGGTAGTTGTAGCTGGCCCACTGGATTTGTCAAAACTGACGACCTCGAGTTTGATAAGTTTTTCTACGATCCTTTTGAAGCCGAAACAAGTCTCGATCGAGTGCCCCACTTGATCTCCATGGTATTCGCATTTTGTGTTGGGATCATACCATTTAAGGAAGGGAGGCTGCAACAGTGCTTGATAGAAGGGTGCCACCACATGGATATCGAACAATTGCTTGTAAAATTCACAGTACGAGATTGGTAGCAAGGTAAAATCCATCTTCTCGGTGTTCTTCTTTGACCGGAGCCATGGTTCAAAGGACCTTGGGCACTTGGTGTAGCCTTAGGTTGCACAACGGTGATAGGATTCGAATAACCGATATTGTATACTCCTGAAGAGTTCACTTCATGGTCCTTTCCTTCCATATGATGACTTCTTATGGGATGCACTTGAACTTTCTCCACTGTCAATTTTTCCAATCTTGACGGCATTCTCAATGAGTTCCTCGGATAACACTAGATTGGCGAAATTGGTAGTCGCATGACCTATAAGGCAACTCAAAATTGGGCCCTCCAAAGTTTAGATAAATATGACCATTGTCTCTTTCTTACCGAGCGGGGGTTGAACTTGTACTGCCACGTCTTTCCAACGTTGTGCATACTGCCTAAAGTTTCATTAGACTTTTTTTTATGTGTTGTAGGGTCTAACGGCCTGGCACCATATCACTATCATGATGGTATTGGGCTAGGAAAGCCTTGGCCAAGTCTTTCCATGACTTTATCTAATGTCAACTCAATTGATTATACCGTCTAGTGGTAGATCCTGATAGAATATCTTGGAAGTAGTGGATTAACAACTTGTCATCTCTACCATATCCCGTCATCCTTCGGCAAAACATGGTAAGATGAGCTCGAGGACAACTCATCCCATCATATTTTTCAAATTCCAGGGCCTTAAAATTAGGGGGTAGCACCAAATCCGAGATCAAACTAAGTTTGTTAGCATCAAATCCAATGAAAGTGTCCACTACCTCTATAGCTTCCATTTTCTCTTCGAGTCGCTTGCAACGATCCTCGATCTCTTTCAATGTCTGAATCTTGGGTTTCTCAAACTCAATTAACTGGTCCATCTCTAAGACAAAGTTTTCAGCTTTATTGCCCTTCGGGCTTGACTTTCGATGCGGAGGGTAAATTAATAGGGAATGAGGCGCCGGCATGATGAAGTGGTGTTTTTCCTCGAGAAAATGCTACTTGAGGATTTGGTTGACCCTTATCATGAGGAGGAGTAAAACCCAGCAGATAAGTAGGAATTTTGGACCTTGCCATACGATTATCAATAGAAGCTTCTCCTTGCTCAGGAAGCTTAAGTCGAACATTTGGGCTATTTGTCCTGAGGCCTCTTGTTGAGATTTCTTGAACTGCTCCATCATGTCTTGTCGGGCCTTGGTTAGTTGTTTTTCCATTTTTCAGGCCAAATCTACTTGCATATCCCTTTGGGTTTGCTCGATCCGGTCTAACTTTTCTTCGTTCACCATCTTAGTTTTGTGTCGGGTTCCGTAAGGGTGCTGAATTGATTGAACTTTCCCTTGATCCAAAATCACTCTCTGTCATGGGGCATCCCAAAAAATTAGTCTCGATGTCTCCAAAATGAATGCATGTAAATGCAAAACAAAATTCCCTAAGTGCAACCTTACGATGATGCAATATGGATTAACATATCAAGATGATGTTATGAAACTACCATATAGATGTATATTAAATGTGATGTGAATGTCAAAAGAAAACACAAGTTAGTATGAATAAAATAATTAAGGGAAATGAAATATAGAAAAACAATGAATACAAACCTACCTCAACATGTTTTATTTGTGGAAAAGTAAATCTTACCCATCATGGTATCTATCCGCATGCTTTAGCACAAAATAAACACTACTTACATGATATTCTAGTTTTCTAGGGTTACCGCATGGCTCTAACAGGGTGGGCTTCTTAGATTCTCACACATGTTGGTTTGGTTCTATACGAGAGTACTCGAACCTATCTTATCACCTACTAAGGTAATAAGAACCCTAATTCTAGCCCATTACAAGCTTGCGAATTGGATTCGGTTCGAGGGAAAGCACGACCTAGTGATGTGGAGGTCTACTCATGTGTCAAAGGCGTAGATTTCGGAAGTGAATTCCCGACCCGTGGAAGGCTGCTCACATGGGTATGTGGCATTTCACTCCCACTTAAGAGACAGAGCTCGGGTAGAAAGCTCGATGATTATGATGCGTCACATTTCGGTGATTCTTTATAAATTAAATGAAAAACTAATGCAAAACAACCAATTGTCAAGACCCACTTAATGAAAGCGTTATCCTCGTACAACAAATTAATTGCGGTCAATTTAAATTTCAGAATTTCCATCGATAAAAACAACATTTGATTTTTGGCTTAACTCTCTTTTTGTTTTGTAAAAACAAAATTTGTCCCAGCAGAGTCGTCATGCTATAGCGATTAAAAATATGTTCGGCTACAGGGGCATCCCCACATTTTTGGAAAAATGAATTTTGGGCAGATTTTTTTAAAAAAAATCATTTTTGAAAATAATAAGGACTTGGAGTCGTCACCGGTCACTTGGATAAGGTAGATCGGACACCAAAAAACCAAAGATTCATGAAAAGGGTTCGGGAGTTGGTTACGTGTGAGGAAGGATTAGCACCCCCCACAACGCCCAAAATCGGTACTAAATCATATGCTGTTTTTAATTGATAGAAATTTAAATCAACTTTAATTAAATGCTCTTACTTGAAAATAAGTCTTAATAGGTGGGCTTTAAAATTTTGGTGGGCTTGAATTAATTTGCCATTTAACTAATAAGGATGATGCAAATCCGGACCACAGATTAAATCAACATCGAATAAGATTGACTACCGTGTTAATTTATGGTTCGAATTAAATACAACACCTTTATGCATGATGCAAGCAATTAACCATGATGTTATATCTTAACCAATTTTATTCATTTCAAATTTTACCTTTAGACGATATAAATTACTTTAAATATTTGGTAAATATCCAATAAGCCAAGATATTATAACAAAAATATCTAAATTGATAAATACCTCCTTTTTATGATTAAAAATTAATTAATTATCAAGTTAAATGTGGAATTAAATAACAATGGTCAGATGGATGACAAATAAGTGAATGTCACAAAAATAAGGAAATAGATTAAAAAGAACATGAAAAAAAAATAACAAAAAGAAAAAAATATGAAAAAAGGACCATATCGGACAAAAGAAACGCGCAAAAATAAATGCGCGAAAATTAAATTGCGAAAATTTAAAGAGCAGAAAATAAATGTTAAAAGTTAAAAGTTAGATGTTAATTGACTACACTAAACGGGCTATAAATAATACGAATCATACCTCGTTATGGGTCATCGTAAGGCCGTAGGTGGATCGTGATCGAGCAACCAAAATAAAATAATTATAGATGTATATAAGTTAGAACTAATATATATATGTATGCATATATATATATATATATATATATTATACGCACACCCAACCGCATATAACATATACATGTATATAAAAATGCAACCATAGTGTGTAATATGTAAATATATAATATAAGTAATAGTACATATAAAAGGGAAACACGGCTTTAAAGGGAAGAAAGAAACAGAAAAAAATAATTAAAAACCAACAACGAAGGGACGGCAGAATCCATTCCCTTTTACCCATTTTTAACTTTACCAAAAAAAGAAGGAACTTTCACCTTTCTATCGTGTTCTCTTTGAATCAAAAACCTCAAGCCCCCATTCACCTGCGCCATTCCTCGGCGGCGCGGCTTCGCCAGCCGTTCGGCGTCTGAAGATGGAGGTACACGGCAGCCTTCTTCGCAAACGGTAAGCCTCAAAACTCTTCCCTTTTGATTTTGGTTTTAGATTCGAGAGAAAAGAAGAACTGAACTGTTTTTTAAAAAAAACCTAAATCCTTTTTGAAATGGTTGAGTTTGATTCAAGGGGAAAACCAAATTTTATTTTCGATTCAAAGTATTTTTTTCTTAAAAAAGCTTTTTGTTTTTAAGAGATTCAAAACCTAATTTTTCACTTGAAATGGGAAAAAAACGAGACCCAATTTTTATCTGGAAAAGAAGAAGAAAATACCTAACAATATCGATTTTTTTGTATTTTCAGAATGAAGAGAGTCCCCCTTTACAATAGGTTAAGGTTTCGTTTTATACCCACATATCACGTTGAATTTAGGAAAATAAAAGTGAAAAGAAAATATCTCATTAGTTCTCATTTTTGTCGTTTTTCTCTTCTTCATTCCTCTGCATTGTTTCGTACTTCTGAATTTTTCTTATCTGCTTGCATATGGTTATTGCCGAGTGGGAGGGGACCAATATACGTGGAGGAGCTTGGGCGATTGCGTGAGGGTTGGTTGTTGTTGCTATTGATGTGGTAGCAACTCACTGGACGTGGAAGCTAGCTAGAATCAAAGGCTTAATTTGCGCCACTACTCTTAGGGTATGCCCTTGGGGTGTTCAAACAAGATGAGAAAAATGTGTGGGCCTTTGGGTTTCAAGGGATATTTTGGGTTAAATGGGTAGAGGTTTAAATTTTTAATTGGTTTATGTGGTCTAATGTAATGTAAATATAGACATTTGTTTAATTTTTGATATGGACTGAACTAATTTTTTTTTTGGATATTTGAACAAATAAAAAATAGGTTTTATTTTGGGCTAACAGTTTAGATTGGGCTCAACTGGGTAGTTGGGTTTAAGGGTTAGTGAATGGTTGTTGGATCAATTGGGGTAAATGGGTCTAATATGTGTATAATGGGTGATTTGTATATATAATATGGATATTGGTTTAAATTTATTATTGAGCTTGAGACCCGGACAAAAATAGGTGATTACATCTGTCTTCATGGGTCAACACTGCCTCAATTCCTTTTTGACTTGCATCAGCCTCTAAGAAAAAAGGTTTGTTGAAATTGAGAAGAGCCAAAACTGGAGCTTGCCACATAGCTTGTTTGAAATCTTCAAAGGATTTTTTAGCTTCTACTGTCCAATAAAAACTTTTTTCTTAACATATCAGTTAAGGGCTTACTAATTTCCTCAAACCATTTGATAAACTTTCTGTAGTAAACAGTCATCCCTAAAAATCTTCTCCATGATTTTAAGGTCTATGGCAGTTGTTAGTTCCTCATGGCCTATATGTTTGAAGGATCAATGGACACTCCTCCTTGGGAGATAACGTACCCCAAGTATTCAACTTTATCTTATTCAAATAAGAATTTGCTTCTCTTAGCAAACAACTGGTTTATTTTCAGTATCTCTAAGAACTTAGCAAGGTGCTAAACATGAGCTGTTAATTCAGGGCTATAGACTAAAATATCATCAAAAAATACAGGAAAAAACTTCCTGTGATAGGGCTTAAACAACTCATTCATGAGAGACTAAAAAGTAGCAGAAGCATTAGTGAGTCCAAATGGCATTACCTTGAATTCAAAATGTAATTGGTTAGTCTTAAAAGTTGTCTTGTGCACATCCTCTTCCTTTACCTTTATTTGCAAGTAGCTTGATCTCAAATTTATCTTTAAAAAAGTATACAACTGCTAAGTGTTCAAAAGTACTATTTTTATTACCATTTTTACTTATATTATTGTTAGACTTAGGCTCATATTAGTTGCATAATTAGTCATTCATGCATTAATTCATGTTTCTTTCCACAGTTGAGCTTGATTACATAACTTGCTGATTTTTGTGGAAAAAGATACTGCTTTGGTGTGTTTTTGTGTGTGCAGAATCAATTGCCAAAGCAAGGCTGAAACCAGTAGCCAGGGCAGTGCATGAAGGAGATGCCGAGCTAGTTGCCAGGGCAGTGCATGAAGGAGATGCTGACGCAGTTTCTAGGGCAGTGCATGAAGGTTATGTTGAGCTAGTTGCCAGGGCAATTGTCGACAATGGAAAAAGATGATGTGGCACTCGAATTAATGACTAGATAAAGCCCAATATGACGTGGAAGAAGATAAATCCTAGAAAAATTGGAGATTCAAAGAGAGATTAAATCCCAAAGAAGATAGGAGAAGATCTAGAAGAAATTTAAATATAAGAATTATATTCTTTTAAAGTATTTAATTCCAACTTAACTTCCTCTTCAAGAAAGACTTTGACCTAACCATCTCATATATAAAGAACCCCTAGCCGCCTATTTCAAAAAGTTTGGAGGGGGAGTTCGATTGGGAGAGAATTCAAGGGGGCTGATCGATTTCTTCATCTTCTTCTTCTTTATTCTATTCGATTCATGTTTGGGGATTATTCTTTGTATATCTTACGAAACCCGGCCATGAATTGATGTGAATTGGCTTGGGTTATTGTGTTTTATGGTTGTGAGAAACAATTGGATTTTGTTTAGGTAATAAGAGTTTGCACTTTCAATTCAATGTTTACTCATTCTTGGTTTTTATTCTTGTTTGTGAGTGAATTTGGAGATGATCTTGTAATTCTATCTATTTATCTAATATTGGGAGAGTTAGATTCAAGAAACGAAAGAGTATGGTCTTTATTCAATCTATCGATGGTGAAGATTAATCCGGCTTAGGAATAAGTTAAGGATTTCAACGGCTAAGAGGAGCACAAGATTGGTTGTTGTTCACCCTTGATTCACGCAGTGATGTATTGTCAAGGTATGCACAATTAGCTAGAGTTTCGACTTAGGGATAAGAAGAAACCATTGAAGAATGCTCTGCCGAACCTTGAAGTTGCTGCCCAGCCTCCCAAACAGTTGCCCAGCCAGTTGCCTAGGCAACCCAGCTGCGCAAGTTGCCACGACAACTGAGTTGCCCTTGCACTCTTTTACCAAGACGATCCAATTGGCTATCACTTATCAACTCACGATAACCTGGCCTATTCTATCTCTTTTGATTACATCTTTATTTTATTTACTTGCTCTTTTATTTTTTTCGTTAGTTAGAACTCATACAATTATCAATTGTGTTTTTGCTTTTATAGTACGATAACTAAAGCAAAGTGGCCCAAACCAATCCCTGTGGAGACGATACTCGATACTTATCATATCACTTTATTACTTGCGACGTGTATACTTGCACCGTTTGCGTAGCACTCAATACGCGCAACAAGTTTTTGGCGCCGTTGCCGGGGATTGGCAATTGATGTTAGTTGTTTTTGTTATTGCATTTTTTCTTAGTTTTACTAACTTTTCTTTTTGTTTGTTTTATCAAAAAAATATCCCGTGGAAAACTCTTGTGCTATGTGTGAAGATCATCATGTGTTTAAAAATTGCCCTCACATTTTTAGTGCATATGGCTACATGGAGGACCATAGATGGAACCAACAGCAAAATCCTCCATGGTATGATCAAAAAGCTCAAAATTTGTTACCATGATAATTTTGCCGTAGCAACAGATATGCCATTGCAATATAGTCCTTTCCAAGAGCATTCCAATTCCTTGGAGGAAACGTTGCTAGCTTCCTTGGCTAGACTTGACAGATCAATTGAAGAGATTCGAAAGCTATCAAAGTCCATGGATGAGAGGATAGCTCAATGGGATGCAACCTTGGGGGATTCAGAAGATCAATTGAGGAGATCCGCATATACCTTGGATAACATGCACCAACAATCCATTACTGGGGATACTGACGTCCCAAGGCAAGAGGATAAGTAGCAATGCGAAGAAGGGTCCTTGATGTGTGGGGAACAACTAGAACCTCAAAGTCAAGAGGATGCTAATGAGAGAGATTGCCCAACACATGATGAGCCTGAGCAACAAATTGCCTCGACAATGATTGAGGAGCCTGAACAGAGCAATGCCCCGACAACACTCAGTGAAGCTGAGAATAGAAATACTACAACAAATTTTAAAGAGCCTATTGCCCAGAATGTTACAACGTTGATGTTAAAGCAGGAATCTGTAGATTGCTCTCATCCACCTTTTCCACGACAATTGCACGACAACATACACAATCAACGAGATGACAATGCTTTGCCAATGGAATATGAGCAGGGAATTTTGGCAGAAGATTGCCACGTGAATTGGCTTGAACAACAATTGCCACGACAGCGAAAGCTACATCCAACCATGATGGAGCCCGACGAGAATGAAGTAATTGAATGGTTGGGAATGAATATAATTTTTCCTATTAATATATTTGTGCCTTTAGGAACAGTAGCAAGGTGGAGGGCATGCATGGACTAAATGGGAACACGGAAGAAAGACACATCCACCATGGTAACACAAAAGGGAGTAGCTGCGAGCACATTGGCCCAATTCTTTTTAGGCAATATTGTCACTCGATAGAGGGTGCAGATGAACTATAAGAAGTATAAAAAATGACCCTCCTCAAGTTTTCTCGATGTGCAGTAACATTAGAAGATGCATGAAAAATGCTCTTTCTAAGAATCTTTAATTTTTATTTTTAATTTTTGGAACTTTATTTTATTTTCGTTTTTTTTCTTTATTTATTTTTGGATTTTTTAGGAGATATTTTATTTTATTTGTCTTCATTATCTTTAGTTTCTAGGTTTTCTTTTCTTTTCCACAACAAGACTCACAACCACCATGCTAAGGAAATTCATTGCCGACTACTTGCTGCGGCAATCGCAACAGAGGATGCCCCGACAACTACCTCAACAGTTGCCACGACAATAGAAACTTGCGATGTCTAGGCAACAACAATGGCTTCGGAAACTACTGATGCCCAGGCAAGTGAACCTGCCTCGGTAAACATGGATTAAATCAGTAATGCTATTCACGCGGTACCAGCCACAAGCATTCAACCACCGGCCGGAATATGAATCAAGCAAACGGCACGAAGGATACTTATCACTCGAGGTGATGACCTCTCCGACTAACTCATTTCATTTAGTTTCTTTTAAATTTTGTTTCACTTTTACATGCATTGAGGAAAATGCTTCTCTCGAGTTTGGGGGGTGTTAGTTTCTAGTTAGTTTATGTTTAGTTGTATTCATCTTTAGCAAGCACATATAGGTTGCATATGTTACATGCCATGCCTTTGATTGGATTTAATTGCTTAAGAATTTTTGAATATCCAATGATGAATTTTTTCCACTGCACTTAATTGAAGGAACCTTTAATTTTAGGATTGCATGGAAAGAACTTAGAATTTTACTATGATGGTGAATTTTTTTTACACGGTTGTGGCTTGTTGATTGAAAGAAACTTAGTGAACTTAGGTTGCTTAAAATTTGGGTAAATTTAAAATTGAAAATTAAAAGTTAAATTCTTGCTAGAGGTGCCCGAAATTGGCTATAGTCGACTAAAATAAAATGAGAAATTGCTTACTTTGCTAGAGGTGCCCGAAATTAGCTCTAGTGAATATAAAAATCAATGCCCCGGTAATTAAATTGGTAAAAACTTATTGTTTACATAGAATCTTGAAAATCAACTTGTACACAACTACGCATACACATTGTCACGAGCATTATAGTTTGATTCCGGGTAATTTTTGTGCTATCCGAAAAATTAGAAGGTGATCATACTTTGTGCCACGGTTCTAAGGTTTGAATTCAAGTTTGAAGCATGTCTTTGATGACTAAAGTCTTGGCAGGTAATTGTTAGTTTGCATTGCTTGAGGACAAGCAATAGTTTGAGTTTAGGGGTGTGTTAAGTGTTCAAAAGTACTATTTTTATTACCCTTTTTACTCATATTATTGTTAGACTTAGGCTCATATTAGTTGCATAATTAGTCATTCATGCATTAATTCATGTTTCTTTCCACCGTTGAGCTTGATTACATAACTTGCTGATTTTTGTGGAAAAAGATACTTCTTTGGTGTGTTTTGTGTGTGCAGAATCAGTTGCCAAAGTAAGGCTGGAACCAGTAGCCAGGGTAGTGCATGAAGGAGATGCCGTAGTTGCCAGGGCAGTGCATGAAGGTTATAGGAAATTGTCGACAATGGAAAAAGATGACGTGGCACTCGAATTGTTGACTAGATAAACCTCAATATGACGTGGAAGAAGATAAATCCAAGAAGAATTGGAGATTGAAATATAGATTAAATCCCAAAGAAGATAGGAGAAGATCTAGAAGGAATTTAAATATGATAAAGAATTATATTCTTTTAAAGTATTTAATTCCAATTTAACTTCCTCCTCAAGAAAGACTTTGACCTAACCATCTCCTATATAAAGAACCCCTAGCCGTCTATTTCAAAAAGTTTGGAGGGGGAGAGTTTGATTGGGAGAGAATTCAAGGGGGCTGATCGATTTTTTCATCTTCTTCTTCTTTATTCTATTCGATTTATGTTTGAGGATTATTCTTTGAATATCTTTCGAAACCCGGCCATGAATTGATGTGAATTGGCTTTGGTTATTGTGTTTTGTGGTTGTGAGAAACAATTGGATTTTGTTTAGGTAATAAGAGTTTGCACTTTCAATTCAAGGTTTACTCATTCTTAGTTTTTATTCTTGTTTGCGAGTGAATTGGGAGAGAATCTCGTAACTCTATATATTTATCTAATAGTGGGAGAATTAGATTCAAGAAACGAATGAGTATGGTCTTTATTCAATCTATCGATGTAGAAAATTAATCCGGCTTAGGAATAAGTTAAGGATTTCAACAGCTAAGAGGAGCGCAAGATTGGTTGTTGTTCGCCCTTGATTCACGCAGGGATGTATTGTCAAGGCATGCACAATTATCTAGAGTTTCGACTTAGGGATAAGAAGAAACCATTGAAGAACGCTCTGCCGAACCTTGAAGTTGTTGCCCAGCCAGTTGCCCAGGCAACCGTCGATTAGTTGCCAAGGCAACCCAGCTGCGCAAGTTACCACGGCAACTGATTTGCCCTTGCACTCTTTTACCAAGGCGATCCAATTGGCTATCACTCCTCAAATCACGATATCCTGGCCTATTCTCTCTCTTTTGATTACATCTTTATTTTATTTACTTGCTCTTTTATTTTATTCGTTAGTTAGAACTCCTATAATTATCAATTGTTTTTTTACTTTTACAGTGCGATAACTAAAGCAAAGTGGCCCAAACCAATCCCTGGGGAGACGATACTCGATACTTATCATATCACTTTATTACTTGCAACGTGTATACTTGCACCATTTACGTAGCATTCACTATGCGCAACAACAACCCCTTCTAACTCATCTAATAAGTATTTCACAAGTGGGATTGGAAACTTATTCTTAACTGTTAGGGAATTCAACTGTCTGTAGTCCACACACAAACGCTAGGATCCATCATTCTACTTGACTAATAAACAAGGGGATCAAAGGGATTGTTGCCCATTTGGATGATTGATGCAGCTAACATCTCTTTAATTTTCCTTTCAACCTCTGTCTTTTGAAAGTGAGGAAAATTATAAGGTTTGAGATTGACCGAGGAAGCATATGATTTTAACACTATAGCATGGTAATAAGTTTTTTGATGAGGCATTCCTTGGGGCTCATCAAACACAATTTTATAGTCTTCCAACAAAGGGTGTATTACTTTAGGCACTATATTGTTTGTAGCTTCAACAGTTAGGAAATAAATTTCCCCCTTACATCTAGATCCTTTTTAGTGAGGTTCTGCATCCTCTTCCCATATATCAATTTGATGTCACCTATCTTTTTTCTCCCATATAAACCTATGTCGTCCATTAAAACTCATTGTCATTTCATTGAAATCCATCAATATAGGGCTATATTTCATCATTCAATCCACCCTAAAATCACGTCACTGTCTCCCATGTGTAGAACTCTAAAATCATGTTCAAACTGGTACCCTTGCGTCTTCCAACTCAGTAAGTTACTTCTTGTTGTACTGTAGAGTTTTTTCTCCATTAGCAACTGTAATGACTAGTGGTGGTGTCTGTATGATCTCTATTCCTTCCCCAGTGCATTTGGGAGTGATGAAATTGTGAGTACTCCCACTATCAACCAAGATGTTCAAGGGTTTTCCCTTAATCAACCCTTGAATCCTCTAGGTTGTGTACCCAGAACTGCCATTTAAAGCATTAATAGAAATTTCTAATGCTCCACCCTCTTGTATTTCTCCATTGTCTTGTCCATCCTCATTTTATTCCTCTGTATTTTTCAATTCTTCTCCCTCTTTCATGTGGTTGAACTGTTTAACATTACATTGATAGCCATGTGTACACTTGTTCCCACATTTGAAGCTCAAGTTGTGTGCCATTCTTTACTCTAACAAGCTCTGCCTATTAGTGGGAACAACATCATTCACCCTCTGAGATTGAGTGGATTGGTGAGTCTTCCCTGAAGAACTTGCATTTGAATATATTGAACTCTTCACCCATACTTTTGTCTCTTATGCTCCAATTTCAAAGCTAGCTCATACAATTTAGCTTGTCTACTTGCATCAAACAAAGTTTGTGGCTGCAATACCTTAACCTTGTGTTTTAATTATTCCTTAAGGCCACTAATAAACATAGAAATAAAGTACCCTTTCCCTAATGTAGAATTTTGTTGCGGCATGAAGGGTTTAAACTATTCAAATCTCTCTTGATACTCTTTCACAAATCTCTTTTGCACTAATTTGCTAAACTCTTCTATCACATAAATATAGATTTTGTCACATAACCTATGACATAAATCTGATGCAAACTCTTGCCAATAACCTTGTGTTTTTGTGTGATATACCCATCAAACCAAGATTCTGTCTTTCCTTCTAAATACATGGTGGCTAGTTTTACCTCTTGAGACTCAGGAACTCCAAAGAAGTTAAAGTATTTTTCACACCCTATGGTCCATCCTCTAGGATTAACTTCTTTAAACATCTGAAGTTCTACACTTTCCCTAGGAAAATAAGAGTTATGGTTATTGTTGTGCGTATTGAGTGCTACGCAAATGGTGCAAGTAATAAAGTGATCTGAGTATCGAGTATCGTCTCCACAAGGATTGGTTTGGGCCACTTTGCTTAAGTTACTTCGTTGGAAAAGAAAAACACAAGTAGGTGATTGTAGGAATTATAACTAAGAGCAATAAACTAAAAGAATAGATGAAATCAAAAGAGAGGGAATAGGCCAGGTTATCGTGAGTTGAGGTGTGATAGCCATTTGGATCGTCTTGGTAAAAGAGTGCAATGGCAACTCGGTTGTCGTGGCAACTAATCAAACGGTTTCCTGGGCAACTACTTGGGCGACTAGGCAGCAACTTCAAGGTTCGACAGAGCGCTCTTCAATGGTTTCTTCATATCCCTAAGTCGAAACTCTAGCTAATTGTGCATGCCTTGACAATACATTCCTACATGAATCAAGGGTGAACAACAACCAATCTTGCACTCTTCTTAGCCGTTGAAATCCTTAACTTATTCCTAAGTCGGATTAATCTTCACCATCGATAGATTGAATAAAGACCATACTCATTCGTTTCTTGAATCTAACTCTCCCGATATTAGATAAATAGATAGAATTATGAGATCCTCTCCCAATTCACTCGTAAACAAGAATAAAAACCAAGAATGAGTAAACCTTGAATTGAAAGTGCAAACTCTTATTACCTAAACAAAATCCAATTGTTTCTCACAACAACAAAACACAATAACCCCAACCAATCAAGTTAGTTAATGGTTGGGTTCAAAAGATATACAAAGAATAATCCCCAAACCATGAATCAAATGGAAGCAAAGAAGAAGAAGACGAAATTGATCAGCCCTCTTTGGAAAATCTCTCAATCGAACTCTCCCTCCAAGATTTCTCCCAATCGAACTCTCTCTCCCTTGCTTTCCCTTGAGTTTGACGGCTTGGTCTCCTTTAAATAGGAGATGGCTAGGTCAAAGTCCTTCTTGAGGAGGAAGTTAAGTTGGAATTAAATACTTTAAAAGAATATAATTCTTTATTATATTTAAATTCCTTCTAGATCTTCTCCTATATTTTGGGGATTTAATTTCTCTTTGACCTCTTCTTGGAAATCAGACTCCTTTGGGATTTAACTTTGCTCCACGTCATCTTGGGCTTATCTAGTCATCAATTTTGACTGCCATATCATCTTATCCCTTATCGAAAATTGCCCTGGCAACTAGCTCAGCATCTCCTTCATGCATTGCCCTGGCAACTGCGTCGGCATCTCCTTCATGCACTGCCCTAGCAACTGGTTCCAGCCTTGTTTAGGCAAGTGATTCTGCACACATACAAAAACACACCAAAGCAGTATCTTTTTCCACAAAATCTCCAAGTTATGTAATCAAGCTCAACGGTGGAAAGAAACATGAATTAATGCATGAATGACTAATTATGCAACTAATATAAGCCTAAGTCTAACAATAATATGAGTAAAAAGGGCAATAAAAATAGTACTTTTGAACACTTAACACACCCCCAAACTCGAACTATTGCTTGTCCTCAAGCAATGCAAACTAACAATTACCTACCAAGACTTTAATCATCAAAGACATGCTTCAAACTTGAATTCAAACCTCAGAACCGTGGCACAAAGTATGATCACCTTTTAATTTTTCGAATAGCTCAAAAATTACCCGGAATCAAACTATAATGCTCGTGACAAGTGTGTGCGTAGTTGTGTACAAGTTGATTTTCAAGATTCTATGTGAACAATAGGCTTTTATCAATTTAATTACTGGGGCATTTATTTTTATTTTCACTAGAGCCAATTTCGGGCACCTCTAGCAAAGTAAGCAATTTCTCATTTTATTTTAGTCGATTAGAGCCAATTTCGGGCACCTCTAGCGATTATTTAATGTGCATTAATTACTAGAGCCAGTTTCGGGCACCTCTAGCAAGAATTTAACTTTTAATTTTCAATTTTAAATTTACCCAAATTTTAAGCAACATAAGTTCACTAAGTTTCTTTCAATCAACAAGCCACATCCGTGTAAAAAAAATCCAGCATCATAGTAAAATTCTAAGTTCTTTTCATGCAATCCTAAAATTAAAAGTTCTTTCAATTAAGTGTAGTGGCAAAAATTCATCATTGGAAATTCAACAAGTCTTAAGCAATTAAATCCAATCAAAGGCATGTCAAGTAACATATGCAACCTATATATGATTGCTAAAGATGAATGCAACTAAACATGAAACTAACTAGAAACCAACACCACACCAAACTTGAGAGAAGCATTGTTCTGAATGCATGTAAAAGTGAAACAAAATTTAAAAGAAACTAAATGAAATGAGTTAGTCGGAGAGGTCGTCATCTCGAGTGATAAGTTTCCTTCGTGCCGTTTGCTTGATTCATTTTTCGGTCGGTGGTTGAATGCTTGTGGCTGGTACCGCTTGAATAACATTGCTTTGATTTGATCCATGTTTGCTGAGGCAGGTTCACTTGCCTAGGCATCGCCAGTTTCTGTTGTCGTGGCAACTGCTGAGGTAGTTACCGAGGCATCCTCTATTGCGGTTGTTGTGGTAAGTAGTTGGCAGTGAATTTCCTTAGCATGGTGGTTGTGAGTCTTGTTGTGGAAAAAAAAAGAAAATAAGTAAAACCTGGAAACGAAAGATAATGAAGAAAAATAAAATAAAATATCTCGTAAAAATTCCAAAAATAAATAAATAAAAAAAACAAAAATAAAATAAAGTTCCAAAAAATTAAAAACAAAAATTAAAGATTCTTAGAAAGAGCATTTTTCATGCATCTTCTAATGTTACTGCATATCTGAGAAAACTTGAGGAGGGTCGTTTCCGATACTTCTTATAGTCCATCCGCATCCTCCATCGAGTGAAAATATTGCCCAAAAAGAATTGGGCCAATGTGCTCGCAGCTACTCCCTTTTGCATTACCACGGTGGATGTATCTTTCTTCCGTGTTCCCTTGTAGTCCATGCAATCTTCCACCTTGCTACTATTCCTGAAGGCATGAATTTATTATTAGGAAAAATTATATCAACATCTAACCATTTAATTACCTCATTATCGCCGGGCTGTATCATGGTTGGATGTATCCTTCGTTGTCGTGGCAATTGCTACTCTAGTCAATTGCCGTGGCAATCAGTTGCCAAAATTTGCTGTAAGTCAAGGGAAGAACCAATTTTTGAAAAGCTTTACGAATCCAAACACATTTTTCTTTTGGCCTCTCAAACATTTCCATCAGTAGAGATTTCGATGGCTTCAAATCTACCAACGTCGGTTCCTCAAGACATACCTGCAATGGACGATGTGAGTTTTTAAAGAATTCGAAAGGTTAAATCATTACCTGCTCATATTCCATTGGCAAAGTATTATCGTCTCATTGATCTTGCATGTGGTCGTGCAATTGTCGTGGCAACTGTAGATGAGAGCAATCTACAAATTCCTGCTTCAACATCAACGTTGTAATCTTCTGGGCATCAAGTTCCTCAGAATTTGTTGTAGTATTGTTGTTCTCAGCTTCATTGAGTGTTGTCGCGACATTTCTCTGTTCAGGCTTCTCAATCATTGCCGAGGCAATTTGTTGCTCAGGCTCATCATGTGTTAGGCAGTCTCTCTCATTGGCATCCTCTTGACTTGGAGGTTCTAGTTGTTCCCCACACATCAAGGACCTCTCTTCGCATTGCTCCTTATCCTCTTGCCTTGGGACGTCAGTATCCCCAGGAATGGATTATTGGTGCATGTTATCCAAGGCATATGTGGATCTCCTCAATTGATCTTCTGAATCCCCCACGGTTGCATCCCACTGAGCTATCCTCGCATCCATTTTCTTTGATAGCTCTCGAATCTCTTCAATTGATCCTTTAAGTCTAGCCAATAAAGCTAGCAACGTTTCCTCCAAGGAATTGGAATGTTCTTGAAAACAACTACATTGCCATGGCATATCTGTTGCCGTGACACTAGGCTACTGATAAGGACTACATTGTCGAGGCATGTCTATTGCTGCAGCAAAATTATTATGCTAAACAAATTTGAGCTTTTTGATCATACCATGAAGGATTTTGCTACTGGTTCTATCTATGGTTCTCCATGTAGTCATATGCACCGAAAATGTGAGGGCAATTTTCAAATACATGATGTTCTCCACAACAAGTGCACGAGTTTTCCATGGTATATGCTTTTCTTGGTTGGTATAGGTAATCATCGAAGGGTGCAAGAAACTTTTGATTGGATTGATTCATATTTTCCAACATCAACTCTCGAATAGATCGGCTTTATTTCCCGACATGTTGATGTCCCTTAACTTGTAGCGCACCTTTTTTTTGATAAAACAAGCAAAAAGAAAAGTTAGTAAAACTAAGAGAAAAAATGCAATAAAAAAACAACTAACACCAATTGCTAATCCTCTGCAACGATGCCAAACCTTGTTGCGCGTATTAAGTGCTATGCAAACGGTGAAAGTATACACATCGCAAGTAATAAAGTGATATGAGTATCGAGTATCGTCTCCACATGGATTGGTTTGGGCCACTTTGCTTAAGTTACTGCTTTGGAAAAGAAAAAAACAAGTAGGTGATTGTAGGAATTATAACTAATGAGTAAACTAAGAGCAATAAAATAAAAGAATAGATGAAATCAAAAGAGAGGGAATAGGCCAGGTTATCGTGAGTTGAGGTGTGATAGCCAATTGGATCGTCTTGGTAAAAGAGTGCAATGGCAACTCGGTTGCCGTGGCAACTTGCGCAGCTGGGTTGCCTTGGCAACTAATCGAATGGTTGCTTGGGAAACTGCTTGGGCGATTGGGCAGCAACTTCAAGGTTCGGCTGAGCGTTTTTCAATGGTTTCTTCTTATCCCTAAGTCAAAACTCTAGCTAATTGTGCATGCTTTGACAATACATCCATACGTGAATCAAGGGTGAACAACAACCAATCTTGCGCTCCTCTTAGCCGTTGAAATCCTTAACTTATTCCTAAGCCGAATTAATCTTCACCATCGATAGATTGAATAAAGACCATACTCATTCGTTTCTTGAATCTAACTCTCCCGATATTAGATAAATAGATAGAATTATGAAATCATCTCCCAATTCACTCACAAACAGGAATAAAAACTAAAAATGATTAAACATTGAATTGGAAGTGCAAACTCTTATTACGTAAACAAAATCCAATTGTTTCTCACAACAACAAAATACAATAACCCCAACCAATCAAGTTAGTTAATGGTCGGTTTCAAAAGATATACAAAGAATAATCCCCAAACCATGAATCTAATGGAAGCAAAGAAGAAGAAGAAGAAATTAATCAGCCCTCTTTGGAAAATCTCTCAATCGAACTCTCCCTCTAAGCTTTCTCCCAATCAAACTCTCTCCCCCTTGTATAATCACTCATTTTTATCCGTTGTATAAATATTGTATTAATGTATGTTAGTTTAACAATTAACGCATTATTATTGCATGTATACATATCATATTATGTGCCTGTTATATATGTGTGATTAATTTGTGACGTATACGACTGCATGCATGTTATACGTACTATGGGTGTACATGTTAATATTTATAGTCTATGGATGTCATATGTGTTTATATTTTATGTGTGCATTGTGTATGTGTGGGTATTCGTGGTAATTATACGTATAGCTATATGCATATGTGACGGTATGTCATATTAACTAAGGATGTATTGCCTATTAATGTTTGCATGTTACGTATATGTGTACTCGTATGTCGTACGTACATCGTGTGTATATGCCTGTATTATTATTACTATTATTAATATTATTAGTAGGGTTGGGCTAAATTAAATACAAATAAATGGATATATTAGAACCCTGACAAATTAAAAGTCCAAGTCCTCTATTACAAATCAAAACCCCAAATTAAAATTTACAAAGCCCATTTTTGGCCCGAATCAGATTAAGCTAGCCCTAATCATCATTCTTCCTTGCGTAGCCCAATCTGAGCTGTTGGATCAGATTTTGATCCAATGGCCCTGATCGAAAAGGGAAAACCTTCTAGAGGACGCGTGCGACTCACTCACGGGGCTCTTGGACTTCCACGCGCGCGTGGCTTGCACACGCCCACTCCTCAGATATCAAGATGCCACGTGGCTTCATCCCGGGGATTCCCACCGATTTCCAGATTGCATCAGAACGGTCACCACCACGCCATCCCCCCATACCGGTCGTACCAACCACCGCGCTCAGAGATCACCGAAGACAAGGAAAATCAGATCTTTGGTCAGTATCAAATCAACCCAAAAATATGTATTTGACAGATTTTCTACCAAACCAAAAAAATGAGGATATATGTATGAAACAAGTAATATGTAAAAGGGAGTCCAGTTGTAATCAGTTACCAAAAAAAAATAAAAAATAAGCACAAAGTTTCAGTGGTAACCTCCCTCTCTTTTTCTTACTCCCTGGCATGCATGTACAATAAAAAATAAGAAGCGATAAAGATAGAGAGAGGAGTGGATAGGATCTTTACCCTAGTCGTCAGTGGGTCTCCCCTCGCCAGTAATAAGCCACATCAGTTTCTCAAAAACTAAACAAGGTGAACTGAAAAGGGGGAGAGATCCCTTTTGGTCTTGTTTTTGTAGAAAAAATGGTTTTCATCCTCGTATTTTCTTAGATCTAGAAGAAAATAGAGTCTTTTCTGGGAATCTAAGTTGTGATTTGAGTTTGGGTTGAAGCAAGGGTTGTTCTGGTGGTTTTTTAGGTTCGCCAGCCGCTGATGGTCGCTGGTTTCTGGGTTCGTTAAGGGTTTGAGGTTGGTTTTCTGAGAGAAAATGAGAGAGTGGGGGGAGATGTTATCCTAAGACTCAAAAAAATGGGGAAAAAAAGGGGAGGCCGTTTGGGGGTGTTTGTAGATGAGTTTTAAAAAAAATGGCCTAATTACTCATTAAACCATCCCGCGTTTTGGTATTTTTCAAAACGAGTATGCCCCTTGGTATAATCACAACCCCAGTCCCCTTCATTTTTTGAAACCTTTCAATTCAACCCTCAAATAAACCAAATTCAGATTCTAAATGGCAAAATTACTTCACCAGTCCCACCGCGTTTTTGAAATTTTCACTTCGAGCCTGCCCCTTGGTCCAATTACAGATTTAGTCCTTTCAGGTTCCGTTTGATTTGTAATTTCGTCCCTAAATCGCATTTTATTACCTTTTAATTTATGTTTCCTGTTTTCGTTTTTTTCATTTCAGTCCTGTTCCATATTTAAATATTCATGTTTATTTATTATGATCGTATATGTTGATGTAGCCCTTTTGCATTCTCACGTGTTTCTTGTACATGTTTCGTATTCTCATGTTTATATATATATATATATATGTGTTTAGTTTATGGTGATTATGTATTTTTATACGTTTGTTTGGTCGTTCGTATCATACATGTTCGATTGATATTTTAGTTGGCTCGTGCACGACATGTTTTGTATTTTAGCATGTATTGTATGTTCTCTTTGCTTTTAGGTTACGCGTTAGTATGTTTTCTTTGTCATGTATAATACCATGTTTCTATTTTTCGTATGTAAATTATGTCGCAAACTATGTGCTAGGTATTAGTTTCTCTATTAGTATGTTGTTCTGATTGGTGAGATTAACATCATAATACATTCATGCTATGCATATGTTACATTGTATGTATTCTTGAAGTATGGGTTCTTTATTTACTACATGTTTCTATTCATGCCTCGTTATTATTATTATTATTATGATCTGCCATGTTCATGTTTTTTTATCATAATTGTTTAATTTTGTGATATCCATGTTTTTTTATTATTTATTTTGTCCTTTACCATATGAATGCAAATGTATATTCCGAATTATTTCTCTAAGATTGCATATCGAGATATATAAACTGTCAGTACGGTGCCCTTTTATCCTAGTGTAAACGGGGCTAGTATCAGGCGTAGTGATAGTGGTTGGACGTTTACTCTCGGATAATGGGGCCTTTAAAATCTACTCGCACTTATAATCAAATTTTAAATTAATCGTCACTTTAATCTGGAAAGTTTAATATTAATAAAGCGGTAATTATTAAAGTACCAATTTTGGGCGGTGTGGGGGTGCTAATCCTTCCCCATCTATAACCGACTCCCGAACCCAATACTTTTCAAATCTCTGGTTTTATGGTGTCCGCCTACCTCGGTGGCGGTGGCGACTCCTTTCTTTAAATAAAATACGGTATTTTTAAAACCCCACAGAATAAATATTTTAATACCCGAAAAACCACAAACACTTCGAAAACCCGATTTTTAGCGATAGGGGACATCACTACAGATGGCAACTCCGCTGGGGAACACTTTTTTGTTTTTCGAAAACAAGAAAAGAGTCAAGCTTTTTAAAATAATTACCGCTTTATTAATATTAGAAATTCTGGGTTAAAGTGACTATTAAATTAACATTCAGTTATAATTGTGCGTTTATTTTAGCGCATTTAAAATATGGCATATAAACCCGTTTTTTAAGTGGGGGGAAAACGCTAATGCTTTCGTGGAGATATCGTTCTCCCGTATGGGCCTAGCAAGTACCTTCGGGGCTCGAGTACCTTATGCTTTCGTAAGGATATCGTTCCTTCGTACGGGCATAAGCGAATGGGTCTCCCTGAATTGAACCCGATTGAAAGGAGCCTATAATGGGTGATGATCGGGGGCCTTGCTACTCTTAGTAGGGGATAGCAAGGACAATTCGGGTACCTCCTAGAACCAAGACTGGATGTAGAGAATACATAGAAACCTGTTGCGTGTAATAAGTGCTACGCAAATGTGCAAGTATACACGTCGCAAGTTATAGTATAAAAGATATCGTCTCCACAGGGATTGGTGCTACTTCAAGAATCTAGTCTCTTGCACTGTAAAAAGTAAAAACACAAGTAAAAGATTATAGAAGTTTTAACTAATCTAGAAAGCAAATAAGTAAAAGAAAAGATGAATTCAATTGAGAGAGATAGGCCAGGTTATCGTGAGTTGAGGTGTGATAGCCGATTGGATCGTTTTGGTAAAAGAGTGCACGGGCAACTCAGTTGCCGTGGCAACTTGCACGACGGGATTGCCTTGGCAACTAATTAATGGTTGCCTGGGTGACTAGTTGGGCAACTTACTTGGGCATCTGGGCAGCAACTTCAAGGTTCGGCGGAGTGTTCTTCAGTGGTTTCTTCTTATCCCTAAGTCGAAACTCTAGCTACTTGTGCATGCCTTGATAATACATCCCTGCGTGAATCAAGGGTGAACAACAACCAATCTTGCGCTCCTCTTAGCCGTTGAAATCCTTAACTTATTCCTAAGCCGGATTAATCTTCACCATCATTGGATTGAATAAAGATCATATTCATTCGTTTCTTGAATCTAACTCTCCCGATATTAGATAAATGGATGAAATCACGAGATCCTCTCCCAATTCACTCGCAAACAATAATAAGAATCAAGAATGAATAAACCTTGAAATAGAAAAGTGCAAACTCTTATTACCTAAACAAAAACCAATAGTTTCTCACAACCACAAAACACAATAACCATAGCCAAGTAAATTTAGTTCATGGCTAGGTTCCAAAGAAACACAAGATAAACAATCCCTAGCATGAACCCAATCGAACAAGGAAGAAAAGATGAAGGAGGAGGCTTGTCGAAATCCTCCTTGCCCTTGATGCTTGTCAAAAATTCTCTCCTCTTGCCCTACTTGGACTTGTCGAAATTTCCCTCTTGCTCTCTCTATTCATCTTGTCGAAATTCCCTTGATATTTATAGGGCTAGGCCAAAGTCCTTCTTTGAGGAGGAGTTTGAGTTGGAATTAAATTATCTTTAAAGAATATAATTCTTTATTATAATTTTATTCCTATTAGAACTTCTCCTATCTTCTTGGAATTTAATTCTTCTTTAATCTCTGCATGGCAATCAAATTCCTTTGGGCTTGGGCCTTGCTCCATGTCATCGTTGGGCTTGTAAAGTCATGAATTTCGACATCCATATTGCTTTTTGTCTTTGTCGACAAATGCCATGGCAACTGGCTCGGCATATCCTTCATGCATTGCCCTGGCAACTAGCTCGGCATTGCTTTGGCAAGTGGTCCTGCACATACACACACAAAAACACACCAAAGCAGCATCTATTTCCACAAAAATCACCAAGTTATGTAATCAAGCTCAACGATTGAAGGAAACATGGATTAATGCATGAATGGCTAACTATGCAACTAATATGAGCCTAAGTCTAACAATAATATGAGTAAAAATGGTAAGAAAA